>JACGCM010002392.1:0-222324 GCA_014058105.1 Kingdonia uniflora | reverse complement strand
CTTGGTATATAACTCTCAAAAACTTTGTTCATACTTCCAAGCTCATCCATCAAAATCATAACTAAGTATCATCTCAAACTGGTACATTCTAAAAAAGAAAAAATCTTGAAGGATTCAACAATGGTCTGCTTTCCTTGCAAGTACGACATCTCCTTTGAGCCCCAGATATCTGTTAAGGGACAAGCAGTTGCTAATTTTTGGTAAATTTTCTAGCGAGGACCCGATAGGGAAGAACTCAAAGAAATCTCATAGATGACTAAATTACAGAATCAGATGCATGGTCCAGAAGCTTCGGATGGTGACTTTTTACAGAGGATCAGCCATACCACAGGATCAGGGATTGGCATCGTCTCGTAACACCTCCAATCATCGCATCGAAAAAGCTATAAAACTAAAATTTTATGCTATAAACAATAAGACTGAATATGAAGTATCCTCCACGAACAGATCTCACACTCACACTTGGAGCAGAAAAAATAGTACATTACATCAATGTTATACTCGTAGCCATCTTACAGCAAAAAAGTTCAACACTCAAGAAAAATGGTTGATTATGCAGCCCTTGTGAAGAAAAAATAAACAAATTCAAACAAGCATCGATCTCTTACTACCTCGACAAGGAAAATCGTTATGCCGACGCCTTAGCTTATATCGTGTCATGCTAGGAGACAGTGAAAAACGATATTTAGATATTAAAATCATTAAGCATTCAAGTCTCGATATACTGTCAACGATGTAAATCACTATTACTGAAGATGAAGACCCTGAAGACTAGAAAAAACATTCTATGCATACCCCTAACTCAAGCATCCTCCGAGTAACAAAGAAGAAGATCGTTCACTTTTGGGCAAATACCCCAGATTCACAGTTAAGATGAAGTCTTATATCGCATCACAGGAGGATATCCCCTTATTGAATGTATCTCTCAAAAACAAGCTCAAATCAAAATTAAAAAACTTCACAAAGGTATCTATGGAGCCCATATTTCGGGAAGATCATTAGCCCAGTAGGCATTCATACAAGGAATATGTGGCCCAAGATGAGACTAGACTGCATATATTTTGTATGGAAGTCCTACAAATGCCAAATCCACGCTCAAAACATTAAAATCCCAGCACTTGATTTACAAATTAGCAATGACCTTTGGCCATTCAAACGATAGGGAATAGACATCATAGAACCTTTCCACCCAGCATCGGGAAACCAAAAGTTCATCCTTGTAGCCACTGATATTTCACAAAATGGGTTGAGGCAATTCCCCTATGTCACACCGATGAAAATGAAGTGATCAAGCATCAAATTAAGTCTACGTAAGTATCTCGACGAAAAGAAAGGCATATAAGTCGATGAACTACTCAGTGTTCTCTGGGTATACCGGAATACTCCTCGAACTTTATCTGGTTGAACTCATTTATGTTGGCCTTCAGTACTGAAGCAGTCATACCTTCAGACCTGATCTACCAAGTGCTCAAAGAAAATTTACAGATGAGGACAATGAGCTCGGTCTCCTATGCAACCTAAACTGGATCGAAGAAGAAACCCAAGAAAAAAGTTATCGCAAACTTGAACCGGTAACATGACACACTTAAAAAAAGCTTACAACAAAAAAGTTAGAAAGAGAAAATTTTGCATTGGCGACCTTGTTCTTCAACGAATCCAAGATAGTACTCGACCTAAGAATTCTAGAAAATATCTAAAAAATGGGAAGGGGACATACATTGTCATTGACAAAACAAATAGTGGGAGTTACTAGCTAATACCAAAAGACAAAATTCAGCTTGAATATCCATGGAACACAGCTCAACTGAAACTGTTTTACAGATAACAACTGTAACAATTATTATCAATTAAAATAAACAATCTTGTCTTTCACTTACATCCTTACTATCTTGAACTTGATCTCGATCTATACTTGATACGTATGCATCATACAATCAAGCATCCTTACTATCTTAACTTGACTCAATCCATACTTGATACGTATGCATCAGACAATCAAGCATCCTTACTATCTTAGCTTGATCCGATCTATACTTGATACGTATGCATCAGACAATCAAGTATCCTCACCATCTTAGCTTAATCCCAATCCATACTTAATGCGTATGCATCAAAACAATTAAGCATCCATACTATCTTAAACTTGATCTCGATCCATACTTGATACGTATGCATCAGACAATCAAGTATCCTTACTACCTCAAACTGATCTCGATCCATACTTGATAAGTATGCTTCAGACAAGCAATCACCATTACTATTTTTACATTCATCTTCTTTGGTCTCGATCCATACTATAAGTATGCACCACTTCATATCTTTAATATCTTTACTTAGTCTTGAACCATACTTGATAGGTATGCGTGAACACTAAACATATACCTTCGACAAACAATATCCTCTTACAGGATAATTGTTTACATTATTTACTTATAACACCAATCATGTCATGTTCATTGACATGATTCCATCAAACCCAGATATCCTATTAAGGTTTAATCTGACAATCATTACTACTTAACTTTACATAGCCATCTTTCCATACAAAAAATAGTTGCTTTAAGCAACACTTTGCTATTATCTACATTCACATGTCACAATATCATTCTTATCGAATATCGCCACTTAGCATAAATTTTAAAATATATATATATGCATCTAAATTTATCAAACTTCATTCACATAAAACAAAATCAGTATTCAAAATATACATAAGTTAAAATGTCTCGGTCCATCGACCATTTTATAATACTTCTCAAAATAGAATATTGTTTGCACATACTTTATCTACACTGCAGGAGGAGCTACTACTTCATCCACTTTGACAAACCATCAGGAGCAAAACACAGTTGCTAAATTCATAGGACGCAAACCATCAATTTCTATCATCACAAAATCATCGACAACTTCTGTCCCACTGGGAACTTCAGGAATTCCTGAACAACATCTTCCAGATCTGAATCCTCAAAAAATTGATTCCCAGCTTTGGCCAAACCCTTTATAAAAATTTTCGCTTTTCCATCTTGATAAATGACCTACATAATTAGCACGGACCTTCTTGCAAGCATCTAAATTTTTAACTATCAACGCCGCCCTACCTTATCCAAAATCTACCTATGCTCCTTTTCCAATGCCTTTAGGAGTTAGCAACCTACTCCCGTACATTCTTCTCAAAATTGCTTCTCAACGACGCCAATGCCTCTTTCTTATCCTTCACCAGCTCTACCTAACCTCCTCGATCTTTTTATTTAAACATTTTTCACGTCTCAAAGGAAAAGATCCTCCATCTTGTACTTGTTCAGTGTAGCATTCAGCCTTTTCTTTCTTCAATCAGATCTTCATTTTCCTTCGTCAAATCTTTCTGATTGTCTTGAAAGCAATCAACTGGTTCGCCAGATCGCCACCTCCAACAATTTAACCTTTGGCCTCCTTCAACAACTTCTTAATCTTCATTAGATTCATAAAATAAGTATTCGAATGATGTACCAGATTCATAATCGAAGCATAGCAGAAAAATTTCTCACCTTCGACATGTTTCGGTGGCCTCACTAAGAAAAGTTTTCAAACTCTTAGCCCCAACCAGACAGTCGCCAACTTCTGCCTCCAGCACATCCGTACCTATAATATATGCCTTTATCATCCTCTGAACTCCTTCTCATCTTCTTCGACAAACTTCTTCTTTGAAACCTCTGACTCTGCCCTCTTTTCTGGTGTATACTTTCGAGCCTCGTAGAGGTTGCTCATCAGGCACAGTGATTGGTGTATCTATTTTTACCACCTCCTCATTTGTTGATCTTCGTGAAGGCCTCTTTGGAAGCAACAGAGGCACAATAACTTGGTTACCTAACCCTTTTCCTCTTACTCTTCCCCAATGTTTCACTGAACATCGAGTCTCTCTCCGTAGTCATGGAGTCCGTCGTATAACCAGCCAAAGAGGGATTCTCCAATGACAGACTAGATTTTGCGGCCCTCTTATCCTCACCAACATCTTACCGTCGATAACTGAAACTTCTAACCCTTTTACCCTTGACCTCTTTAAGCCTGCCTCTTGAAAAAGGGTACCCACTCGCTCTTGGTTGATGACCTAAATGAAAATTCTTTCTTTTTAAGGGCTCCCCAAGGTCTTTCTTGTTGAACTCATAGTTCCCAGACACGAGTAAACATTTTTGGCTGTATCGCCCTCCTGTTGATACCAAATCATAGAACAACGGTCTCCTCAAAAACCTCACCAAATATTGATAGCCTACCTTCCTTGGGCTAATCTTGAGTGTGTAGTACACACATAAATCATCAACAGTGATCAACTCTTCCCCCATTGGCTTTAGCCGACCGTTTATCGCCCTACATACGTGAAACAGGTCATATACATTTAGATTGAACTGACTAAGTGCCACATCAAAGAAATTCATCAACTTCTTCTGGTCAGCTCGAAGAGGAAGCTTTAAACCCTTCTTAATTTGTTCTCGATGCATGAAAATCCTACCCAAGGGTATTTCCTAGTCGATCATCTCATATTGATATTCTCTGTCCTAATATCTCCAGGAATACCATACTTCTTGAAACTCAGCATCTCCTTCGTCTCCGGACCGTCTCCGTAACTAGCGTCTTTACCCTCTACCACATCTTCATCCCTACCCCCACTACCTTCTCGATCACCAGCCTATGGCTCGTGATCAACATCTATTTCGGTAGCCTCCTCATCAGAAAGTTTGACAATCCTAGGTGCCACTCTAAACTAGTACACACTATCTACGTCCGAACTACTCGATCCCACCCTATACTTACCACCTAACTGTTGAACACAGGTAGTTACATCGATCATCAGGGGCTCTACATCTTGAAGATTTTTGTATATCTTTATCATCGACTTAAATTGGTTAAGTCATTTTTAAGAACGTGAAAATCAGATTCCATTTTTTACCACAGTAGTATCTATCATATATATGTGTATATATATATATATATGTTCATATTCAAATAGTTGTCATAGTTGTCAAGTTTAATCTCCAACGCATCATTCTTGCATTACTATCATTAATATCTGCTACTATCATTACTACCAGATAATCTTACTATATTTAATTCTCAATACGATTTTTCTATTTAATTCCCTAAGTCAAAAACATCGATTACTTTACTAATTCTTTTTTTGTCAATATTCAGGAATCTCAAGAGTTCTCGAACATACTTTGCCTGTTTCCAACCAAAACCACTCCAATTCAAAAATACAGGATATTACCTTCTCCGCATAAATTCTGGTAAAATCAAACCTATTCAAAAACCGCTTTAACAATCTCGTTAAATCCCAAAAATTCTCTACAGTCGCACCGTACTCACCGCGACACCCACCAGTCCCTCTCTCTACTTTTCACCATGAATTAATCACATCTCTCTCACCCCACCACCTTTATAACACATTACAACTACTTTTCCCTAGAAACAGCGCCCTTCAACGATCAGTATCCAACTAAAATCATCAAAACCCTAATATAGTTGAATCTTCCATAACTTGCAATCCATCAAACCAAATACCAATTCATTCAACCAATAAACTTAACATGCCTATATCTGCCAATATTTACAAACAACCAATTAAGAAACACGCATAAATAATATAATTACTAACCTTGAATACGCGCTACTTCGGTATCCCTCTATTTCGCTTGCTTTACTCTCTCAATCAGTACACTTATCTTATCCTTCCCATTATTGACAGCGATTCCAGTGACGAGAACAGAGAGTTTGCACTAGAAAGAATGTTTTAGAGTTTGTAAAATATGAGCAATCACCCACCTCCAAACTATTTATAGACCCCACGCGACTGTTTATCATACCACTTCACGACTGTCCGAGTAATCGAGCATAAAGCCTTACACGTCATTTCTCAAAGTCTTTAACTCTTTGCCTTCTCAACACCAACAAACTTCTACATTGTTGCTCCAATCCTTTTATATCTCAAAGAACTTCCTCCGAAATATTCATACTCAACAGAGCACAAACTATCTTATCACAAAGATGTTGTACATCCTTTTCCTTATACTTCAAAATTTTACCTATAGGAACACACCTCACCATGCTTAATCCTGTCATTACCTCTGCACATTTACCCTTATTTACAAATCCTCATATCTAAGGCAAATCTTCAACACTTAATTCAAATTTAAAAATATCATTCGACATTACAAAAACCAACATGCACATTGTATTACTACATTCTAACATTTTACCAAGTACAAAATATATTCGAAAGCAATTTTCCATTCCCAAACATCGACAATTACATTCTAACAAACAACTTTATTCTCATTTTACCTTACAACATAATTCGATCATTACATTTGACTACTTCTACAGCAATAAAATTCATAAACTCCTAACTGCAGCAGCATCTTCTTTCCTGATCAACATCTTCTTTCATAATTTTTGTGTAGTTGGCAGCGAAACTGAAAATCCTCTTCAGCATCTTTCGCCTCTCCCTCGCTCATCTCTTCTATGTAAATGTTAGCATTCTATTTACCGAAGTACCGACTATATAATTCCCAAAACTTAACTTGAATGCGACTGAAGACCTCATTCCAAACTTGAGACCTAGTCTTCACCATTTATCAAACACAACTCTCAATTTTGCAATGCACCATGATACTTATAGCCCACCACAGTCCAAGTCAACACAACCAACATTTATTTTTCCTTGGAATTTATGAGGATGTGTTAGCTGCTAGTATTGCATTTAAATAAGTTAGTGGGAGGGAATTTGTGCTATCTGTAGGAGTGTAGCCAATTTCTTTGTATCTTGCTCACTAACTTCCTTAAATATCTCAACTGCAGGGGTGTTGCCAAAAAAAGATGCCAAAATATCCTAAGCCTTCTAGTTTTTTGCCATATGCAATCAAACTTTAAGTGGTAGGGCCCCTTTACTGTTTCATGGCTTAAAAAAATGCACTGAGGCAAAAATGCCTCGAGGCAGCTACCTTTCAAGTAAAATGTAAGGCGCTATGTGAGGCTTGTGAGGTGTTGGTGAAGCGTATAGGAAGGCACCGCCTCCCATTTAACTAAAATAAGAGGTCAAAATTGACTTTTTAACCTCTTTATTCCTCCTTTTTTCAAATTACCCCTTCGGGTATCTTGTAATTACAAAAACGACCCTAGAGGGTCTTGTTTAAAGACTCAATTTATTGCCTTCTTTCAATTTGAAATTTTGAAGAAAAAAAACTAGGTTTTCACATTCATTTACTAAATTTGCATACAAAAATAAGATGTGCCTACTTATTCTTAATTTGTATATTAAATCAAAATTGATTTGATAGTTTTTTTTTTAACAAATGTGAGGCTTGCGCCTCACACCGCCTCTGCCTTTTTAAACCTTATGCCAGTCTGCAACAAATTTAGAGTCAACAGCAATCAGTAGGAACCATGAATGTTGCACATAAAATTGTAAGCACAACCAACCCATATATCTCTGATATGGTGATAAATACTTATTTCCCTGCAGAGCTACACTGAAGCCAAAAATTAAACCCCATTATTATCTCTTACAACTTCTCCTGCCTTACACCTTCTTTCTTTAGAGCATCTCCAGCAGAAGAGTATGGGATTCCGTTTTACCATATCAGTATTCTAAAATTGCATATTATTTTCATCCAACAGAGAATTACGGTTTTAAAAGAGAACTTGTGATGGGAGAGAGAGAAAGATATTGTCACGCCCCGAAATCTGCTTTCTGATAAAAATCATAAAGAAAATCCCACGGATGAACCCTACAGATGTAATATACTTCTAAAGAAATTAACTACATCTACTTACCAAAGAAATGCAGCGAAAATAACTCAATCATAAATTTAAATGAATAGAATGAATAAAGTGAATAATATTCTCAACCAAATCTAAAAAATGAGAAATAAACAATGATAATGAAATCTGAAATAAAAGACATAAATACCCTACGACACAGCTCAGCGATCTAATAGAACTCCAAAGAATCCCAAAATGATCAACCAAGCATCACTAAGCAAAATCCTACCGTGCTTGACCTCTTGTGAAAAATGTAGCGCACAGGCACCAGCAAGCACAATTATTACCGGTCACTGAACATGGCAGACTAATATAATATAGATGTACTAATGAGATATAATATTCAATCTATGTGTATAAATGATGTAATGTTTACTGAGGAAATGAGGTTCAATTATTAATGTTGTTTTAAGCGTCGATGCCAATCGATAATAATAAGTAATTATAAAGTGTTATTAGGTGCGGGGGATAACTAACAAACGATGTACATAGGGTCACTTTTAATTTAGTGGGACTACACTCTCGTACCCTTCTTCCCTCAACAAAAGCATATCCCTTATTGTCGAGCTGGGGATTGGCGAATTCATTTTTAGTGAGCCAGAAATTAGCGAGGAAATCACCAGATCAATGTGATCAAGGAGTTCCAACCTATAAGTCTAAAGCCTAATTTATTTTTACTTTCAGGGATCTAAGCCCATGGGATGCTTGCGTAGCATGCAGCCAAGATATAACAGGGAAATAATTTAGAGACTTGCAACCCTAGGACACTGATAAACAGCTACCAAATCTTTTATTTAGGGAATCGAACTCAAGGACCTTGAAAGCATAGCCCTACTGTGTACATGACTCTAAATTTTCCTATGCATGAATGGCTTAAGAGACTGACACTTAATCAAAATGACCTATATATCATTGTTCTATAGGCAATGGGACTATATCGTATGATTAACGATCTTATACTCAATAACCTTTTTACCCTCATAAGTATAAGAGTGGGGACTCTGTCGATGATATTTTAGTCTGACTATCAATGATCTGTCGACCTCAAGTTAATAAAGATAATATCAGTAAAGTCCTATAATCATGGCTAAGTTAAACCATTCGCCAAATACACCTCTTGACACTTACACAAATTTAGGCCTTTCTAGCCTTACACGTATAAAGACTGATTTATAATATTAGGTGGCCAGATGTCATGATATAATATAGGCTTATGCTTAGTACCCCCTTGATTTAACATCATGGTCCAACCTGTACATCTATTGCTAAAGGCTGAACATGATGGCACCAATTACTACTACCAATGTTATTGATATGGACATGGGCATAATTAATAACGCTACAAGTTACCTTATACACTAAACATATATACATTCTGAGTATACATTATACAAGTCTGCCTTAGGCTATAAACATTGATTATGTCTTCATTAAACATATATAAATATTTTGTATATATAATATACAAGTTTGCCTTTTACTATGTTTATAAAAGAACTATCATAGTATTGTATATATAAGTACAACAGAAGTGTACTCATAGATAAATTGAGTTTACTAATATGCTCCTTTTAAATCTAGCAGACCTACTGTTATTGTTTCCAAAATAATTGTATAACAAGCTATGAAATTCTACATTAATATAATCATAAACTATATGAGTAAGCATGATTCCAACTAAACATGGCATCACAGTAGCACTAACAGGGTATCATTATCATTGTTTTCCAAGCTTACAATTTGAAAATTTATAGCAGTTCATGATTAATGGCAGATGGTAATTGTACTTGCCTGATGATGAATGCTTATGATGAGCAATGCAAAGAACCCTCCCCTCATTAGAACAATAAACTCCCACTCTCGATTCACCCGCTCAAGAATCTCTAGCCATACCAAATGATGAAGGATTTGTAAGAACTTTCTCCATATTAAGGGTTTGAGGAAACAATAGGGTTTGGGGTTTCTTACCCTCCCTCCAGAATATGAAATTGATAAAGGAGAAGAAAGGGTGAATGAGGAGAATAAGGAGGATGAGATGGAGAAGAATTTGGGGAAGTTTGGTGGTGGGTTTGAATGGGTTTTGTTATAAGAATTGGGGAAACAAGAGCTAGGATAATATATTATAGGTGAAACCTACTACACTAATATGACTACCACTATTAACATGAAATGAGTTATATAACGGGGGGGAAAATAAAGTGGGGCTCTACAGATGCCACATGTATTAAAAAAACGCGCTCAATGGTCAGTGCCTAGACAGGAGAGAAAAGTTGTGATGGGAGAGAGAGATGTCAGCTGTATTAAAAAAAGTGTTGGGCGCTCAACGATTCAGCGCCCAGGCGGTATGCGCATACTCCTCCCCAATTTTAGGTTTCACATACTTGTAAAAGAACTATCATAGTATTATATATATAAGTACAGCAGAAGTGTACTCATAGATAAATTGGGTTTACTAATATGCTCCTTTTAAATCTAGCAGACCTACTGTTATGAGTTCCAAAATAATTGTATAACAATCTATGAAATTCTACGTGAATATCATCATAAACTATATGAGTAAGCATAATTCTAACTAAATATGGCATCACAATAACACTAATAGGGTATCATTATCATTGTTTTCCAAGCTTACAATCTAAAAATTTATAGTAGTTCATGATTAATGGCAGATGATAATTGTACTTACCTGATGATGAAAACTTATGAAGAGCAATGTAAAGAACCCTCCCCTCATTAGAACAATAAACTCTCACTCTCAATTCACCCACTCAAGAATCTCTTTGCCACACCAAATAATAAAGGATTTGTAAGAACTCTCTCCAGATTAAGGGTTTGAGGAAACAATAGGGTTTGGGGTTTGTTACCCTCCCTCCAGATTATGAAATTGATAAAGCAGAAGAAAGGGTGAAGGAGGAGGAGATGGAGAAGAATTTGGAGAAGTTCAGTGGTGGGTTTGAATGGGTTTTGTTATAAGAATTGGGGAAACAAGAGCTAGGATAATATATTATAGGTGTAACCTACTACACTAATACGACTACTACTTCTAGCATGAAATGAGTTATATAACGTGGGAAAAAATAAAGCGGGGAGCTACAGATGCCACATGTATTAAAAAAATCACGTGCTCAATGGTCAGGGCCTAGGCAAGAAAGAGAAGTTGTGATGGGAGAGAGAGATGTCAGTTGTATTAAAAAAAGTATTAGGCACTCAATGGTTCAACGCCCAGGCGGTGTGCGCATACTCTTCCCCAAGTTCAGGTTTCGCATACTTTGGAGGGGTATGGGGCTGAGTATGTTGAACACCATACTCCTGTTGGAATGGGTTTTTGCAAAAGTATGGAAAAACCTTAATAGTATACCATGCTGTTGGAGATGCCCTTAGTTGTACCATCAGTATTTAGCTTGTAAAAGATCCTCTAGTGGCTTAATTTCACATGATTACTATGAACGCGGAAGCAAGATTCGTATGAATATCATGTTTTAGCTAAGTTTTAGAGAAACTTAAGGTTTCAACTAAACAAATCAACTTTTATTAATGAAAATTAGCTGCCCAAACAAATAACCTAGACCTCCCCTTTTAATGAACACAAGGGGGTTAGAATAAGGAACCTTAATTCTAATTAAAATAGAATTTTACTTAAATTGTAAAACTTCATTTTTAACCTTGTGTTGGTTAAACAAGCAAATCCCTAAATTAATTTTGTATCTCCATCAATGGTGAGGGTTGAGTCAATAGAACATAAGTATAAACATAGGTCACATGGAGGTAGATGACCCTATGAGGGATGTGCCACATCAAACCCTTCGTCTATGAAGATTTTCTCAATTAAATCAAGGGGCAGTGCTCCAGAAAACTCACGCACATATATAGTGTACATCCCAGTCTCTTCTTCATCCTGTATAATACGCTAAACTATTGTTATCGCGCTCTCATGCATACCATCCACGACTAGGTTGACCTTTCTAGCAAATGTAGGACATTCACGTTTTTGGTGCCTCGGTTTGCCACATTGATAGCAGTTACCTAAAGCAAAGATGCGTAGTGCAGTGGCTGTTGGAATAGCTGGGGCAGCTGGTATTGTAGTTAGAATCGGAGGGTAATACTGTGTATGTAACTCGCTCGCCTGTTTGGCTAACTGTACAATTTTAGTAAGGCAAAGGATAGGTTGAAGTGCTTCTACCTCTTGGAGCTTCTTTGTCAAACCAGACATGTACCTGTAGTGGCTTATTCTGCATCTTAGACTCAAGCTCTATCTTCGACCATCATACGACCACTCGACCTCATAAACATACATGTGGCATAATGTATGACATATTACAGTTACAAAGTTTTATTCATCACTTTCGACCGCTACATCAACAGTTCGAGTTAACAAACGCACCGTTACCAATGAAGCTGTTACAAAAGAGAAAGATCAAATCGTTACACAATCAGCTCAAAGATTTTCAAATATATTGTAGCGTCCATCATTAAGGATAATAATGGCCGCCAAACGATCATATTATAAGACCTATAAATAAGACCTGAGAATCCCAGATGAAGGACGGATGAATGCTCACCCAATACTCTATTCAGAACTATTCATAACATCATTTGTAATAGCTAGCAATCCTTAATAAAATCTTTCTCTCTTTCTAAAATCCTTAAGAGTGGTCGTGGTTTTTAACTTATTCAAAGGTTTTCCATGCAAAACTTTGTACTAATTGTTACTTTACATTTACTAATCGTTCTGAATATCTTTAGTGTAAAGACAAAGTTTGGATTAATAAATAAGGCTATTACATTTGGTATCGTTTGTAGGAGCGAAGTTCTCAAACTTATTTGTCTCAGAAAATAGCTGATTATCTCTTTACGGAATGATGTTTTAGACCAGAGTGCGCCGATTTCTCCAAGAGAAAGAAATGCCAAACTAGTAGAATTACGGGCCAATCTAAACTCTAAAACTGAAAGCCGAGCTCCTCTGGAGCAGTAGCTAGCTGGCATACAAGATGCGTTAAAAGTTTTGTAGAGTCAACAGATCGTAGCCCAGATGAACAAAGGCGTACTGCCAGCTACTTCGCGAGTTTCTGTTCTCGATAGAATAGGACCTCAATCGCACAATCTGAGAGGCGAAGTTCAATTTAACCACAAGCAACCTGGGGTAGAGCCAGCTCTAATACAGGAAATCCACCAAGAAGTTGATGGAAATGTCCAAAAAGTAGAAGATCCACCCCGAAGAAGAGTTCGTATTATGGCACGTGAATAGCCAAGTGAAGGAAGTGGCGACTACAGCCATCATGAAGGACGCATCCCACGACTGACCACTATAGCTCGTTAGTACATGACTCAGGAACATGTTGAAAAGCCTATCAAAGAACTATTTGATGCCCAGGCTCAAACCACTAAACGTATTCGCAATAGGCTACAGAAGAGTCTGATTGCTCATAAATTATTATATGGCAAGGTTCCCGCCGATTTCCATACATCAAAAATCCGAAAATACAAGGGAAATGATCTAGTAGAGCACATTCTTGAATTCTAGGATGCTCTAGGCTTACATTCTACATTCAACCACATTCTATGTTGGCTCTTTCCTACCAGTTTACTTGGAAAACCTTTGCGATGGTTATATTCTCTGCCAGAAGGGTCCATTACAACTTTCGAATAATTGAGGAAACTTTTCATCAAGAACTACTCACACGACAGAGATAAAGAGGTGAATTATATTCTCTATTCAGCCTTAAGCATGTACCAGGGGAGAAGCTCAAAATATTTACTAAGAAATTTTTGGAGCTGGCCAGGAAGGTGGACCAACTCGATCAAAAGATTACTATTTCAACCTTTGAAAATGCTTTGCTCGTGGATAGTAGGGCGAATGAGTACCTAATTCTGAATAAACCTACAAGTTTGGAAGACATGATCGAGAAGGTCAACGGATATATCAATCTTGAAAGAACGGTATCCTAAAGACACAAAGATAAGAAATCAACCTTGACAGCACGAGATCAATCCACATGCCAAGATTTTAATTACATTGCTGATCACGGAGGAGACAGGAAGATGACCAAATCTAGTGATGATCAACCTCAGAAAGGCAGTAATATGCCAAAACCCTGTCTTCCCAAGATAACTGTTACCATAGCCAACATATATCCTATACTTCAAAAGGATTAGTTTTTTTGCAATGCCCAGTATCTCCAACCCATTGGGATCAAACCATATTGCATACACCACAAAGTCTGAAATCATGAGACAGAATATTGCTTCGCTTTACAGTGACTATTGGAGTATATTTTTTCGGATGGACGAATGTATGAGTACATCGTGGACATTAAAGTTACAAGAATAGAAGTTACAAGCATACTATGGAGATCATACAGGTCGAAGGAGCGGCAGAGGAGAAACATTTGTACCATATCACTTTCATCCACTTTATTGAGACTTACACTATTAACAGGTCAATCAGATGCAAAAGGCAACACATTGGCCAATGCCATGATCAGTCCATGGTCGACAAAGAAGCTAGGTTACTCCTCCCAACGCAAAGGGATCTCTTTTAAATATTATGACGTTCGACATGTCAATTTTCCTCATCATGATGCACTTGTGATCATATTAAAAATGAGAGCGGTTGTACTACATACAATGATGGTGGATACTGGCAGTAGCATCAAACTGCTTTTAAAGCACGATTGATCAGATGGGATTGGCCGATAAAGTACAACCTAGTGACGTTGATATCCGTGGCTTCAACGGTTCAAAAGAAGAACGTGTAAGAAAGATCATACTTCCTATTACAGCTGGACCGGTAACAGTTGAATTAGTATTCTACATTATCAATGCGAGATCATGCAATCTTGGGATTATAGGATGTTGTTGGTTGTATAACATGCAAGCTATCCCATCGACCTATCATTTGGCGTTACGATTCGATTGGAATGGCGACATTTATGAAATCAAAGGCAGTCAAAAATTAGCCCAAGCTTTTAAAAATTTTGTTACCACTCTGACAGAACCATTAATACCACAGCTCGCATAGAAATTATAGAAAAAACCACAGGGAACATTACAAGTGGCATTACAGAGAACTTTACAGAAAATGAACTGTCAAGTACATAAACTACAGAGTACACCGAGATTAGTAGAGATAAAAGGGGTACCTGTATTAGAACTCTTTTGCACATGACAGAGCGTAGCACTCTTATTCAATTTCTCAAAGATAACAATGATGTCTTCGCTTGGACGTTTCATGAGATGCCTTGCATTGATCAAAATTTGGCTTGCCAAAAGTTTAGTTTGAGAGATAAAGCTAAAGCAGTCAAGCAGATATAGAGAACTTTAGCACCAAGATTCTGAGAAGAAGTCAACAAAGAGATCAATAAACTCATTGAAATTAGTTTTATTCAAAAAGCCTACTACCCATAATGGATCTCAAACATTGTCGCAGTACCGAAGAAAAATGACAAAATCAGAGTCTACATAGATTTCACAAACCTCAATAAACATACTCTGAAAGATAGTTTTCCACTTCCTATCATCAATCATCTGCTCGATTCTACCATTGGGCATAAACTTTTATCCATGATGGATGCCGCATCTGGGTACAACCTGATACCTCTATTACCCGAGGATCAAGACAAAATGGCTTCATTACAGAGCATGGTTTATATTACTACAAGGTCATGCCTTTTGGACTCAAGAATCCAGGAGCCACTTACCAAAGATTGATGACACAGATGTTCAAAGACCATCTTGGGAAAATGATAGAAGTTTACATTGATGATATGTTGTATAAAAGTATCAAGAAGATGAACCATCTCATAGATTAGTACATGGCCTTAAATATCCTTTATTTTACAAAATGAGACTCAATCCTGACAAATGCCAGTTCGGGGTCTAATCAGGCAAATTCTTGGGATATTTGATCAATAATCAAAGCACAGAGGCTGACTCAGATCGTATTCGTGTACTGTTATCTATGCCTTCTCCAAAGACAAGAAAGACGTACATAAGCTAGCTGGCAAGATAGTTGTAATCAATTATTTTGTCTTCAAGTGTTCATATCAGTGAAAAGACAAAGAAAAAGAAACCTAAAAAAGATCTTTAGATCGAGTGGACTGTAGAATGTGAAGCAGCCTTTTAGGAGCTAAAACGCTACTTGGGCAAGCCAACAGTAATGAGTACAACCAAGGAAGAAGAAGAGCTCACCATATATCCCGCCGTTACTGATGAATTACTGAGCTCAGTCCTCATTCGACTTGACTAGAAGACAGAGAAACTTGTTTATTATATCAGCAAGACTCTCACTCGGGTAAAGACACGTTATACTAAGATTGAGAAACTATTATTAGCTCTCGTTTACATATCACAGAAATTAAAATAGTATTTCCAAGCTCACTCAGCTCGAGTAATGACAAATTATCTTTTGCGCAAAATCTTGTCCAAACGAGAAAATTTTAGGCGAGTCCTGCAATGGTCGGTAACTCTTGGTGAGCATGATATACATTTTGAATCGTGACATACTAAAAAAGGGCAAGCAATAACAGATTTCCTGGCAGACTTTCCAGTAGATGATCCTGATTGGGAAGAAGATTATACTAATATCAAAGAGGAACTGTTTGAGGAATAGTCCGATTGGATATCTAAGAAAGCTTGGCGCCTTCTAACTGATGGATCTTCCAGACCTGTTGTGCCAGGCATCGGCATCGTCCTTTTCATGCCTTCTAATGATAGAATTAAAAAGCAATCAGACTCAACTTCAAAGCCACCAACAATGAGACCGAATATGAGATACTAATCCAAAGTCTAGATATGGCTCTGGAAATTAGAGTTCCCAAATTATTTGTGCACACGGATTCTTTATTCATAGTGAACCATTATACATACAAGTTCTCGAAAAATGGAAAAATGATTAATTACGCTACAACAGTAGCTGACAGAATGAGCAGATTCAAAAAGGCTACCATCGAATATTTGCCTCACAGAGAAAACATGCATTTTAATTCCCTTACCTATCTTATGGAAGTCCTCGAAACATAAGCTCGATATCTCAAGATCGAAGTAATATCCACCCCCAGGATTAACATTATCAGCTCAAATTTTGTTAATATTGGGGGCGGTAAAGAGGATAAGGATGATTGGAGACGACCCTTCCTCACATATATTGGGTCCAAAAACAAGTTCGATGGTAAACTCCCAAAAGACCCTACTGAAATGAGACGTGTGCTTGACAATGATAAGCGTTATGGTATTGCTAATAACTTCCTTTGTAAAAAGCCAATAGCAGGACCTTATCTCCAATGTTTATCAGATAAAAAGGTTCAAAACTTCTTGCACGAACTGCACGAAGGCACATGTGGATCCCATGCAGCAGGACGATCTTTAGCAAACCGAGCTCTTACTCAAAAAGTCTTTTGGCCTAAAATAAAAGCTCAAGCCATCGAATATGTAAGTAAGTGTGATGCCTGCCAAAGATATGAACCACAAATTCGAGCTCCAGCCTTAGAGTTCCATTCTAGCAAAGCTGTCTGGCCATTCAGAAGATGGGCCCTCGATCTCGTAGGGGAATTCCCAACTGCACCAGGAAAAAGGATGCACCTCCTCGTAGCAATGGACTACTTCACCAAATGGGCAGAAGCGGTTCTTTTGCGTCGAACACGGGAAGACGAAGTCATCAAGTTTATAAGGGAAACTAATATAATACAGTTTGGATGCCCTCACCACATCCGAATCGATAATGGACCACAATTCCTTGGTTGCAAAGTCGTTGATTTCCTCAACCAGCATAACATCATCCACTCGCCGTCCAATCCATATTACCCACAAGGAAATTGACAGGTCAAAATCACTAATCAAACTAAAGTCGACAGAATCAATAATTGCTTAATAAAGAAGAAGGGTAATTAGGTACAAGAGTTACCACATGAATTATGGGCGTATCGAACAATACCTCGAGTATCGATCGAATGTACGCCATTCTTGTTGGCATACGGTACTGAAGCAAACGTCCCCACTCAATATCATCACCCATTACGCGATCATACCATTACAGACGAAGAAAATGAATTCAATTTGGCATGTAACATGAATTAGATTGAAGAAGCAAGAGATAGAGCCATCATAAATTTGGGAAGATACCATCAAGTTATAGCCAGATCATATAACAAACAAGTTCTTCATAGAGAGTTTGAAATCAAAGATCTCATCCTCCGAGAGGTACCAAAGAACTTAAAGGAAGTCAATGTTGGATAACTCACAAAAAATTGGGAAGGTCCTTTTATCATTGTTGGAAAAAGTAACTTGGCTCTTACGACCTCGCCACAAAACATGGGGATCGAGTACCTAACCTTTGGAACATAAAGAGATTAAAGTTATATCAAAGATAATTTATTACACTGTACTTTTCTAATAAATCTAACATCTTGTACGTTGGTCTTACATCAATGAAATACTTATGTTTGATTACCCTACATCAGAGTACTTTCTATTATTTCATATAGTACTTTATCTACCATTCTCTATACGCTAATCTTACAATAATAAAATATTTATGTTTGGTTGCCCTAAATTATAGTACTTTTTCAATATATCATATAAGTACTTCTATATACATATTACATTTCTAAATATCACAGATTACCAGTGGGTTTACCGTATTCTATTACAGATCGTTTGCTGCTTCAGCCGAACTGATCTTTTATTATATTATAGATCATTTGTTACTTCAGCCGAGCAGATCTTCTATTATATTATAGATCGATTGTTGCTTCAGCCAATCTGGTCTTCTACTACACAATCGGTCGTTATTGCTTCAGCCAAACCAACCCTCTATTATATGACAGGACGACTAGTAGTTCTACAAAATGACTACCAGACTTCTGCATCATAATTAATTCATCAAAGGTCAGCATAAATATATACAGATCACTAATTTTATTATGAGTCTAAATTTACTACACTCTATCTACTATGGTTTTATTATTATTGCATGTTTAATTCCTTCTTACAGCCATAACACCTCCTTAATCATGCGAGCTATCACTCGAGCTATCACTTAAGCTATTAGGCAACACATCACCATGCAAACTTTCCCCACGAAGTCGCAGATGCATCAACGTTGGCATCCTCCAATAACAATTTGTTTTCCTTCTTTAACCTTACTGCTCATAAGAGCTCAAATTCTTGACATCATGCGATCCAGATACTCAGATTGCACCAACCGCATCTCACACTGAACACCATTGGAAACCAAGTTGTCATATATAGTTTTGATTTATGCTTCCAGTCTTATAAATTTGGACACAAAGAAGTAGAGCACCGTTGTTATCTCTCTCTCATGCACATCACATACCTCACATTTTACCTTATCAGGAACAATAAGCTCTGTAAGTTTTCCCTTAGCCTGCTTTAGCATAGCTTCTAAACTTTTACAGCATTCTTCCAGCACTCCTTTTTCATCCAACGTCACATTATTCTGAGTTTCCATCATTGTCATGAATTCATCTATATGGACAATCAAAGCTATCAATCCCTCCATTGTAGACTCCTCATGACTTCACTCTACAACACTTTCATCAAGCTTTATTTTAGCCTTAAAAGATCAGCCTCTAACTTGGTCTTCGCGCTAAGCAGTTCCCCAATTTCTTTTTGTAACTCCAAAGTTTGAACTGAATCCTTTAGAGTCCCTATTTTGAGCTACTGCCTTTTAATTAATTCATTATGATCACTATGCGACTCTTCTAAGTCTTTTAATTTCATGGTAGTGACATACCACAATTCTTCATATGTACGAGCACGCTCGTCTGCCTCCCTTACAGCAGCTCACACATCAGTTATTTCAGCCTCAAAAGTATTTATCTGAAATTTCAAATGTTTAATGTTCTCTTCTTCTTTCTTCAGCAACGCCAACAACTCTGTTACTTTAGGTTACACCGGTGTTGGCTCCGCCTCCTATTGGGTTATTCGCTTCAAAGTGTCCACTCCTTTTTTGTTATAACTTCTTTTAACCCCTCCATTTTTCTCAGCTCAATGGCTAGTTTAGCCTCCTTATCTTCCAGTTACTCGGTCAAGCGAGCTACTGTGCTTCGCTCTTCCGTTACTATCACCTCCATTTTTTCCTTTACATTATTAACATTTTTCAGTACTTCCTATTGGCAATTCAGATCAACATTAAGTTTTTCAATTAACACATGTAATACTTCATACTGGTTCTGCACCTCTGCCAGATCAACATACAACAACAATCAACTTTCACATACATACTAGTTCGCGCATTCAAACAGATTACATGTCACAGCTAACAAGTTTACTCGAGAATATACTATTTGAGTAATATCAATACATCACTCTATCTACATGCTCATCATAGATAATAGATTTTATTTATCATCAAAACAGTATACAAGGATCTAATGCATATGCAGGTTTGGTAAGAAACTAGACTATTCTTCTTTTGCTTCTTCGAGCTATGAGAGGACTTCCCCCGATCTCTTAAACTCTTTGATTTATCTACTTGAACATCTAAAGGAGATATAAAAGTCACCACCTACTACTGGTATTGCTTTCACCATGACTGAGGTATCAGGCTTTCGGCCACCTCCTCGTCTTCTTTCGACAGAATTTCTCTTGATTTAGGAATAGGTTTTCAATAATCTTTTCCTCCTCACCTTTTGTAAACCACATATTTTCAACCTTTGCATTCTCCACATCAAAATCCTTCCCACAATCCATTACATACCTCCTAAAATTGTTCTCTACTCTCGCTTGCTCCCCTCCATAAAACTTAATCATACTTTTAATATGATGTTCATGCTCCGTTCGAGCAGCAACTTTAGCTCGCGACGGATATAGATGTTCCTTCAACTGCAAGTATGCCTTGTGTAGACGCTTGTGCATTTCTTTTTACAATACAACTAACGCCCTCACATCACCTTCTACCTTCTTTTGAACAGATATTTCTTTCGACAATTGAGTTTCTAGAGACATTTTTTACCCTATATGTTGCGTCAATACATCTTGCAACTCCTAAATTTATCTCACCCTCTAGCTTCTGTTGAACCTCTATTTGCTCTTTTCTTATCCTGGAAAACATAATTCTCATCGCCCTTTGGTCCTATATAAAGTCAAAAACATCAGGTAAAGGTCATGTATCATCCCATATAATGGACACCCCGGCTCGAGTTGAGCATTTTTTTGCCTCTACACTATGACGATTACGTCCTTCTTAAGCTATAAATATTACTCGAGCTGGGTCAGGTACTACACCCTTTTCCTTCAAGAGCTCCACATAAGCTTCATTTAAACCCCATTCAATATCTACTACGACCTCAAAATATAATGTCAGAGCTACCAACAGCTTTTACACCTAGCCTTATCACTCGGGTCGCTAAAGCAGGTCAAGTCTTTCAATTTTTGTACTAACGTCCCCTTTCATCTTCTTTTCTTAAAGCCTCATCCTTTTCTATTTTTATCTTAGCATATCTACATTGAATGCCATATAATTTTTTAAATTTTTTCTCTGAATATGGCTTAAACTGCTTTCTCTCATATTCAATTTTATTAAGTACCTATTGAATACGAGCCACAGAATCCCTCGCTCTACCCAGCGATCTCTCTAGGTCATAAATAGTTTTTCTCAACCGCTTTACCTCCTACACATAATAGAAATTTCTTGTTATCATACAAACATTCAAGCAGAGCATAATAAAAAGTGTTTATCAAACTTTATAGTTTTAGACCAGACATAATACAATCTCCACACAATCAGGACCAAACAGTATAGTTCGCAACAGAATACCACAGATTAATTAAATATTCTTGCCAGCCTCTACCTCAGATGGATGATCTACTTCTCCAGCAGCTCGAACTGGTTCAAATTGAGAAGCGGGTACATTGGTTAGAGCAACATCATATCCTACCACTTTATCCTCTACATATGAAGCAAAGATTATCTCCTTGTATCTACCAGTACGACCCAGCTCTACATCAGCAGCAGTCAACCAAAAATAGTAATAAGATTTAACAAAATGGTCTCTTTCCGCCCGTAACAAAATGGTTTTTCTCAATCTCGAGCTCCCCTTCGAGCTCCTTTACGTGAGCCATTTGAACATCCTGCCTGCGAGTAAGCTCTCCAAACCTCTGGCTCCTCTTCCCAATAAACTTTGTAGCCCCTTTCATCAGCATCGAGAACAACTAATACAGACACACGAGTTTAGAACAACATATATCACATCATAAGTATAGCAACTGAAGGATATTAATACATACCGTAAACGTTTTCTCTTAAAACATGTCATCAAGCTGATGCAGATTTGCCTCTGCCATTATACATTATTTTTGCTCTAGTTCACACATCTTGGCCACAACCTTGGAACTAGTGTAGTCACTGCCTTTACCCACATGTTGCTTCCTTTTCAGTAAACCTTTGTCCGCATCTAAAGGAGTCACCTCACACACCACCTGCTCCTCAACTACATTACCAGTAGCAGGTTTACCGATCTCTTTCTTTGGGGCCACCACCACAGTAGAAGGCATAATTTTCAGAGCTGGCTTTTTTAACCGCCAAATCAACTGCTTCACATTCGTATTCTCTGGCAGAAGTGGAGGAAGACTAGTGAAATCTTTTAAAGAAAGACAAGCCATAGCTCAATTCTCGCGAGCTCGTTGAACTATGGGCACTCTAGAGTCTACTCTCTTATCCCTGCGGATACCTAATTCACCAAGTACTTGCTTTAGCTTAATCAGCTCAAAAGCTACACAGTCGAACAAGCTGGTGTTATCAGGCAGAGATTTGGGAGTAGGACTTGACAAATAAGAAATAAGAACATGATTAGCAGCTCAAAGACAAACTTGTGGTTGGTTGAAGTTAACAAATGTTACTTACTCGGATTATAATACTTTTGGCTCAGGACGAACACTGGTTCATCTAGAGCCTGCATACAGTTGCCCCCTACCCATACAAGGTGGTCGTTTCATAGTCTACCAGCAGACTCAAAGTCAAAGAACTTTGGCCTAGAAGAACCACTACACAAGTAACCACTATTACGACCTTTGACAAACTTCAGTTTAAAAAAAATTGAACGTCATCCGCTTCAAACTGCTTGGTAGTCCCTTCCTTTTCCACTTATCATTCAGTACCTCACGCACCCTCATCATTTAATATACATTCCCATTTAATTGGGCAGGGTAGAACTATAATTCATTCATAACCCCCTTGTGAAAGAAGGTCAGAGGAATCCTATGGCGAAAAATAACCTGATTCAGATAGCACAAAAACCTATCATTTGGGTTTGCCATCCCCACACCATTATAGTACGAGATATCTACATCTGCATTAATACCCTTCTTTATTTTCCACTTATCTAGACAAGGAACTTAGTAGGACACTGCTTCCCCACCTTTCCCTGGAACATAGGCCTAAACCACCAACCTCGATTCATCATATAATTTCCCCACTCTCCTTGTAATTTCTTCTTATGTTTTAGAAATTCATTTCCAACATCTACTCCCTCAGGGTATATAAAAAATACTTTATCTCTCAATTTTGCATCATCCTCCTCTATAAATCTATTTACTTCACTGGGTCAACCAACTTCTACACCTACAGTAACATTTATCTTATATATAGTCTCTTCCATTCCACTACAATCATCATCCTTCCCAGACGATGATGTTTCCTCTTAACTCGATGATACTACAAATTTACTCATATGCATTATAAGTTTTGAACGCATACTGGACCTATAGATACAAAAAAATTTTATCATTTTCTCTACATTACAGACTACTTTTATACACAGTAAAAATAACCCTACCTATACCTTTTACCCAGTCAAAGTATTTATTTCCAAACTTTCCAACTCAACAGAAAATCAATTTTAACTTCCCCCCTTTTTTTCCAAAAAATAAAATTTCACTCTTTACAGTTTGTCCCTATACCAATCGTTTGTATAACACAATAATACTACAGGCAAACAATCAACTGCTATCCCCTATATTCTCAACCGTTGATATTCCAGAATTACTATCATACAACAGCAATGAACATCCAAAATCATATCAAAATTACTAGTAAATATAAACAAAAATAGAGGCACAAGTCACTAACCTGCACTAGAAGAACCACAATCTTCTGCTTTACCCCAATATTTCATAGAGATCACCCGCTCCTGTTATTTTTCTAACAATTTTCTATCAACAGATGAAGCCTTCCCTACCAAATCACACTCAGAACTCAAACATTTTTTTTTGTCTAGAGATATGGGTTACACCACTTTTTCTCATTTTATAACTGTAGATAATTTATAAGGGAGAGAAAGATGAATTTGTATACTCTCCCTCAATTTATGAAATGATGTCTCCTTCAGACGCGTGTTAGTCACCCCTACTATCTCTACAGGCACGTCTTTTCATCTCACAGCATCATCATGACTTTTGTGATAATGTCCACTGTCATCACATCTGTCTCTATTTTCTTCCATTAAAAAAATTTACCCATCTTTCCCAAAGTAGTATACACGACCAATAACCTTACTTTTATACTCACCAAGATCGTACCATAATATACATCATTCCTAAAATAGCTTAATATTCAAATTCAAAAATATCTACACAACTGTTAAAATCAGACAGCTATAGGCCATAATATCTGTCACATGAACAGTTAACAAACACCTTGATCCGACTTATTTAAGTTTGCAGATTCAATCTGCCTCATTCTACATTTAACAGATTACAAAAATAGAAAACTGTAAATAGATTACTTATTTATTTTTGAGTTCTCAAAATTCAAGGTTACAGTCACAGATAGATATATTTAAAGCAACCCAGATGATTCACAACACCACATAGTATTATCTCCCCTCCAGCTTCTCTCTCATCTTCTTTAGCAAGCTTATCTCATGTGATCTCTTGAACAACTTCTTCTCACAAAGTTACATCTAACAGTAACTCACAGAATACGTTACACTAGAAAAAGTGATCATACTCTGCATGCCTACCTTCATCATCAAGGCTACCCAGCTTCAACGGCCATTCTGGTAATACGGTATCAAAAAGCAACTGACAAAAATATCGCTCACAAAGTTCAGCGACCTTGATATAAAACCTTCCTTCCACCGCATGACGAACACGCTTAGAATGCATCCTCACCATGGTTACTTACACTACTTCCACAGCAAATTATCCCAGACGATGCATGGCATAGCAGACAAGGATCACTATTTTATATAACTAGAATGAAGATCTCCAAAAATCACAATTTCGTCCCACACAGATTTAGCAGAAGGGTATATTTTACAAAGAACAAAGTATGATATGTTAACAGCAAACCGAGAATATTGTGACATATCATACTTTCTATTTTATGAAATATCCCCTCGGATTTTATTCGCGCAGATATGGAGATTGTAACATATATTCAAGCACTTCCAGCAGTAGCACCTACAGACATATATCATTTACTTACATATAGCAAGACATTTTTCACTCAGTTCGAAACACGAGATGAACATACCGATACCCTTGTAACCATACAATCATCCTAGCCATATGCTTACTCATATTCACCGAACAACCTCATTACATATTCAAACTCCTATACTCTTCAAAAGGCGTTTCCCCTACCTTTACCAATATGCATACTAAATAACCTACAGTTCGATTAATTTAAAACTCGATTTATTTAAAACTACTCTATCACAACTTGATGTTTCTCACACCAACATATTTCTAGACTTCTATTCCTTCTCACATTTTGACTCATCTGCAGTTCAAATTATTATTTATCAATACCCAACAAATCAGTTCGCACAGAAAGCTATACATATAAATTTGGAAGTTCGAGACACAACATATGGATGACAGAACAAAGATATTTCATTAGCTCAAATATTTTTACAACTTATAATACTTTGCAGATAACAAGTCCTCCAGATAATTCCACAGATAACTTCATAGAGCACATTACGACAATTAACAGTTCGAAACACTTCTTAGCAGCCACCAAGGAAGAAGATGCAAAATTAAAGCATGCTTCCAAACTCTGATCCCCTGCACGAATAAGCCACGAAACCCAAGAACTAGAAATCATAGAAGGAGTTACGGCACCAACATAAGGATTTTTTCATGACCAAAATCTATGGTCCATGGAAGAAAAATCTCTTCTGCCACCGTCTTTTCCATCATAACCCCTACCACCCCATATAATAGGGAGGAAAAGAAGGTCTTATTTCTTAGATAGAACCTACTCACCAGAAGGGTACTGACGAGACTCCCTCAGATAAACACCTATCACTTCATCTTCAGCTGTAATAGTTTCCTTCGCCAGCAGCCGCAACCCATTTCGGCAATCCACCTCCGATGTCAACCGATAATGAAATGGGCCATTTGGAAATGGTCATCCTCTGCCTCCAACACCTCCTCATATGTCATCCCATGAAAGGTAGGAGACACTAGAATTGGTGTTGGCAGGTTTAAGGGTTGATTCTTAAAGTATCTGACGCGAAATTCTTCCACCTTCATCTGAATCCTAGTCACCCGAGATTGTTGCCTCGTCATTACCATCCTCACAACCGATAGAATGTTTTTAAGTACAGAAAGAAAAACATAGAAGAACAGTTCAGGGAAGATACTTGGTTAATCACAATTGCAACAAATAAATTGAGTGCTCTTTATACTATAATCAGCATTAAAGACGACTTTCCAAATTCCCAACGTCAGAAAGAATTCTCATGCAATAAGATTGACTAGAACCATTGGCTTTAGGAAATCCAACTGTCACAAACAGGTATTCATGAAGATGCATAGGAAATGATTCCCAGGTATTAATTACAATATTGATGAAGCTTCTTAACCAACACCACTTGCCCACAATATGTCTTGTACTATTGGCTGAGAGTGGGCGGTTGTAGTGGCTTATTCTGCATCTCGGACTCAAGCTCTATCTTCGACCATCATACAACCACTTGACCTCATGAACATACATGTGGAACAATATATGACATATTAAAGTTATAGAGTTTTATTCATCACTTTCGACCTCTATATCAACAGTTCGAGTTAACAAATACACCGTCACCAATAAAGCCATTACAAAATAGCAAGATTAGACCGTTACACAATCAGCTTAAAGATTATCAAATATATTGTAACGTCCATCATTAAGGGTAATAATGGTCATCAAACTGTCATATTAACCTATAAATAAGGCCAAAGAATCCTAGATAAATGACGGATGAAAGCTCACCCAATACTCTATTCAAAACTATTCAGAACATCCTTTGGAATATCTAGCAATCCTGAATAAAATTTATTTCTCTTTCTAAAATCCTCAAGAGAGATCGCAGTTTTTATCATATTCAAAGGTTTTCTACGCTAAACTTTGTGTTAATTGTTACTCTACATATACTAATCGTTCTGAATATCTTTGGTGTAAAGACTAAGTTCGGATCACAAAATTAGGCAATTAAAGTACCTACTAACCCGTTGTTGCTCAGTCTCATGGATTCATGCATATGCCTCAAGGAGATAATACTGATAAGTGTAATCATTAAGGGAAGAGAGACTCATTTTTAAGGACTGAAGTTTCCCAAATGCAACCTCGCCGTAGTTCATAGGGATGAACCTCTCTTTCAGTTCTCTCTACATTTTCCACCATTCTGAGATAGGACGGTAACCCGATGTAAGCCTTGCTTATTGAACACTATTCCACCAAGTAGGAGCAAAACCAGTAAGGCAGGACTTAATGATCATCACTTGTTTTGGATCCCCATATTTCTTATAGTTGAAAATCAGCTCAACTTTATCCAACCACTTAATAAAGGAATTTGCATTAGATTTTCCAGTAAACTCTAGCACTTTAAGATGAACATCATGCGTCTGTTCTGAAATAGCTTTGGCCAAGGCTTCAATATCAATGCCCTTACCCTTTCGTCGTAGCTGTGGTCGCAGTTCTTCTTCAGAGTCTGAACTATACTCATCATCTTTCCAAGCCGTAGCATACGGATGCCTGGAAGACGAGGTGGTAAACCAATTAGATGTTGTCGGTAATGGTCACGCAATGGGGTGTCAATTGGAGGGTGAAAACCACATCCCCAGTCTCTCCCGCTAAATTATTGTTCTCTCTCTCCAACTAGAATATAATAAGAACCTACAGTATTATGTCCCCCAATCGACTAAATACTGAACACATCATCATCTTGTGGTCCCCATCCATCAACGTAGGGTGTTCGGTATTCGAAACCATACTTGGGGTTTAGCCCTGACATTTGCCGTTTACCGGAGTCGATATGAGGTTTGTCACGGTATGGGTCTATCAGGGGAAGGGTTGTTCTAAATGTACCCAATGGAGCTATCAAGGAAGGAGGACGGTGGCAGTTATTTCCAGCTGATGGAGGGGTTGTCGGTGTTATTGCTGGTGGTGGTAATTGGTCGGTGTTCTTCGATGGTTCGTACAGTAGTTTGGGGTTTGGTATCTCGAATCCCATGGGAAGAGAGGGTTTCCAACTGTCTCCATTGGCATTAAAGGTGTTGGGAGGATGGTCGAATTAGGCTTTGTTGGTCGGCATTTGGTGATGAAGTCATCGGCATCAGTACCATCATTGGGTGTCTACCACAAGGGGTCAATGCCTTCAAAGCCCGGTCCTGTTGGTAAAGAATGGAGCCTGGCCTTATAACTGTTTGGATCTGGTCCAGTTGTTTGGATCAGGCCCGCCTGGAACTGGTTAGGATTTGATAAAAGGGATTGCAAATTTGTTGTTGGGCTCAATATGCTTGAGCTTGCTGTTGAGCAGCCCATGCCAAAAAAAATTGATTTTGTTAGGGCTACCGTTTCGATGTCGTCAATGTTGCTATTGTCAGTCCCATTTGGTATTGCGGAGTAGGCTCTATATGTCAGTCCGTGATGGGATGGATGGTTGTTGTAGTGGCTTATTCTACATCTCGGACTCATGCTTCATCTTCGACCATCATACAAACTTTCGACCTCATCAACATACACGTGGCACAGTAAATGATGTTTTGTAGTTACATAGCTCTATTCATCATTTTTAACCTATAACTTAACAGTTCGAATCAACAGAGGCAACATCATCAATGAAGCCATTACAAGATAGCAAGATCAGTCTGTTACACAATCAAATCAAAAACCATCAAATGTATATATTCTGTAACGTCCATCATTAAGAATCTTAATGGTCATCAAAAAGTTATATTATAAGACCTATAAATAGGACCAGAGAATTCCAAATTAAGGACGAAGGAATCCTTACTCTAACATTCCACACTCAAATACTCAGAATACTCATTATAATAAGCTAGCAATCTCAATAATATCACCCTCTCTTTCTCAAAATCCTCAAGAGAGGTCATGGTTTTTAACCTATTCAAAAGTTTTCCACACTAAATTATCTTGTTACTTGTTACTTACTATTCTTGAGCGTTCTAAACACATCTAGTGTAAAAGCTAAGTTCAAATCCTAAAATTAAGCTATTACATTTGGCGCCGTCTGTGGAAACTGTAATTCTCAATCCCATTGTCTCAGAAACTACTAATTATCTTTCCTTAAAATAATACTGCCAGGTCAGAGCGCGCCAATTGCTTCAGCAGAGGAAAATGCCGTACTATCATAGTTGCGGGCTAATTTAAACTCCAAAACAAAAGGCATGCCGCTCTGGAGCAATAGCTAGCAAGTATACAAGATGCGTTGAAGGTTCTGCAGGCTCAATAGATCGCCACCCAAAAGAACAAAGGTATACAACCAGAAGGCTCGCAAATTTCTATTCATGACAGATGAGGACCTCCGATTAACGACTTAGGAGGTAAACTTCAGCCTAACCATCTGCAGCAGGAAGTTGAGCCTATCCAAGTCTAGGAGGTCCACCAAGAAGTTGAAGGGGGCCTCGCAGGAGCCAGACATATAGAGAATCCACCTTGAAGAGTTTGAGTTCCAGCGAAAGATTGTTTAACTAAAGGGAGTGGTAACTACAGTCCTCGAGAAGGACACGTTACATGCCAAGCCATTACAGCTCGACAATATGTGACTCGGGAACATATTAAGAAGCGGATCAAAGAATTGCTTGAAGCTTAGGCTCAGACCGCTAAGGAAATTTACAACAGATTATAGAAAAGCCCAATTGCTCAGGAGCTCTTGGATGGCAAAGTTCCCACTGGTTTTCACATACCAAAAATCTGCAAATACATGGGGACAGATCCTGTGGAACATGTTCAAGAGTTTCAGGACGCTTAAGGGTTACATTCGACATCCAATCACATTTTATGTCGGCTCTTCCCTACCAATTTACTAGGTGAGCCCTTGCGATGGTTCTATACACTTCTAGAAGGATTTATTATGACTTTTGAATAATTATGAGAGCTTTTCATCAAAAACTATTCATACAACAGAGATAAGGAAGAAAATATTTATTCTCTATTCAGCCTTAAGTAAAGTCCAGTAGAAAAGCTCGAGACGTTTACGAAGAAATTCTTGGAGTTGGCAGAAAGGTGAACTGACTTGACCAGAAGATCACCATTTTTGCATTTATGAATGCTTTGCTCATGGATGGAAGAGCAAACAAGTACCTAACTCTGAACAAACCAACAACCTTAGAGGATATGATCAAAAAGGTCAATGGATACATTGATCTTGAGATAATGGTGTCAGAAAGGAAGCAAACTTAGAAATTGACCGTAACAGTACGAGATCAATCGACAAAGTACGACCGAAATGCTAATAATAGAGGAGATAGGAAATGTACCAAGTCTAATGATGATCGACCTCCTAAGGGGAATAATATGCATAAGCCCTGTCTTCCCAAAATGAATGTCACAATAGCCAGTATATATCCCATACTCCAAAAGGATAAGTTCTCCCGCAACGCCCAATATCTCAACCTATTAAAACTAAACCATACTGTATACACCACAAAGTTCAGTATCATGACACAGAACGTTGCTTTACCCTACAGCGATTGCTAGAGTATATTTTTGCAGATGGACAAATGCATGAGTACATCATAGACATTGAAAGTTATAAAAATAGGAGTTACAGGCTTACTACTGAAATCGTACAGGTAGAAGAGGCCGTCGAAGAGAAACATTTATATCACATCTCTCTCAGCCACTTCATTGAGAATCAAACCATTAACAAGTCTTCTAGAGGAAAAAAGCGACGCATTGGCTAATGCCACGATAATCCATGGTAAACAAAGAAGCTTGTTTACTCCCTGCATCTACCTCACACCATACTGGAATCTCTTTTGAAGACTGCGATGTACGCCATATCAATTTTCCACATCATGATGCGCTCGTGATCATGTTGAAAATGAGGAATGTTGTACTACACACAATGATGGTGGATACCGATAGCAGTATTAAACTACTCTTTCAAAGCATAATCGATCAAATGGGGCTGGCTGATAAAGTTTAGCCTAGTGATGTTGACATCAGTAAATTCAACGGGTCTAAAGAAAAGCGAGTAGGAAAGATCATGCTTCTTATCACTGCCAAACTCATAACTGTTAATGTAGTATTCTACGTTATCAATGCAAGATCACGTAATTTGGGCATTATGGGATACAGTTGGCTGCACAATATGTAGTTATCCCATTAACCTGCCATTTGGCACTCCTCTTTGAGTGGAATGGAGGGATTTATGAAATCAAAGGTAGTCAAAGGCTTACTCGGGCTTGTGAAAATTTGGTTACCACTGTGATAGAACCATTTATACCACAGCTTGCATAACAATTACAAAAAACCACAGGGAATATTATAGAAAATTTTCTAGAAAATGAACTGCCAAACGTAGAGCCAACATAGTACATCGAGATCAGTGGAGACAAATGAGGTACCATCATTGGAACTCTATTGCTCACATCAGAGCATAATACTCTAATTCAATTACTCAAAGACAATAGTGATGTTTTCGTGTGAACATTCTACGAGATGCCAGGCATCGATCCAAGTTTAGCGTGCCAAAAGTTGAGTTTGAAAGATAAAGCTGAGGCAGTTAAGTAGAAATAGTGATGTTTTCGTGTGAACATTCTACGAGATGCCAGGCATCGATCCAAGTTTAGCGTGCCAAAAGTTGAGTTTGAAAGATAAAGCTGAGGCAGTTAAGTAGAAATAGAGAACTCTAACATCAAGAATCCATGAAGAAGTCAACAAAGAGATCGACAAACTCATTGAAGTTGGTTTTATCCGAAAAGCCAACTACCCAGATTGGATCTTGAACATCGTAGCAGTACCAAAGAAAAATGGCAAAATCAGAGTATGTGTAGATTTCATGGACCTCAATAAATATACTCCGAAAGGCAGTTTTCCACTTCCAACCATCTGCTCGATTTAACCGCAGGACACAAACTCTTGTCCATGATGGACGCCTTATCACGGTACAACCAGATACCTCTATTGCCCAAAGATTAAGAAAAGATAGTTTTCATCATAGAATAAGGATTGTAATATTACAAAGTCAGGCCTTTTGGTCTTAAGAATACTGGAGCTGCCTATCAAAGACTGATGATACAAATGTTCAAAGATCACCTTGGAAAAATGATGGAAGTATACATTGACGATATATTGAATGAGAGTCTCACGAAAGAGAACCATCTAGCAGATTTACACACAACTTTCAAGATTCTTTGGACTTATAAAATGAGACTAAACCCTGACAAATGCCAATTCGGGGTCCAGTCAGGTAAATTCTTAGGACATTTAATCAGCAAGCAAGAAATTGAGGCTGGTCCAGATCGTATCCGTGCACTATTATCTATTCCTTCTCCAAAAATGAAGAAAGACGTACAAAAATTAGCAGGAAAGATCGCAGCAATCAATCATTTTATCTCAAAATCTTCAGATCGTTGTCGATGGTTATTCGACCTACTGCGCGAAGGGACAAAGAAGAAGGAACCTAAACGAGACCCTGAGATTGAATGGACTACAGAATGTGAAGCAGCATTTCAGGAATTAAAATGCTACCTCGGGAAGACACCTATCATGAGTACACCTAAAGAAGGAGAAGAACTCACAATTTATCTTGCAGTCATTGACAAATCACTAAGCTCGGCACTTATTCAACTTGATGAGAAAATAGAGAAACCTATCTACTTTATCAGCAAAATACTCGTTCCTACAAAGACACGATACATAAAGATTAAGAAACTACTTCTAGCTCTCGTTTATACATCGCAAAAGTTAAAGTAGTATTTTCAAGCTCACTCAGTGGGAGAGTTCCCAACTGTACTAGGAAAACTGAAGCACTATTTAGTAGCAACGGACTACTTCACCAAATGGGTAGAAGCAGTCCCTTTGTGTCAAACCCGTGAAGATGAAGTCATCAAGTTTATATGGGAAACTATTATAATACGTTATGGATGTCCTCACCACATCAGAATAGACAATGGGTCTCATTTCGTCGGATCCAAGATCATTGACTTCCTCAATCAGCATAACATCATTCACTCTCCTTCAAATCCCAATTACCCATAAGGAAATGGACAAGCAGAGATCACCAATCAAACTATAGTTGACGGCATTAAGAAATGGTTAACATAAAAGAAGGGTGATTAGGTACAAGAATTACCACACGTATTATAGGCATATCACACAACATCATGTGTATTGACTGGCTACACTCCGTTCTTATTAGTATACGGTACTAAAGCAATTATCCCTACTCAATATTATTACCCATTACGAGATCATACCATGACCAACAAAGAAAATGAGTTCCAATTGGCATGTAACATGAATTAGATCAAAAAGACGAGATCGTATAATAAATAAGTTATCATCAGGCTTTGGCAAGATCGTATAATAAACAAGTTTGTCATAGAGTGTTTGAAATTAAAGATCTCGTGTTATGAAAGATACCAAAACACCGAAGGGAACTTAATGTTGGGAAGCTCGCAGAGAATTGGGAAGGACCTTTTATCGTCATTGGCAAAAATAGACTTAGCTCTTACAACTTTGCCACCGAACATGGAGATCGAGTCCCTAATCTTTGGAACACATAGAAATTAAATTTATATCGCAAATAATATTCTATCACAGTGTACTCTTCTATTTTTATCTATCATCTTGTACGTCAGTCTTACATCAATAAAATACTTATGTTTGATTGTCCTACATTTGAGTACAATCCATTATACACCGTACTCCATCAATCATCTTGTACGTCGGTCTTACATTAATGAAATACTTATGTTTGATCGTCCTACATTAGAGTACAAACTATTATATACCGTACTCCATCTATCACCTTTTACGTCGGTCTTACATCAATGAAATACTTATGTTTGATCATCCTACATCTAAGTATAATCTATTATATACAGTAATCAATCTATCATATTGTACGTTGGTCTTACTTCAATGAAATACTTATGTTTGATCGTTCTACATTAGAGTACAATCTATTATACATCATACTCCATCTATCTTCTTGTACGTCGGTCTTACATCAATGAAATACTTATGTTTGATTGTCCTACATCTGAGTACAATTTATTACATACATTACTCAATCAATCATCTTGTACGTCAGTCTTACATTAGTGAAATATTTATGTTTGATCATCCTACATTAGAGTACAATCAATTATACACCGTACTCCATCTATCACCTTGTACGTCGGTCTTACATCAATGAAATATTTATGTTTGATCGTCCTACATCTAAGTACAATCTATTATATATAGCACTCAATCTATCATCTTGTACATCGGTTTTACATTAATGAAATACTTATGTTTGATTGTCCTACATCTGAGTACAATATATTAGATATAGTACTCAATCTATCATTTTGTACGTCAGTCTTACATTAATAAAATACTTATGTTTGATCATCTTACATCTGAGTACAATCTATTATATATAGTACTCAATCTATCACCTTGTACATCGGTCTTACATCAATGAAATACTTATATTTAATCGACCTAAAGAGTACAATCTACTATAGTCTATTGTACTCATCTACTATATCTAAACATCTCAGTACTTTTCTAATATATCATGCAAGTACCTTGAAATAATGATTACATATCTAAACATCATGAATAGCCATTGGATGTACCATATTCTATTATAGTATTTATTGCTTCAGCCAAACCAGCCTCTTATTGTATGACTAAGCGCCAACAAGATTACAGAGACATAACTGGTTCATACAAAGGTCAGTACATATATATACAGATCACTAATGCTACTTTTTAAAAGTTCTATATTAATTATAGTCTTACAATCATTCGCATCATCAGTCAATACCGCTCTAACTATCGATCACATCATCTCCCCGCGAACTCTCCCCATGCCAATGCAGACGCGTATGCATAAACTCTGGCATCATCCCAATGACAATTTTTTTTTCCTTCCCTAATCATCCTCTTTATTAAAACACCAATTCTTGCCACCATGCGATCTAAGTACTCTGATCGTATCAACCGCATCTCGCACTGAGCACCTTTAGAAACCAAACTGTCATGTATAGTTTTACTTTCAGCTTCCAATATATTGAATTTAGATACAAAGAAGGAGAGCACTGCGGTCATCTCTCTCTCTTATATGCATTACCTACCTCACTCTTTACTCTATCACGAAGAACAAATTCACCAAGTTTTCTATTCGCTTCCTTTTATCATAGCTTCCAAACTGTTGCAACGTTCTTCCACAACTCACTTTTTACCCAACGTCGCATCATTCCGAGTCTCCAACACTATCATAAATTTTCCATATGGTAAATTAAAGTTATTAACCCCGTTATTTCAAACTCACAGTTATCTCAATTTACCTTACTTTCGTCGAGACTTATTTCTGCCTTCAAAAGGTTAGCATCTAACTTCGTATTTGCATCACGCAATTTTATATTCTCCGATTGATACTCCAAGATGTATAACCCCAATGATTGCATGGTATGCTCTAGAGTAGATACCTTGTTCCAGGCCTCATTTTTATTTTTATTTTGTTTATTGCAGGCCTCTTTTATCATTTTTATAATCACATCAGCAATCGACCACAATATTTCATATTTTCGAGAACGAACTTGTGCCTCCTTAACAACTGCTTGCATATCTGTTATCTCTACCTCCAACACGTTTACCTGATATAGCAAATCTTTTATACTATCTTCCTCTATTTTAAACACCGCCAATAGATCCACCATTTCAGTAAACACCGCCCCTGGCTGGTTAACCTGCCTTGCCATATCCCGAACCTCATATCCTTACTTCTTATATCTTCTTTTAGCCCTCAATCTTTCTTAACTTGCTAGATAGTTCAGCCTCTTAATTTTTCAGTTGTTCGGTCATACGAACTACTATACGTCGTTCTTCTACTATTTTTATATTCATCTCGTCTTTTGATTCAGTCACACTCTTTAGTGTTGACTGACACAAATCTAGCTCCATGCTTAATTTGAGCACATAATGCATTACACTTGCTTTTAGCCTATGCAAATTTAACCTGCAACAACAGTTAATATTTATACTAGTTTGTCTAGTTAAACAGATAACATCACAGTTTACAATTTTTACTCAAGAATATAATGCTTGAATACTATCCAATCACATAAAATAGATTATATTCACATTGAACAAGATGTAATGCATATATCAGTTCCCAAAAATTAAACTACTTTACTTTTCCCTAAGACTACGAAAAGATTATCCTATATCTCCTGGTCTCTTCAACCTGCCTACTTATATATCCACACGTCCACAGGAGTTATGAAAGTCACCACTTCCTATTGACGCCAATTTCGCCTTGAATGATGTATCAAACTTTTGACCTCCTCATCGCTCTTTTCTGGTAAAAATTTTGCCGGTAGAGGAGTTGTTTCCTCAACAACTTTGTCCTCATCCCTGGTAAACCACAAATTTTTAGCCTTTTTATTCTTTATATCAAAGTCTTTTCCACACCCCATCACAAACTTTCTAAATTCATTCTCCACCCTCGATAACTCTCCTCCATAAAACTTAATCACACTTTCTAGATGACGCTCATGTTCCGCTCGAGCTGTAATTTTTGGTCGAGACGGATACAAATGCTCCTTCAACTACATATGCACCTTGTGCACGCACTTGCATATTTCTTTTTGTAATACACTTAACGCCCTCGCATTGCCTTCTACTTTTGACAATTGAGTCGCCAAAGACATTTTCTGCACCATATGTTGCGTTAATTCATCTCGCAACTCCTTTACTCTAGCCTTTAACTTCTGTTGTATCCTAATTTGTTTTTTCCTTATCCTAAAAAATATAATCCTCATCGATCTTCGATCCTACATAAAGCCAAAAGCATCAGGTAAAGGTTCTATGTCACCCCATATAACAAATACCCCAGCTCGAGCTGAACATGTTTTCACCTTTATACTATGACGATTACGTGTTTTGTGTGCTATAAACATTACTCGAGTTGGGTCAGGTACTATACATATTTCTTTCAAAATCTTGACATAAGCCTCTTTTAAACCCCATTCATTATCTACTTCGACCTCAAAATATAATGTCAGAGCTATCAATAGACCTTGACACCTAGCCTTATCAATCGGGTCGTTAAAACATGACAATTTTTTTAGTTTTTAAACTAACACCCCCTTCTCCTCTTCTTTCATTAACATCTCATCTCGTTCTATTTTTATCTTAGCATATTTACACTGGAGTTCAAACAATTCTTTAAACATTTTCTTTGAGTTAGACTTAAACTGCCTTCTCTCATACTCAGTTCTATTAAGAACCTATTGCACTCGAGCCACCGAGTCCCTCACTCTACCCAACGATCTCTCCAGGTCAAAAATCTGTTTTCTCAGTTGTTCTACCTCTTACATAGATTACAAATATTGTGTCATCATACAAACGTTCAAACAAAACATACTAAAAAGCATTTATGAAACTTAACATTTTACGGCCATACATAGTACTTTTTTAATCGAACCATATAGTTCGCAACATAACAGAATACCACAGTGGGATTGAAGATTCTTGTTGACTTCTACCTCAGACAGAGGATCTACAGTCTTATCAGCGGCCAAAGCTGGTTCAGTGGGCGAAGTAGATATATTGGTTGGACCCACAGTATCAGCCACCACTTTATCCTCTACCTCCGAAGGGAAGACTATCTCATCATATTTGCCAGATCGACCTAACTCTATGCCAGCAGCAGTCAGCCCAAAGCTATAATAAGATTGGGCAAAGTGATTTCTTTCCACCTGTATTAACTCACAAGATCATGACATAACATTATCATGCTCGGACAACGTTCTATACCACTCTTCGTCATCCTTGGCATCTTTAGCCCTCTTCTTTTTCTCTATCTCGAGCTCAACTTCGAGCTCCCCTGTCCGAGCTAATTAAACTTCCTGCCTAAGACTCAGATCTTTGAACTCCTGGTTCCTCTTCTCCATAAACATCGTCACCCCCGACATCAGCAGTGAAAGCTATCAACCTACAAATACAAGTTCAATATCATATATCATATTACCAAATACATCACATTAAGAAATTTCAAAAATATACCGCAAGAGTTTGCTCCTGGCGCCAACGAGCTACTGAGGATTAGTCCCCGCCATCACACAATATTTTTGCTCCAGCCCTCTCACCTTGGCTGCAGCCTGAGCGTTGGTATGAGCACTACCCTCATCATCGTGTCATTTCCTTTTCAACAAGGCCTTTTCAGTCTCTAAAGGAGTAACTTTACTCACTTCCTGCCTCTTATCAACATCTTCAGTAGCAGTTTTTACAACCTCTTACTCTTAGACCACCACAGTAGCAGATGTAGTTGGTAGAACTATCTTTCTCGACCTCCGAGTAGTCCGTTTCACATTGATATTTTCTAACATAGGAGGAAGACTAGTGACATCCTTCACAGACAAACGAGCTTTCTTCTCGACCATGGCCCAATTCTCATGAGCACGCTGAACTTTGAGCACTATGGAATCTACCCTCATATCCCTCCAGATACCTAACTCACCAAGAACTTACTTTAACTCGACCTGTTCATGAGCTATGCAATCGAATAAACTAGCTTTATTAGGTGTTGTTGAAGGATTGGGACTTGACAGGCAAAAAATAAGATCATGGTTAATAGCTCGAAGATACGTTGATCAGTGTTCAAAGATAACAAATGTTACTTACTCGGATTATAATATTTATGGTTCAGGACGAGCGCTGGATCATCTGGAAATTGCATACAGTTGCTTCCTACCCATACAATGTGATCATTCCATGGTCTACTCACAGATTCAAAGTTTAAAAAAATTAGCCTAGACGAGTCACTATACAGGTAACCACTCTTTCGACCTTTAACGTACTTTCATTTATTAAATTTCAAAACATCATCTGCTTCGAAGTGCTTGGCATTCCCTTCCTTCCTCCATTTCTCATTCAAGACTTAAGATATCCTCATTATCACATATATATTCTTATTTAGTTGGGTAGGATAGCACTATAATACATTCATAACCCCTTTCTGAAAGAATGTCAGAGGAATTTTAAGGCCATAACGACCTGATTCAGGTAATACAAGATTGTCACACCCATCACTATAATGCATCCATCACTCGGGCCTGCCAACCCAAGGCCATTATAATACGAGATTGTCACACCCTCACCAATCCATTTCCCCTTTTTCCACTCCTTCAAATAAGGGACTTGATAGTATACCACCTCCTCCCCCTTTCCTGGGATGTAGGCTCTGAACCAGCGACCTTGGTCCATCATATAGTTACCCCATTTCCCCTGTAATTTCTTTTTGTATTTTAGAAATTCCTTTCCTATATCTACTCCCTCAGGATATATGTAAAACAATTTATCTTTCTCTTCTGTATCCTCTTTGTCTATAACTTTCTCTACTTTACTGGATTTACCAGTCTCTACACCTACAGTAACGTCTATTTTCTCTACAGTCTCCTCCATTACACTACAGTCAGACTCCCTCCTTGACGATGATGTTTCCTCTGAACTTGATGATACTACAAATTTACTCATAGGATTATAGGTTTTGAATGCACACTGGACCTATAGATACACAAAATATTTTATCATTATGATATACCCTACACACAGTAAAACTAAACCCACCCATGTTTCTACCCAATTAACACGTTTTATTTCTAATTTTCCAAAATAACAAACAATCATTTCAATTTACCCTCTTCTTCTCCAAAAAGGCATTTTATCTCTCTACAGTCTCTTCATATCTCAAAACTCATGAACTACTAAACTTTACAAGTAATTACTCAACATCTTAAACCCCAATATTATCTATTACTGTATCCCTCAATCAACAATGACAAACATACAATATAATACACAGATTACTCGCAAACCAAAACAGACAAGCACACCACTAACCTACACTTGAAGAACAGAAATCTTCTGCTTTACCATAACGTTTAGTAGCACTTGACCGCTTCTGTCTTTTCTCCAGCAATCTCTGATCAACAAGCGAAGCTTTCCTCACCAAATCACACTTAGAAACCAAACGTCTCTTCCCAAGGATATGAGTTTTACCACTTTTCTCTCTCTATAACTGTAGATAATTTATGAGCGAGAGAGAAACGAGTTTTTATACTCTCCCTCATTTTATGAAATGACAGCTCCTTCAGACACGTGTCAGTCGCCCCTACTGTCTCCATATGCACGTTTTTTCATTTCACAACATCATCATGACTTCTGTGATAACATTTAACATCATTATGTTTATCTCTAATATCTATCATTATACAGTTCTACCCTTTTTCCCAAAGCAGCACGAATGACCAATCACCTTATTTTATACAAGATCGTACCATGATATATGAATTTCCTAAAATAGCTCAATATCTAAATTCAAAATTATCTACACAACTGTCAGATCAAACAGTTGTCATCCACAATATTTATGCACATACAGTTAACAAACAAATTGCTTTTATTCATTTCAGTTCATATATTCAATATGCTTTATTCATAATCCAATAGATAACAAAAATAGATTGCTGCAAACAGATTACTTATTTATTACGAACTCTCACAGTTCGATCTTATAGATTTCTATAGTTACATTTAAAGCAGCCTGGATGGTTAACCTCCCCACAAAGAATTATCTCTTATTTTGCTGCCCTTGCATCCTCTTCAACAATTTTGTCACATGTGAGCTGTCGAACAGTCATTTCTCGTACCGTGGCATCCAGTAACGACCGACGAAACACATCGTACCAAAAGAAACGTTCATACTTTGTACGCCTGCCTTCATCATCTAAGCCGGTTAAATGCAACGGTCATTTCGGTAACATAGCATCATAAGAAAGTCGACAAAAATATTGCTCACGAAGTTCAGCAACCTTGATATGGAACCTACCTTCTGTTGGGTGACGAGCACGCTGAGAATGCATCCTCACCATGGTTATTCACCCTACCTCCACAGCCAATTGTCCCTGCAGACAATACAAGACATAGTAGCCAAGGATCACTACTTTATATAGCCACCACAAAGATCTATAAAAATCTATATCGCCCAACAGATCTCGCTAAAGCATATATTTTACATATTTTTGAAAACAAGATTGTCCGCAGAAGTAAGAAAATATTATGACAGGTCATACTTTCTAAGTTTATACAATATCTCTTCAGATTTCCTTCGACCAGATACAGAAACTATAACATCCGATCAGAATAGGTCCAGCAGCAATACTTACAGAAAGATATCATATACCTGCATCCAGTCAAAATGTTCTAGTAAGCCTAGGACTGTACACAGTCCGGTTCGGTCCGGTTTTGGACCTAAACCGCGAACCGAACCGAACACCTCGGTTTTTTAAAACACCGAACCAAAACCGAACCGGTCGGTCCGATTTTGGTTCGGTTTTTTTGTTCGGTTTTTAGATATACAAATTTTTTTTTTTTTTTTTTTTTTTTCTTCTTCTTCTGAGACCTAATTTCATCTCTTTGAAGATTTATAACTTGGTAATAATTTCCCAAATACATTTGATCAAACGTACTCAAATCAATCAAACAAAGCAATCTCTCTTTCTCTCAAAGTTTCAAGTTTTTTTTCTCTCATTGAAGCATTTGATCAAACACCGTCACCACCATGGACTTGCAGGTTCTAAGCTTAGACCACCCACTCTTCTCCACCATGATTATCGGCCCCTCCATCGAAGACCCCACCTCCCAATCCCCCAATGCCCCAACACGCACTTACGTTCGAGATGCGAAAGAAATGACATCCACCCCAGCAAACGTGAAAGAGTACCCCAACTCCTAGTACAGTTGTGAGAGAGATTAACATTCAGCAACTATTAGAGAGAGAGATCATAAAAAAATAAGTTGGGTACTTGTCATCAAACCCCAACAGTACCACCATTACCATTACCAAATCATCACCCAAACACCATTACCAAAAATCAGTTGGGTACTTGTCATCAAACTCCAAAAACCACCACCATTACCGAATCATCAAACCCTAATAGTACCCAACTGAGGCTTCACCTTTGGTGGTCTCCCCCTCAGCCTCCCTGACCCCATCACAAACTTTGGCATAACCACTGTCATCTTCGCCTCCTCATCAGTCCTTGGTCTCCTTCTCAGTTGCGTACTTCAAAGAGATTAAAGAGAGATAAAGAGAAATTAGTTGCGTTAAATTGCGTACTCCTCAACAGGAACAACCAAAACATCATCAACGATTAAAGAGAGATCAGAGATCGGAGAACAACCAAAATCAGAAAGATGAGTTCATAATTCAACAGAAACAACCAAGATCAGAGAACAACAAAACATCAACAGGAACAACCAAAATCAGTTGCCTACTCCAAAGAGATCATAGAAGAGATCAGAAATCATCAACCAAAACATCATCAAAACATCATCAGCAGAGATCAGAAATCATCAGCAGCAGCCATTAAAAAGATCAGAGAATAGAGATCAGAGATTAGAGATCAAGTCTCCAAAGTTCTCCAAAGTTCAAACTGAGAAGAGAGAGATCAGAGAAGATAGAGAATTAAAGATGAGAGAGATATATCATATAATTAATCCCAAATATGCCTAATGTAAAGGCATTTCTTAACAGCTACTACTTAAGTTACTATTATACCCCCTCCGGTTCAGTTTGGTCGGTTAACCGGGGTAGGCAACCAGAAACCGAACCGGGGCAGTCCGGTTCCTCACTTTTGGAACCGAAAACCAAACCGACACTGTTACAAACCGGACAAAATTGTCGGTTCAGCCCGGTTCGGTTCGGTTTCACCGGTTTCTCTGTACAACCCTAAGTAAGCCCGAATCAACAGTTCGTAACCCTACAACTCATCCTCCAAGCATACACTCATCATACCCCCTGTCTGCTTATCTTACTCAAACAACCTCATCCTTTATTCAGACTCCATTTTTGTTCAAACCTTAAGTACATACCGCAATCCTCACAGCTCGATTTAACCTGCACGTAACAACAAACCTCAAACTTATATTCTTTATCCTATTTTTATTCATCCGCAGTTCGAACTATACTTTGTAAAAACTAGTTCACCTAAGCAGACAATATATACAAATGGAGCAATTCAAGGACCATCATATGTTTACAGATCAAAAGATACTTTATTAGCTCGAATATTTCGTACATATTACTTTACAGATAACAAGTTTTCTAGATTACTTTCTGAGTTACATCAAATTACAGTTCGAAGCACTTCTCTGCAGTCAACGAAGAAGAAGATGCAAAATTAAAGCAACTTCCAAACTCTGATCCCCTTCCTGAATGGGCCAGGAAATAGTAGAATTGGGAATCACTAAAGACTAGCGCGGCGGCAGAAGGATCTTCTTCAGGGCCAGTATCTATGGTCCCTGGAAGAAAACCTCCTCCACCACCATCTCTTCCATCATAGCCACCACCACCCCGCATGCTAGAGACAGATGAAGGGTCTTATTTCTTCGACAAGACCCACTCATTAGCAGGGTACCGGCGAGACTCCCTCGGACGAACGCCAGCCGCTTCATCTTCAATTGTAACAGTCTCCTCCGCCAGCAGCCACAACCCATTTCGACGCTCCTCTGATGTCAACAGATAATGGAAGCGCACCATTTGGTAATAATCATCCCCCGCCTCCATCACTTCCTCATACAACATATGATAGTATGTCAAGGACATAGGAATTGATGTTGGTATATGCAAAGGTTGGTGACCAAAATATTTGGCACGCAATTCTTCCATCTTCCTTTGAATCCTGGATTCCCGAGCCTGCTCTGCTGTCTTGTAGTTACCATACTCTCAACAGTCAAAAAATTGTAAGTACAGAAACAAGAATACATAAGAAATAGTTCAGGGAAGAAGACTTAGATCATCACACATAACTCAGAGTGCTCTTTATACTATGATCAGCATTAAAGACGACTCTTCAAATTCTCAACATCAGAAAGATTTTCCATGTAGCAAAATTGACTACAACCATTGGTTCTAGAAAACCCAAATGCCTCAAAATAGATATTCATAAAGATGTTTTGGAAATGATTCACATGTATTAATTGCCATATTTATGAATCTTCTCAACCAACACCACTCACCGGCACTATTTCTCGTACTGTTGGCTGAGATGGGGCGGTTGTAGTAGCTTATTCCGCATCTCGGACTCATGCTTCATCTTCGACCATCATACAAAATTTCGAGCTCATCAACATACACGTGGCACAGTAAATGACGTTTTGCAGTTACATAGCTCTATTCGTCATTTTTGACCTATAACTTAACAGTTCGAATCAACAGACGCAACGTCATCAATGAAGCCATTACAAGACAGCAAGATCAGTCTGTTACACAATCAAATCAAAGACCATCAAATGTATATATTTTGTAATGTCCATCATTAAGAATCTTAATGGTCGTCAAACGGTCATATTATAAGACCTATAAATAGAACTAGATAATTTCAGATAAAGGACGAAGAAATCCTCACTCTAACATTTCACACTCAAATACTCATAATACTTATTGTAATAAGCTAGCAATCTTAATAATATCATCCTCTTTTTCTCAAAATCCTCAAGAGAGGTCGTGATTTTTAACTTATTCAAAGGTTTTCCACGTTAAATTATCTTGTTAGTTATTACTTACTATTTTTGAGCGTTCTAAACACATCTGGTGTAAAAGCAAAGTTCGAATCCCAAAATTAGGCTATTATAGTTGTCATGGTCTGACCTTCAACAACGGTTCCCATGGTGCTTTAATTTTTGGTTTCAACCCCTAGTCTTGCGAAAGGGTTGTTGAGATCGTCGCTCCTCGCGGCGATGCTTCCCTCAAGAGAGAGATCATCTAATACGCCCAGCGGAGGTAGTTGGGGGGGGGGGGGGGGAACTCCTCTACTCAAAGGTTCGGCAAGCTTATCCTCGCTACATCGTCGGCGAGAGTAGGTTTCTTCATTGCGGGTCTTCCACAAGGCATCTTTGTTCTTGAAACTGACTATGCTAGATTCTAACGCAGCTCTGACACCAATTGACGTGATTACTACGAACGCGGAAACGAGATTCCTATGAATATCACATTATAATTAAATTTTAGATAAACTAAGGTTTCAATTAAACAAATTAACTTTTATTAATCAAAATCAACTGCCCAAATAAATAACCTAGACCTCCATTTTTATGGAACACAAGGGGGTTAGAATTAGAAACTCTAATTCTAATTAAAATATAATTCTACTTAAATTGGGAAAACTTCATTTTTACCTTGTGTTAGTTAAACAAGCAAGTCCATAAATCAACTTAACATCTCCAGCAACAGAGAAGCTTGAATCAAAAGAGCATAAATATAAATATAGGTCACACGGAGGTAGATGACCCTATGAGGGATGTGCCACATCATGATCACTCTGGTTTTCATTGTATGCAACACAACAAAGTAATGTTACTTGCATCTCTTAAACATAACTGGCAAGATCCATTATTGTAGTAATGGGAAGATTTATTTTGGGTCTTACAGCTTTATCCTGATGAAGCTAACAATAATTTACACCTTAGTTCAGATGTAGGAAACATTCTCGGGTGTAATCTATGGCACATCTGACTGGATAGCTCATTAAACTGGTTTATAACCGAACATGACTATCATTTTCCACTTATTGTAATTTTATAACCACCTTAACACCACCACTTCATTGGTATTTTAGTACGAAAGACTATAAGCTAAGCAATCTCGTACTTCTTCCAGTTGATTTGACTTTCTTCTTGGTACCGGTATGCAACATGGTTAAATTCGAACACTGCTTGGTCTTTCTCTTTTTCCCCAGTACGATTGGGTTCTTTCTCGGTCGCCGCCTTTGTGTTCAACTTGGCTCAATGCATATACCGACTTCGGAGTTGCAGCAACTTGGGTTGGCTGAAAGCTTTCCTTCTCGTTTTTGATGCAGGTGTTAAGTCGACTGAAAACTTATTCTCTGAACATGGGTTCTTTAGGATCACTTGACAGTCATCGTAGTTAGTTAAATCTCAGAGAAATGTTGTGAGCATTTCTTTGGTGAGATTCTTTCGGGTCAATTGGGAATCCCTCACCCTTATTTGCATCATTTAAACGAGTAATCAGCATTAAGTTTGTCTTTCTTTCTTTCTTTCAATTGTCTATGTCTCTTCCTGAGGATGTGAGAATGATATTAGAAACTTACTTACAAGCAAAGAATGATTTTCTAATAGTTGCATCTGAGAGCTGAGGATTTGATAGAGTGAAAACGACTATAGCTAATTTGGATCCAACTTTGGACTTAGTTGCAGGATAAATCGATTATCATCAATAACTCAAAGTTCAAATATCTGGATTGAGGGCCGAGGATTGATCTTAATTAAGAAAAATGAATTGAAAACATACTAGATCTTATACTTGGGTTTTTTGGTTTTCTTGATCAAAGCTTTTATTTACCCCCATAGATTACAATATATATGCCAGTGGGTGGCATTTATAGTTCACCGTGGGAATTCAGTTTATGACTGAATGAGAATTAAAAGTTTATTGACAGCGACGATTAACTAATACCATTTCAGTTTATTGTGCTCCACCTACTGATTATAAATTTACGTCAATATCATTTGGGTTTTATCTACTAACTGTGAAGTCTGTAGGTTTGGTGCTTAAATTACCTGAAGAAAGCTATGCATCTTAGTATTGTTCTTCCCCCAATTTTTATAGTTACCATACCCTCAGAAATAATAGAATCACTGGGTTTAAGAGTATAAGATATGATTCAAAAGGTTGATAACATACCAAGACAAATAAATAAGCGCTTTAGTTTCTTGTATAGTAGTAAATAGAAGGGGGAAAAATGAAGATTTTTTGTATCCAGTTTATGTTTCTAGGTTTAGAAAAGTGAAGAGTTGTATCCCGTGTCTATATTTGTGCATTGTGTAGTCTTCTTCCATAGAACCTACTAGTTCTTCATAACGTTGCCTTTTCTTTGTACATTCATCTTTATCTAGTTATGCTAAGCTTTTTTCATTGCATCCTTGAGTTTATTTTATAAAGTTTGTTGTTTTGTAACTGTAGAAACTAATACAAAGAATAAGAGATTCGAGAAAGACTAACTTTATTATTATTCGATCATTACAATGGAAGAAGACATTCTCCTTATATAGTTACAATTACTTGGGCGCTAAGTAAAAATATCTTATATTTAGTATATATCCTATTTTAGGTATATTTTATATTCAACATATATTTTATATTCAACACTCCCCCTCAAGATGGAGCATAGATGTCAATCATGCCCAGCTTGTCAATCATGTCGTTAAATATTCGTCCACAAACTCCTTTCGTAAGAATATCTGCAAGTTGATCTTCCGACTTCACAAATGGAAAAGATATACACCTTTTGTCAATATTTTCTCTGATAAAGAACCGATCCACTTCAACATGTTTCATACAATCATAATGAATTGGATTGTGTGCAATCATAATCGTTGTTTTACTGTCACAGTATAGATCCATTGCTTTCATGAGTTTAAATCCAAGATCCTTCAATATATTTTGTATCCATAGTAGTTCACATACTCCATGAGCTATACCCCGAAACACAGATTCTGCACTTGATCTAGCAGCAATCTTTTGCTTCTTAGCTCTAAATGTTAATGTCACCAAATTCTCACATACAAACGTGAAATAGCTTGAGGCTGACCTCTTGTTCGTCATATCTCCTGCCCAATCTGCATCGGTGTATCCCATTACTTCCATATCACCACCACCTTTCCGGAATAAGAGACATTTTCTTAGAGATTTCTTCAAGTACCTTAGTATTCGAATTACCGCATTCATATGTTCTTCACTTGGATTATGCATGAATTGACTTACAATGCTAATGGCATATACAATATCCGATCGAGTATGGGAGAGATAAATTAGTTTTCCCACTAAGCGTTGGTACCTTCCTTTGTCACATGGAACTTGGTCGGGAAACATTCTCAAGTGATGATTTGCTTCAATCGGTGTATCTACCGGTTTGCAATCAAGCATCCCAGTTTCTGCAAGAAGGTCTAATATATACTTTCGTTGAGACATGAAAATACCTTCACTTGATCTTGCAACTTCAATGCCTAAGAAGTATTTTTAAGTGTCCCAAATTTTTCATCTCAAATTCCCGTGACAAATAGTTCTTCAGTGCCTCCATTTCTACTTAGTCATTTCCAGTAACAACAATATCATCAACATAAACAATAAGAGCGGTAAGTTTTTCTGACTTCCGTTTTATAAACAAAGTATGATCATAATTGCTTTGTCTATATCCAAATGCCTTCATGCTCTTCGAAAACCGTCCAAACCAAGCTCGTGGCGACAATTTTAACCCGTACAATGCCTTCTTTAATTTGCATATTTTTCCTCCTTCAGAATTCGTGACTCCGGGTGGTAACTCCATGTATACTTCTTCTTCTAAGTATCTATTGAGAAATGTATTATTCACGTCAAACTGTTGTAATGGCCAACCTTGATTGGCTGCAAGATAAATGAGTACACGAATAGTGTTTATCTTTGCCACTGGGGCGAAGGTCTCCTCGTAATCCACACCATACGTCTGCGTATACCCTTTAGCAACTAGTCAGGCTTTATACATATCAATACTTCCATCTGAATTCATCTTTACAGTAAAGATCCAACGACACCCAACAATACGATATCTATGGGGTTTATCAACAAGTTCCCAAGTGGAATTCTTTTGTAATGCATTCATCTCTTCATTCATGGCTTTCTTCCATCGTGGATCTGATAGTGCTTCCTACAAATTACTAGGAATAGATACAGAGGATAATTGATTCATAGTGCATGTAAACGACTTAGCCAACCTATAGGTGGACACATAATTAGAAATTGGGCATTTGGCTTTAGAATTGATATATGGTTCATAAGTAGATTTTGGAATACCTTTAGTATGCTTTTCTGAACGTCTAGGCTGAATATCATTAACAGTGTTAGGATTAGGTAATACCTGAGGTTCGACATTCTGCGGCAGTGCTTCGGTAGATGGTGTTAGAATGTTGGAGTCAAGAGCAACTTCTACTACTTCAGCTTGATCTCTCTCTGTCGTCTGATCATCTTCATTCATGTGAAGTTCATCTTCAATACCCTGATCTCCCCCTGTCATCTGTTCTACTTTACTTTCCTTTTCATCATCAGTTAGGTTACTACCCCTGTTCAAATTATTTGTCAAATCCTCTAGTTCCTGAAACATATCCCCAATAATAGGGAACTTTCCTTCACCATCATTATGTTTCTCCCCCTGAAGGGAAGATCCCACAAAATACGCCTCCAATTCTCGAAACAAAATATCCGAAGAGATATATAACTTCCCCTCCATAGGATCATAACAACGATAATCCTTTTTAAAATCAGCATATCCAAGAAACACACACTTTCGAGCATAATGATCCAATTTTCCTCGCTGATGCTTAGGTATATGAACAAAGACAACACATCCAAAAACACGTGGTTCTAGGTTTGGCATTGCAGGGATGGTGATAAGATCATGAAGTTTTTGAAAGGGGGTCTGAAATTCAATGACCCTATATGGTGTGCGGTTTATCAAGTAAGCAGCAGATTTTAACGCTTCTCCCCAATAATTCAATGGCATATTCATTCCAAAAAGATATGCACGAACAACTTCTAACAGTTGTTTATTCATTTGTTCAGCTAACCTATTTTGTTGTGGGGTATAAACATTAGAGGTTTGATGTCGAATGTCGTTATTTTTCAAGAACTCTGACATGTTATTACTAGTAAATTTTCCTCCATTATCAGATTGATACACTTGTATCCTTCTTTGGAATTGGGTCAAAACCATCTGATAAAAAAATTTAAATACTTCAAGAACTTTACTTTTATGGGTAATTAGGGATACCCACATCATACGAGTACACTCATCAATAAAAGTCACAAAATAACGAGCTCCAGACAATGAAGGAATACGTGCAGAACTCCATACATCATAGTGAATAATACTAAAAGGTTTTGAACTTTTATTAAAACTTGGAGAGTATGTAATACGATGACTCTTAGTGAGTTCACAAATATCACACTTAAACTCTGAAATACTACAATTTGAAAATAACGACGAATTTAATTTCTGAAGATACCCAAAGAATAGACGACCCAGTCGTCGATGCCATAACCACACATTAGCTTTTGTTTCTTCAATTCCTCCGACTTAATTCACCTGATGAATTCTCTGCTCTCCACTATTAGTCAGGTTCAAATAGTAGAGATTGTCTTTTCTAACACCACTACGAAGAACCTGCCGAGTCACTACGTCCTGAAAAATACATAATTAAGGGCAAAACGTCACAGTACATGTAAGTGGAACAGTGATCTTACTGACAGACAAGATATTGTACTCTAGAGCAGAAACAATAAGGACAGAGTTTAATGTCAAGGATTCAGATATGTCAGTGGAGCCTTCTCCAATTACAGGAAAGGAACCACCATTTGCTGTGTATATAGAGGTTTGGGTTGAAGGTGTAATAGATGATAATATGCTAGAGTCGTTTACCATGTGATCTGATGCACCAGTATCAATTAACCAAGTACTATTCATAGAATTTATAACTAAAACACTACCTTTAGTTTTCATACCTGACTGGGCAATGTAAGAATTAGGGTTTGAGTTTGATGATACCATTGTTGTATCATCATTGGAACCCATTGGTCGAACTGCTACAGTGATTTTCTGGTATCTGCTACAGTACTTCGAACTGCTACAACTACAGTAACTTCGAACTTCGCAACATAATTAAGCTTCGTGACAACAATTCGCAGCGGAATTCAATTCAATTCGAAAGAACCAGGTTCAATTATCGAACCCGCTCTAATGCCATGTAGAAACTAATACAAAGAATAAGAGATTCGAGAAGGACTAACTTTATTATTATTCAATCATTACAATGGAAGAAGACATTCTCCTTATATAATTACAATTACTTGGACGTTAAGTAAGAATATCATATATTTAGAGAATTCTATATTTAGTATATATCTTATATTAGGTATATTCTATATTCAACATATATTCTATATTCAACAGTAACTTAGTTTAGTAAAGTTGTGGTGATTATGGTATCCGTATGTGCTCATTCTAATGATTATTTATGTATCAGGGAAACCATGGACTAGCAATGCAGCGCCACCTTCTATCTACAAGTTCTGGTAGTATTTCTGAAAAAACGGTGGTTATCAGGGTAATCCTTTCTCCTTTCACTTGGCCTTGCTAAGTATCTTTGATGTCTTGCTATTATAACAAACTAAGTCACATATAGACAGAAGAAGTATCACAATTTGAACTGTATCTCTAAGAAATTATTAGAATTCAATTATTAGCCTTTGATGAGAATGAGATACGTGGAAGAGAAAAAGAGGTATGCAACTATTTCTAGTGAACTATTATGTATATTTATATTAATTAGAACTGAGCTTTGTAAACTAACTTGCTGCCACAAAATGTTTCAAGACCACGTTCATCACCTCATTATTCGTTCTTGCTACATTATCTACACAGGATCGATTTGTCGGTTGGGCGACTCTGCTCTGCTTGGGAGTTGGAATTGTTGTTGAAGTCCGCTATCTCAAAAAGATGAATGAAACGTTACAGGTAATATATGAAGGTTTTTAATTTAGAAGTAACCAATACTTACATTCAGTTGTACGTGTTTCAATTTATATGTTTGTTGATTTTCTTGTACATTGTAGGATTATGGGGAGATGCAAAAGGTACTTGTTTCAGTACTTCATGGAAAGGGGAAGGACTGAAGTAGGAACAAGAGGAGATACTGAGGGAAGTGTTTGTGTATGAATTGAAAGGCCGGAGTAAATGCTATCTAAAGAAAGTGTAATTGTTGTGAATCTAAGGCCTATTGTTACTTATGCAAGTACATTGCAGGATTAGTTATACATGAAGCTTAATACATTTTGTCAGTGTTGTGTATTCATTAAGCATGTCTTACACAATTTTACATAACACTGACAAAATGTATTAAGCTTCATCATGTATAACTAATCCTGCTATGTACTTGCATAAGTAACAATAGGTCTTAGATTCACAACAGTTACACTTTCTTTAGTTAGCATATTCACTCCGGCCTTTCATACACAAACACTTCCCTTAGTATCTCCTCTTGTTACGAATGATGAATAACATTTTTGAAACTTTGAGTTAGGAATTTGGCTGTTAACAAAAGAATGCATGTTATCAAGTTCTAAGATCTTGAGCTTAGAAAGTCGGTTATTGATGGTAATTTGAAGATATAGCCATGCAAAGATATTTTCAGTATCATTAATGACTTTGAAGTAAATAAGAAACTATGCAGTTTCCATACATAGTTCATTAGAATTATCGTAAATAGGAATGTTACAATTGTATGGTTGAGTCTGATAATTTGTTTGATAGGAAACCAAGAGTAGGAAGGGAACATATATATAAGATGTTAAAATGAAAAAAATCAAGGATGCTTAAACGAGTATACACATCAACCGTATTCTTGGTATACACGTAAAACGAGTATAGACATCAAGGATATCAATAGTAACGAGTATACACAATCTCTATTTCAGGTGATGAATAAAATCTTAAGAGACTTTTGTGTTCGGAAATTGCTCCTCATCCTTAATTATAATGTTATCAAGGTCTACGGTTTTGAACTTAGAAAGTGAGTATTTGTTGGTAATTCAATAATATAGCAACGTGGAGACAATTTTATTCTCGTTAATGACTTGGAAGTAATAACAAAACTAGGTAATTTTATACGTATTCCATCTGAAAATGTGGTTCTAATCAGACAAGAAAGCAGATGCCTTGAAGTCTATATTGGAAAGACGAGAGAAAATGTACTACCATTGTTCCGATAAACGTGCAGTTTTGAGAGCATTGTTTCAAAAAACTAGGCATCTGGTGAATCACACGCCACCGCAGACATAATGTGGAGCCAGGAATCACTTCTACCGTATACAAAAGATGTAAAACAATTCGACTTGTCTAAGGTAAAGGACTTTCTTCCAAGGAAATCACTACTTGCATAACACTAATCACAGATCTCTTTTGCTAATGCCTAGGGCTAGCAGAGGATGATCAGGGCATCAAGATAGATTCCATCGTGAAAATTTCTTGAACCTATGTGGTTTAAACAGTAACACTACGAGTATTGCAATATGCTAAACAAGTACCTGTATAGATATGCCGATCTCTGTAGATTGCCAGAAGCTAATTTGAATTCGTAGCATCAGTTCAAAGGCCTATGTAGTCTAAGCAGTAACACTACTAGTATTGCAATATGCTAAAGAATCATAAATTTAATTACTGAGATCGTCTAAGATAGTATTTTCTCATACAGATGCAAAAACCAAATTTTATTCGAGAAGATCTATATCCTACACTAATACATCTCTCAGGAGGAAATAGAGCTATGATATTAAAACTCCATTAAAACGATAACAAGCTCTCACATTTGCCATGAAGTCAGCCGTACCAATCCCTGCCTCTTACTGAAATGTAACTTTCTACGTAACTCTAGCATCTCTCCCCAGAGAAGCAACAAATTGGGTACCACTGTGGCATTTGAAAATCAATCTACTATCAGTTTGGGGTCTACCTCTACCATAGTAGTTATATCTTTTAACTTTGTAGAACTTCAATCCAAGAAGAAACATCACGGACAAATGTATTTATCCAACCCAAACAAGCAGCAAAATCACCCAGAAAAGTATCTGCAAAAATACTTCCCTGCAAAATCAGCTAGCTCACGAATCACAAGTCGTGGAGGAATTCAGCCACATGTCTGTAATTTCCATATGATTCTCTAACTTCCATTGCATGGTACTGATAACCATTTCCTCCAAGACATTGGCGTTGTTCAACAAAAACTTCATAAATTTTAGTTCCCTCGCACTTCCTCCAAAGTTGAATATTGATACCGTTTTAAGATGGTTCAACATGCACAAAGGCAACAACTCGTTTGATTTCGAATAGTTATTCCCATCAATTATGCCTGGAAATGCATCTTCATGCTATTCAACATAGAAGTTTGAGAGTTATGCGACAAACAATCTCTTAAAGCAGTATCAAAAACTACGAAAATAAATTAGATTGAACTTACGTAAATGAACAAGTCAAGAGACTGCAGATTTGGATAACTCCCCAATAAGAAGGCTATCGCTTCGATATTAGCAAGATGGATATAGATTTTCATATGCTTTAACATAGGGCATGATGTTGGTAGAGATGTTGATAAATCGGAAACAGTTGAGAGTAACTGTAAAACAACAATGAGATAATTAAGAGAAAATACCAATGTACCATAGGGTATAATTAAATTAAGACAGAAAAAGCATTACCTGAATAAAGTGTTCATCTAACAATAGCCTTGTCGCATTACTGATTCCTCTAAGGATGTTAATTGCACGGTGATCAATTTCGTTTTCAGTAGGTTCCAACTTACGGAAGCTGAATGATGCTTCGAATAAAGACGATAGTTCCTCAATAGTAAATTCCCGTGGAATAGGTCCCTCATAAACTAACTTAGTCAGAAATGGGGTAGAAAGCTTAATCTCGCAGGTTTCAAGAAGGCCTTTCATCTTCAAAATTATAAGTTTAGGACTACGAATGTCGAGAACACTTACATTGCAACATGTATAAATTAAATTTTCTAGTATAGGACAGCTGATAATAAATTTAGCAGCTGAATTGTCACTGAAAAAGCGAATGTGCTTAAAATTTAAGTTCTCGAGGTTAGAAAATCGAACATTTGTGGGCACATTAAGAACATAACCAAACAAACAAAGATTTAACGTTTTTAATGAACTTGACATACATAGGCGACGTGTAAGCCTCGACATCTTGAGGCTAAGATCAAGGTTTTTGACATTATGACCCAGGGCGCACAAGACCCACTTATTTGACACGCTCCATAGAGACATGCTCATTTAAACTAAAAACCTTCAAAGTGTTTATGTTTGATTTGTCATGAAGAGCAAGTGTTTGGTCGATAAAATCGAAAACCCTGTCATTGTTACTATTAACTCAAAGGAAATCAAAATCATTGAACTCTAAATGAGAAAGAGACGCGAAAGAGAAACTAATGTGCCATGGTTTCGATAAAACGGTTATTCTTACGGCATCTTTCATTGGGAGAAACGAAACGATGTGGGATAGGACTAGTTCGGGCAAATTAGTACAATCTTCAAATAAGACATTATTATCATTTTTTGGTTTTTTACTAACCCTAGATGTTCCAACTAAATAGGGTTCCTCCATTAATGCTTTTTTTAGTAGTTTAAATGAAGGAAAGACAAAGAAACCCTAAAATTAGGCAAGAATTACCTCAATCCATGAAAAACTAATCAGAGATTTCGATCGAAAACCCTAATTTTGACCTTTAACCATGAAAAACCTGATGCCCTAAATCATTTAATTAGCAGCAGAGAAACATGATTAGACCTAATTTGCTTAGTAGTCTAATAACTTATATAAAGTAAATTTTCAGTATGGAACTAATTATCTTATATTTCAAGAGGTGCATAACAGTTATGCGTTTCTAAACTTTTCGGAGTATTGAGAATATCCATTGGGCCAAGTTATGTGCCATGAAAGTTTTGTTGAGATCGAATAAACTCAGTCTGAATTGGTCTAGAGTCGAATAGAATTGGATTTAATAAAACTAATTCTTCCATAGAGGCCCAAATCCGAGGCCCAAGCCAATAAGCCAAATCCGAGGACTCAAGAAATCACATAGAGATTTTTGAAGATATAAAACCCAACAGTTACTTCACTCAAAAGCAGGAGGGATTCAAAAATTATCGTGCCTAAAACTTAATGAGGCCTTAAACAGATGTTATAGTTCCTAGTTTTTAGTAATGAACGCATTATTGTATTGAAAACTTTTGAGTCTTGAATGGCAAATGATGAACGTCTAGAATTCAATTTTCATTCTTAAACCTTAAATGTAATGTAATCAAGTTCTAAGGACTTGAAAAATCCTATACTTGTGGGCACTTAGAGACAAGATTCCCATGTTCAATCAAGGTGTCGTTAGTTACATTGAGATGTAGATAATCCTAGATCATGCCCCCAGTGAAATCAAATTTTGACCGAATATTACATCTCAAACATTATCACAAGTAGTTCAGACTCAGTATCTAGAACAAGAATTGGGCACGTGTTTCTCTTGGGTGAGAAGCCTGCCGGATTGGAGACTAGAAGATGATGTCACATTAAATTAAATTTTCATAACTGACTCAGTCAGGCAAAGAAATATATTTTCCAAGAAAAAGATGTTAGGGCCATATTTCTCAAGCAAAAAAAAAAAAAAAAACTGACTTAGTCAAGTATACTATAAATAAGAGAAAATGGGGATACCGTCAAAACTTCTAATGTCATGGAGTGGACACAAAATGAGTAATTTGAAACACAAAACATAGCACCAGTGACCCCAAAACCAATAACTAAAAACTACTTTCTTGTGTTTCACCTGCAATTATCTCTTCCCTCAATATTTTTCTCAACATCTTCTAAATATCCCTCCCCCCTTTGGTTTCACCATCTCTATATATCTCTGGGGGAGGAGGTTCTGATATCGGTTTCCTTGTCTTCGTCTCCATTGCTGTCAATGTGCGACTGTATTATAAGTAAGTCTTCTGTATATATCTCCTCCACAATGTGGTTTTGAAATGGCAAGAAAACAGTATGTACTTTATATTGAAGTGTTTCACACTTTCATTGCGAAAAGTGCATCCACCTGTTTCGGTCCCAAAAGCCGGGATAGAGCACATACATGTTATGGGTTGCTACGGAAAATAAATAATGGATCCGGTCTGTCCAGTTTTGCTTTTAGGACGATAACGAGGATGACATATCTTCATTTATGTTGAAATTTATACAAATATTCTTTCATTAGCGATTAATATATTCCTAAACTTGGTTTCATATTTTCATAGATTGGTAAGTTAGTTCCCACTTGAATTGCAGGTCCTACAATTTACAATATCGTGTTGTTGTCTCTACAAAGTTTTGCCTGAAAAACAGCATCTCGGATTTTCGGGATCCAAAGACAACATTCTTCAAGTTATAGGTCTACTGTCTCTTCCAACAAGGTCAATATATTACTAAACATTCCCCACTATCTTCCATTGCTGCATGAGCATATTATCGGTTACAACTTATATTCAAGGTTCCGGTTGGTATACCAGAAATGTTTGTGATCAGAAACATTTCACGTGATTTTGACATATGCTAACCATTAGATTTATATTTATGTGTGAGAGGAAAACTTGGCTAATTTAATGGTTTAATGGTACACTAACACAGAGTATAATGAATGTATACCAAAAAAATTTCATAAATTAAGAAACTCTTACCCATTCATAAATAATCATCAATTGATTTCTTCATGTAATTAATATTTGATTGCCCGGGCCACCTATAGTTTTTCCTGTGAATGGACATCACATCACGCAAGCCAAAATGATTTGAACAATATTTGTGTGAACTAAAATTTCGTTCTGCCGTAAGTATTATAAATTTGAAGAGGCAAAATAATGACAAATAATTAAATCCTTCGAATGTGGCAGTAGATCCAGTGATAGTGATTGATGCCCTAATTACAATTTTGGCTTGCGTGAGGTCCATACCCACGAGAAAAACTTTAGGTTGTTAGGAAGATATCAAGTATTAGACATTTTTTATAGTCGGTGTTAGAGTGTTAGACAGTATACCATTAAATTAGCCAAGTTTTCCTTTCACATAAATCTAATGGTTAGAATATGTCAAAATCATCTCAAATATTTCTGATTACAAACATTTGTAAATGTTGTTTTTTTTGGAAATTCTTAGCTTCGGGTAAGCAGAAACCGTTGGATTACGGACGACATAGACGACAACTGATGACGAAAACTTCATTAATAAGGCAATGGACCTACAGATCAGCTGAAACAAATCATCATCAACAACAAGCAACAAATGGAATTGATTAAACCCCAACCACTTGATTTGGAAACATCCCTTTGGAATCTGGGAAGAAAACAGGATTTTAATTGTGGTGGTTCACTTGGGCATTTCTTCAAACATTTAAATTTTTTACAGTAGTACCTGTAAAAACATCCTCATTTATTTGTGCTCTTTTTTTTACTTGCAGGTTTTAAAACGAAGAACAACTTGAACTTATTATTATTAGTCCGGAATCCTGGAAACAGACCCAAAAGAAAAGCTTTGTTTTTGCAGTTTTTTGTTGTGGTAATGACGAAAACAACAACAACATCCTCAATTCCGTTAAATCAATCTCTCTAACACGTTTCTCACCATCTTCAAGTAACAATCTTCCCCTTTTAGTTTGGGTATCTTTGCTTTAGCTCCAAAACCATGAAATTACATCTTTTCAAGCTCTGGGTATCTCTTGTTTAGCTCAATTTCATCAAACAATTCTAACCCCTCTTTCTTTCTTTCTGTAGATTACAGAGCTAAAGATGAAATCTTTCGACAATTTAAGCTTCTGGGTATCTATAATTTTGATCTTTATTGCTGTAATGGCGGGTGAAGGAAGAAAAGACCCACCCCCAGATGAAATTGGATCAATCGCATCTTCAAACTCAACACCACCACCTCTGTATCAGTCATCACCACCACCACCACCACCACCATCAAACAAAGTCGCTCCATTTCGACCAAGCATAGCTGTGATTGTTGGAGTTCTAACAACTATGTTTTCCGTGACGTTTCTTCTTCTCCTGTATGCGAAACACTGTAAACGTGGTAACCATAATGTTCAAAACCCTAATTCAAGTTTACTCTCTGGTGGGTCTGGGAGAAAGAACTCGGGTATTGATAGAGCTGTGATTGAATCGTTGCCGATTTTCCGATTTGACTCACTGAGGGGACATAAACAAGGTCTTGAGTGTGCTGTTTGTTTGAATCGGTTTGAACTGAGTGAGGTCCTCAGATTGTTGCCTAAATGTAAACATGCGTTTCATGTTGAGTGTGTTGATACCTGGTTAGATGCTCACTCGACGTGTCCACTCTGCCGATTCCGAGTTGACCCGGAAGACGTTCTTTTAGTCGAACCGGCTCGTGCTTCTAGTGTTAGTAGGAACTCGGAACTCGTTGATCCCGAGTTGGGAACGGGAACTCAGGTGAGTCCAGTATTACCTGTTGTTGAGTCATGGTTTAAGAGAGTATCTGGTCGTCATTCTTCCGCGGGAGAGCGAACGAGACCCGGTGGCGACTCAGCCAACTCGGTTAACACTCGGAGATCACTCGACGGGTCAAGTTTGAAAAAGAAGAGTGAATCCGTGACCGTTGGATGCTTCGATCGCGGTGTTAGAAAAGATGGACTTCTCTTATCAGAAGTTGCCGATAAACAAAACTTCTTACAAAGGTTTGAGCACAAAATCATTCTATCTGGGAATGGGCCCAACGAATCCACGTGGAGCAATTTACAGCCGTCGGATATTTTGTTTTTGCAATCAGAGATGATGATCAACGGTGGTAGATTCTCGTTGTCAGCAAAACAAGAGGACGGGAGTGGCAGAAGCGTAATAAACGAGAGAAGTATGTCTGAAATAACAGGGGTGAGTAGATTCCCATGCAAAACATACACGGACGTACGGTTAAATCAAAAAAACGGATCTAGGTAGAAGTGTAAAATGAAATTTGATAGGACAAATATGCCCCTGAAGACAAGGGATTCTTACAGAATTAGACAAAGGTAGGAGATTCTGTACTACAGGAGTTGTGTAGTTAGGCAACAGTTGAGAGAGTACAGAGATTCTGAGGTCGACAGTGCAGCTACTGATGTTCGTATACATCACATTCAAATCAGAAAGTAGTGTTATTGTACTACGGAGAGCTCAGAAGCTTCATGTTTTTCCTTTTCTATTTGATTTTTTCTACTTTTTCTTGTCATTTAATGAAAAAGAAAAAGATTTATTTTTTGAAAATGTGATTTGTTTGAGGTACTCAACACCAAGGTTGAAAATTTATAATTTGGGGGAAATTTGGACATTCGAAACAAACGAATAACGTCTCAGTAATTGATTTTAGACTACAAAGTTCTCTAAATTGTCTGAGTAATTCAGGGAAATTTTATTCAGTGCTCATTGCCCGTCTATATCATTTGAAGTGGACGCATTTTAGACCTTCTAATTCCATTATTTCAAACATCGAATCTGATTGGATTAGGATGGTACATGTTGGTATTGTGAGGGCTCTAATATGCACGCCCTTGAATGGAATTATTGACATCAATAGTTGTAATTCGTATACCGCCAAACATTGAGTGGTAACAAAATAGAAATTAACACCATAGAAACTTAACAAGCCACAATTTTAGATCGATAACACATTCTTTAACAAAAGAAAAACGTAAAATGAGAAATATATGTATTTTCCAACATGGCACCAATTTTAGATCGATGACACATTCTTTAACAAAAGAAAAACATAAAATGAGAAATATAGGTATTTTCCAACATGGTACGAGAGCCAAGTAATAATCATATCAATACATATGTATATTAGAGCATCATCAGTAGTTGCCTTAATACTTGAAAAAATACATGCCACGTATGATTATTCTATTTTTCGGTATCCAGTAGTTGCCTCATTACTTGAATCTCATACTTAAATTTCAAGCATCAGGCTTGAATTTAAAGCTTATTGCTTGAATGTTGAGTTTGAACTCAACCCCGGACATTTCGTTATCAAGAGCATAACCCTTATGCGCTCTAAAAAACCGGGATCATAAACCATATGTGTATGTTATAATTTTTTGTTTTAAAAGAGCTCATCAGGCACATAAAGGTTATGCACCTCATATAAGACTTATAATAACCCACATTAGCAGGGGTCTTTTAGTAATTATGGGTTTCTAATTATGATGATCCAAGTCCTAATAGGAAACTAATCCTATTGGTTAATGAGGTTAGGGTTTCCTACAACTCTCTACTTTGATGAAAAGTAGTTTTAATTGAAATAGGAAACTAGGTCCTCTCTCTACCTATATAAGTATGCCTAGCCCATCAACTAAAGCATTGTCTCAAAGAAAAGGTTAAGGGAGTTTAAACCTAGTTGTCACCGCTTGTTGCCGTCGACAATTACAAGGACATACCTCAATCAATCAAGTTACGGATCAAGGTATGTGATTATGTTTCTTCATTATCATTTATTGTGATTATCGTATTAGGTCCTAGATCCTTATTAGATCTCTAACGTTTATAGATCTTGTCATGTTTTACATGTGGTATCATGAGCTATGTTTGGACTTTTACGATTTTCCAATTTATTGATTCATTTGTGTTATTCAACAATAAATTTAAGTATTATCTTATCTGGACTTGTAGAGGTTCATAAGATTTGTTGATTAGGATCTTATCTTTCTTTGCATCATGTGACTTTACGAAAGAGATTAATTTAAATTGTGTGGGCAACAACATAATTTTACATGTATGCAGTATGGTTTAAATTTAGTTGTCCCCATGATTTTATACTATAGTTAAATCCATTGTATCTTAGAATCTACTTGTATGTAGTAGGGTTGGATTTATTTCATCCCATCTATTGGTCGTTAATGAAGGTGGACTTAGGTTGTTTAAATTCAGTAGTCTGATTTCCTAAATATCTTAACTCTTATGCATAAGGTTTTGTTGTATCAAGATATATACTTGATCGCTGATTTATTTACTGGAACGTGGCAAATTAAGTTTATCTGTAGAACATAATTTCGATGATACTTTGTTGAATGAGCACTTAACATCTATGCTAGTTTATGCTTACTTTTATTTTAGTTCCTCGATATCTTAATTTAACATTGTATGATGATTATGTCATTGTATCGATTTGTGATCTATGGCTTACGCCGGTTGGAAGTCGCTAAAGTGACCCAACTATAATGTTGCATGGATATCAAACTGAGTATATAATATGATTTATTTATCTCAAAATATTATGAATTTGCCCAAAGGTGGATCGACTTTCGCGAGATTAATAAATTGAAATAGGGTAATTGAGATGTATTCTAGATTGATTTTGAAATTGATAGCCTAAAGGTGAAGGACCTTATCTAATTTGGCGTATACTTTTAATTAGCCCTATTAAATTACTATTATAACTATTTGAGTGAATTACTTTATATATATCATAGTTTAAGCCCAAAGGTTGACCTGTGATGATATTATTAGTTCATCATCGGAATATAATTATTTTGAAATTTCTTATATTCTGACTTTATTTATTTATCTATCTATAAATCATAGACTTAGTATTTTGTGAGCTTTAAATTATTTTGAACTACCGAACCCTGTTTTGCTACATTTGTATGCTTCGTCTGTTCCAATTCTCAATGGAACTAATGTTTTAGACTGGAGTGAACAAATTCAGTTTCAGTTAGGTGTTCTAGATCTTGATTTAGCATTCTTGGCTGAAAACCCCGCTAATCTTTCTACTGAGTGCAGTGCGGATGAAAAGACTTTCCATAAAGCTTGGGAAAGGTTGAACAGGTTACGCCTTATGTTTATGCGGATGACAATAGCAACTAATATCAAGTCTTCATTTTCTAGGTCCGAAAATGTGAAAGAATTTTTAACATCTGTGGAAGAACGTTTTAAAACTGTTAATAAGTTATTTGCTAGGACTTTTATAGCTAAAATTACTATAATGAAATATGATTGTATACGAGGCCTGCATGAAGATGTCTTAGAAATGACAAATCTAGTTGCAAAGCTTAAAACGTTGGGGATAGAAGTGAATGATTCTTTTATTGCTTAATTTATTTTAAACTTTTTACCTTCTCAGTTTGGTATATTCCAAATTCATTACAACACTATTAAGGATAAGTGGAATATGAATGAATTGGCCAACATGATTATTCAAGAGGATGCAAAGCTTAAGCAACAAGAAAATCATTCAGTTCATCTTACAACACAAGAAGTTATATAGAATTGGGAGGAAGCCTGATAAGAAACGATGATCAATCAAGGTTAGGGGGCCTTCTAATGTTACTAAGGCCCCTAAGACGAAATGCGATAATGAACGTAATAGGTGTTATTTCTGTAAAAAGATGGGAAATGTTTAGAAAGATTGTCAGAAGCGTAAGGTTTGGTTCGAAAAGAAAGGTAATCATTTAAATTTTGTATGTTTCTAATCAAATCTTACCGAAGTTCCTTCTAATACTTAGTGGATTGGCTCGGGTGCTACTGTTCATGTTTCCAATACGATGCATGGATTCCTTACGACTCAGAACGTGGAACCAAATAAAAAATTCATATTCATGGGAAATGGAGTTAAAGCTTTAATTAAAGCCGTGGGGACCTCTCGTTTATTCTTAGACACTGGACATCATTTAGATTTATCGCTTACCTTCTATGTTCCTTATGTTTCCCGTAATTTATTTATTTATTTTTATCTCTTTTAGACCTTGATGGATATTATTTTGAGTTTGGGAACGGTTCTTTCAGTTTATTCAAGAATTCTACTTTTATTGGTTATGGTATTTTATGTGATGACATTTACAAATCAAATCTCGATAACATGTTTGCCAAAACCCTTTTGACCCTACATCCTAATGTTTGAACGAAATGTGGCATAACTAATAAAAATTCTTCTATCTTGTGGCACAGACGACTGAGGCATATCTCCAGAGAAAGAATGCAGAGATTAGTAAAAGATGAGGTCCTTCCGAACCTAGATTTTACTAATTTTGGAGTGTATGTGAGGATTGTATTAAAGACAAATAAACAAAGAAGTACAGAGCTTCTTGAAATTATTCATACATACATTTGTGGACCTTTTACCACTCCTTGTTTTATGGAAGAAAAGTATTTTATCATCTTTATTGATGATTTTTTATATTATGGTTATGTCTATTTGTTAAGTGAAAAATATCAAATAGTGAATGTCATTGAGGTATACATTACTGAGATTGAAAGATAATTAGGCAAAAATGTGAGAGTCATAAGGTTAGTTAGAGGTGGTAAATACACAATGTCAGGTCAGTGCCATTGCCCATTTGCCAAACTCCTAGAAAAACCTGGTATTCGTGCTTAATACACAATGCCAAGAATGCCACAGCAGAATGGTGTAGCTGAAAGACATAATCGTACTTTAATAGAAATGGTTAGATGATGTGAACAGCTCCTAGTGCACGCCATCCACTCGTTGACGTTCTCTTTTTTATTTTAGCTAATTAAATCAGGGGCTTAACTATTGGAGTTGCTTTTATTTTAAAGTAAATTTGAGAAACACCCCCCCCCCCCCCCACATTTTGACACCGATTTGACATTGACCCCCACATTCACTTAAACTAGCCTTACACCCCCAATCTTGCCTGAGCGACCAGTCAAACCTAATTGACCCCGATTGACTAATTTCTATTTAATAAAAACCCAAATCTACCCTTTTACACCGAGATGCTTACATAATATAAAAATATTTAAGAAAACCTAGAGATAAACAATTATGACATAACCCTCGATCTAACGGTGAATATCAAATTCTCTTCTTCTCTTTCTCAGTTTCTTCTCTTCTTCCCAGATTCATCCTCCTTCTCTTCTCCAAAATAACACAAATTGATTAGACCCAAATCCCCTCCAATAATCTCCAAAATATTCATTACATATATCATATCACTAACATCATCTTCCCCATAGCTCTCTTCGTAAGGTTCTGGCATCGCACTGAAAAACCTACTCTCCCATTATAACAAACTGGTTGAAACAATGAGAGAACGATTGTGGGTGCTCATAGATTCACCAAGACCCCGCCCCTGCGTGTTGGCTGTTGGAGGTTCTCTTTGCAATTGGGTTCAATGCTTGGTTTGGTTGCCCATTTTTTCAAAAGTTAACAGTTCTCCAATAACATTGAGAGTTATAAATAGTTATTGGAGTTGCTCTCTAACTATTGGGTTCAAGTAACTTCTTCTCTCAATCCTTCCCGCCGTCGATCATCACACCTCCAATTACATATATGGCCATGATTATAACGGTAATTACACTACTGCCATCATCTTCTTCATCTCTACTTGTTTCATAATCTCTGATATTAAATTTTTTTAACTATTTTGTATTTGGATTTGTAGTAGATAAGTCTTTCTCAAAGCCCTAGATCCCCTTCTGGTGTGCAACCATTTTTATCAATTTTTGTAACTGACCCTGTCAAATTAGGAAATGGCATCCAATTTTACATATCTTATAAGATCATCACCAAGGTATATCTTCGTAATTTCACCTCTACTACATGCAATTTGTTGGTTTAAGTTAGATTTTGTTTTGCTAGTTAGGTGTGCTTGGTGATTGCGTGATTGCTCCGCTTGTTACAATGGAAATTTTTAATTGGAGTTGAAGAACTCTGTAACGGCGTTTCGAACTTGGGGAAAATTTAAATTGCTTCGTGAGTGCGGGAACGATCGTGGGTACTCCATTTTTCTTAGGGGAGAAAATGGTTTGAATTGGCACGTGTGGGGATGGAGAGGCACATGCGAAGGTGGGGAGAGAGAGTGAGTCGTCATTGTCGAAAGAGAGGTGATGAATAAGGAAAATTCCCGTGAACAGTTTTGGATCATGAGATGGAAGCTTAAATGATTGGCACGTGTCACAACTTGATGCAACTCTTCCCAACAAATTTTCAGTGCTTCCAAAAATTTTTATATAAGGGTACATATATATTTTTATTTAGTCAACCGAAGTCAATGCCAGTCAACTTTGGTTTGAAGTTTGACTCAGGCAAGATTGGGGGTGTAAGGCTAATTTAAGTGAATGTGGGGGTCAATGTCAAATCGATGTCAAAATGTGGGGGGTTTTCACAAATTTACTCTTTATTTTAATGTCTAATTTGGAGAGGTATGAGACTTACTATTGTAGGAGGATTAAGGTTGAGGCCTATATAATGAGGGGGTGGTGTAAGTTTATTTCTTAGTTGTGATTGAATAAAGTTTAAAGTTTAGCCCTAATTTAGTTTTAGGTTGATTTTAGCGTAAAAGACTTATCGATTTAGCTTCCGCATTGAGAGTTTACTTCAAATTGGCATCAGAGCGAGATTAATTCTTGGGTTTTTACAGTATTTATTAGGGCGATTCTCTCTTGATTCGTGATTTGAAATTATAAGTAGTTTTGAAGATCGGATTTTTTATTTTCTGCACCGCTACAGTGATTCGCTACAGTATTTTTGCGTCTACTACAATGATTCACTACATTGTTTTTGCGGTTACTACAGTAATTTTGACGTCTATTACAGTGATTTTAGTACTTCTACAATTATTTATGTGTCGTCTGCTATAATAATTTCTGGTAAAAGAAAAAAAAATTGTTCTTTTATTCGTTTCATGTTCAATTAGATTATTTTTTTCTTCTCTATGACGAGTAAGAACCCAATAGGGAGACTACCTAGTCTTGAAGCACGTGTTGAGCGTGTTAGGGCCCAAGCCCCCATTGCACCGATATTGTCCCCACCTTGACCACCTAGTATGGGCTAGGAGTGGGGTTTTATCTAAAAAGGCCACGGTGCAATTTAATAGTCTGTATCATCTTATATCCTTGTGTTATACCACATCTTTAACCAATGTGGGACTAACTTTAATCTACCAATCTTAACAATCTTCACCTTTGATCAAACTCCGTTAGTCCTCAATTGTCTGCCGCAACCAATACGATTAGATACGCCCACCAACAATCTCTACCTTGGTTTGAGCTCCCGTGGTATACTATCTCACCTGAGATCCATGTGCAATGACTTATCTGCTACACCCAAGCACTGTGTTTTCTCCGCACATCCATGTTCCACCCTGAGCACTTACCAATTACAATAGACTATGATCCTAGCCGAACTGTCGGCTCTGACACCATTTGTTAGGTCCTGAACCCCCATTGCACTGATATTGTCTCCACCTTTATCACCTAGTATGGGATAGGTGTGGAGTTTTATCTGAAAAGGCCTCAGTATAATTTAATAGTCTGTATCTTCTTATATCCTTGTGTTAGACCACATCTTTAACCAATGTGGGACTAAGTTTGATCCACCAATCTTAACATGGCGTATCGAAGCGTTGGAAGAATGAATTAAAGGAACGTTCCAAAAGATGGAAGTGATGGTCAATAAAAAAAATCATTTTAGTTACGAGGTAAAATTTTTATCTCCTATATTTCATGTTGTTTGTAATGCTTACCAACTATATTTTGATGATGGAGGATTACCCCCAGTATATGATGAGTACTCGGATGACAACAAGTACTTGGGATCTTTAACTGATAAGAGGCGGGATTACGATGACTTTTTAGAAGAGGGAACGTTCCAATTTATAGATTTATCGACGTTTATTGATCCAACTTGGGTGAACTTTTTGAAGCTCATTATGCAAGTCAAGAGACACGAAAAATACATCAATTACAAGTAATTTTTGGAGCATGTCGTTTGCTAGGTTTTGATTTAAGGAAAAGTTGTGAAAACACTGTCGCAACATCAATTGGTACATCGGCTGGATATGGCAAGTTTCGAGGTAGGATTCAAGGGTCAAAGTATAAGGTGTACAGAATTGTTGATTTTGACGTGCAAGGCGAGTTTGATGATTTTAAAGGTATTACCAAGGTGGCACGAGATTCGTCAGAAACACGCCCAGTTTGATTTCATGGTCAAAATTTTCTGAATACCAAGGGATTTGATGTGAACAGCTCCTAGTACACGTCGTCCACTCATTGACAGTCTCTTTTTATTTTAGCTTATTAGATTAGGGGCTTAACTATTGGAGTTGCTTTTATTTTAATGTCTAATTTAGATATGTAGAGGACTTGCTATTGTAGGAGGATTATTAGGGTTGAGGCCTATATAAGGAGAGAGTGGTATAAGTTTATTTCTTAGTTGTGATTGAATAAAGTTTAAGATTTAGCCCTAATTTAGTTTTAAGTTAATTTTAGTGTAAAAGATTTGTCGATTTAGCTTACGCGTTGAGAGTTTACATCATCAGGAGTATGGTAAGTAATTCAACTTTACCCGTATCTTTGTGGATTGAAACTCTAAAGACCGTTGTATATTTATTAAAAAGGATCCCCAGTAAGGCAATTCCGAAAACTCCATTCGAGCTTTGGACTGGAAGGAAACCTAGTTAAGGCATCTTCATGTTTGGGGATGTGTAGCGGATGCTAGAATTTACAATCCACATAAAAATAAATTGAACTTTAAAACTATCAGTGTGTACTTTATTGGTTACCCTGATAAGTCTAAAGGGTATAGGTTTTTTTGTCCTACCCATAGTACGAGAATTGTTGAAACCGGTAATGCAAGATTCCTTGAAAATAGTTAAATTAGTGGGAGTAGTAAATCACAAAATATGGTTATTAAGGAAGTTAGGGTACAAGTCTCATTGCGCATAACTTCTAATTATGTTGTTATTCCTATGATTGTTGATCAAATCGAAAATATCGAACAACAACTGGATAATCAACCACTCTATAATGAGAATGTCACCAACGAACCGATAATATAGGCACCGCAAGAAATAATACTAAGCTGATCCTAACGGGAAAGAAGATCTACTATTTCGGATGATTATGTGGTGTACTTACAGGAATATGAATTTGACATAGGAACTATTAAGGATCCGGTTTCATTTTTACAAGCCATAGATAGTAATAATTCTACTAAATGGATTAATGTTATGAAAGAAGAGTTGAAATCAATGGAACAGAATGAAGTTTGGGATCTCGTTAAATTGCCAAAAGGATACAAGAAAGTTGGTTGCGAAAGGGTCTTTAAGACCAAGCGCGATAGTAATAACAATATCGAACGATATAAAACCTGACTTATAGCCAAAGGCTTCACTCAGAAAGAAGGCATTAATTACAAGGAGACATTCTCACATGTATCAAAGAATGACTCACTTACAATTATTATGGCATTGGTGGCTCATTATGATTTAAAGTTACACCAAATGGATGTGAAAACTGCTTTTCTGAATGGGTGTTTAGATGAAGAAATCTATATGAATCAACCTGAAGGTTTCTCCGAATGGGGTAAAGAAAATATGGTTTGTAAGCTTAAAAAATCAATATACGGTCTTAAACAAGCTTCCCGTCAATGGTATATTAAGTTTCACGATACCATTGTTCTTTTTGGTTTTAAGGAAAACATTGTTGATAGATGTATATACTTCAAGGTCAGTGGGAGTAAGTTTATATTTTTGGTTTTGTATGTTGATGATATCTTACTTGCTAGTAATGATCTTGGTCAGCTTCACCAAACTATGAAGTTTCTCTCTAAGAACTTTAAAATAAAAGATTTAGGTGAGGCATCTTACATGATAAGAATTAAAATCTATCAAGATCGAGCACGAGGATGTTAGGGTTGTCTCAAAAATTCTATATCAATAAAGTTTTAGAGAGATTCGGTATGAATAATTGTTCAGCTAGTGATGCACCAATTCAGAAAGGTGATAAATTTAGTCTTATGCAATGCCCAAAGACTGAATGAGAACGTAAACAGGTAGAAAAGATTTCGTACGCATATTCCATGGGGAATCTAATGTATGCTTAGACTTGTACTTGACCAGACATAAGCTTTGCCGTTAGAATGCTGAGTAGAAATCAAATCAATCCAAGGATGGACCATTGAAAAGCTACAAAGAAGGTTATGAGGTACTTGCAAGGAATGAAAAATTACATACTCACATTTAGGAAGTTTGATCATTTAGAAGTGCTCGGTTACTCAGACTCAGATTTTGTTGGATGCCCTGATAGTAGGAAGTCCACTTTTGGTTATGTCTTCCTTCTGGTCGGAGAGGCAATTTCATAGAAAAGTATAAAACAATATAGTATTTCTTCATCTACTATAGATGCTAGTTTGTGGCATGCTATGAGGCCACATATCATGATTTATGGTTGCAGAATTTTATCTCAGGATTTGGAGTTATCGACTATATTGCCAAGCCGTTGATAATTTATTATGATAATACAACAACAATCTTTTTCTCTAAGAATGATAAGTATTCTAATGGTGCTAAGCATATGGAGATAAAATATTAATCAGTCAAGGAGTCTGTTCAGAAACACCGAGTGTTTATAGAACACATAAGCATAATGTTTATGGTTGCAGATCTATTGACTAAGGGATTACTACCAAAGACATTTAAGGAACATGTTCAGAGTATGGGTCTTGGGTAGATTCTATGATGTTTTTCTTTATAGTTATGAATTTTTAGTTTGATTGTTTTCTTTAGACATCTTAATGAGATCTTATTACAGTATGTTTATGATATTTTCCTGTTTACCATTATGTGTACATGCGATTGGATGAATGATAACAGGAAAAGCTTTTGACAAGACATTATTGATGGACCTTTTATAGGACTATTTGTTAATGCCTATAAACATCACTTATGAACCAAGTGAAATATTTTATTATTATTGTAGTACATAGAAGGAAATGTGTCGTAAAATTGCATAAGACTGTCATGACTCACTTTAGTAAATTGTTTAATTTTGGTATTATGATGACCAATAAAGATAGTATGACTTGGATATATTTTAAATCGCGTGTTTGTCAGTTATTTAATCGCTGAGCCCATTTTGAGTTAAAATTTTTACAAACTTAAGTTTTATCGAGTATGATTTTTAAAACTACTTCATATGAGACAAAACGGGAGAATGTAAGACTTATTATGGCCTACATGAGCAGGGGTCTTTTAGTAATTATGGGTTTCTAATTATGATGATCCAAGTCTTAATAGAAAATTAATCATGTTGGTTAATGAGGCTAGGGTTTCCTATTGTTAGAGTTAGCTTGTATATCCCAAGGGCTTTTATGTCTTTTTACCTATCTTTATTCTTTTCCCTTTTGTAAAGGCTGTTGCCTTAACCCTCCCTGTACGTTTTAGAAATTTTTCAGCCATCTGCTAGAACAGTTTTAGTTAGTTCTTCTATTGATTTGTCTACTTTTCATTTATGATCTAAATCTAGCATATTTTATTTATGGCATGCCAGATCAAGTCATGTGTCAAGATCTCGGTTAAAGTATTTAGTTTCGACTGGTATTTTAGGAAATATTCATTGTCATAATATTTCAGAGTGTTCTAGTTGTAAACTCAGAAAATTTTCTGCTTTACCATTTTCTGTTAGTACGTCTGTCACTTATGTACCTTTTGATATAGTTCACTCTAACGTATGGGTCTCTGTTCCCCATCCCACTAAAGGGGGTCTCGTTATTATGTTTCATTTGTTGATGATTATTCTCATTACTGTTAGGTATTTTTTATGAAATGACGATCCGAGTTTTTTACAATTTTCAAAGTATTTAAATGTTCAAACACAATTTTCTACTGTTATCAAATACTTTTAAGTTAACTTGGGAAGAGAGTATACCTCTGGAGATTTTGCAGATTTATTTACCTCAAATAGGACTATCCATAATCTTCTTGTACTGAAACTCCTCAACAAAATGGAATTACTGAAAGAAAATATCGTCATATAACGGAGACTGCATGATCTATGCATCTTTCTACATCTATTCCTAGTATCTTTTGGGGCGAGGCAGTCCTTACAGTTGTTCATCTAATTAATAGGATTCCAACAATTCTGACTTTTGGCATTACTCCTTATAAGCGTTTGTTCGGCAAACCTACATATTATTCGTCCTTGAGGGTTTTTGGCTGCACATGCTTTGTTATGTGCCACAATGTCGATCGTATCAAGCTTTCCCATCGATCTATTATGTGTTTTTCTTGGCTACATTTATACTCAGAAAGGTTACAGATGTTATGATCACATTGGTCAAAAGTTATATGTCTCTCGTCATGTAGTCTTTTTGGAGCGTATCCCTTTGTATTTGATTCATGACTGATCACGAGAGATTCACGAATTGGAGTTGCTCTATATTGATCATTTCCCTGTTAATGATACTAGTTCTAATACATTTAATATGCTAGCTGTACTGCCAATTCCTAAGCATGTCTCAATGATCTGTTGGACCAGCTCATTGACGTTTTTCGGTGCGCGATCGTCGTTCTCCTGATAAATTAAGTTTTTCCAACTCTTGTTATTCCACTGAGTTTGCTTCTTTTTTTAGCAACTATTCATGGTCATTCTGAGCCATCTTCTTACAAAGAGTATGTGTTGATCATCTTTGGCGTCAGGCCATAGATGAGAAACTATCTACTTTACACCAAATGGGGGAATAAGATTTGATGTTGTTACCTTTGGGAAGCATGTTATTAGTAGTCGTTAGATTTATAAAATAAAGACAAAATCTGATGGATCAGTTGAACAATACAAGGCACGCCTTATTGCTCGTGGTTTCATGCAAAAAATATGGGATTGATTATGATGAGACTTTTGCTCCCGTTATAAAGATGACCACAGTTCGTCTCTTGATTGCTATTGCGTCTGTTTGACAATGGCAGTTATATCAGATGGATGTAAAGAATGCCTTTTTGCATGATGATTTAACTAATGAAGTGTATATGACTCATCCTCCTCCAGGAGTTTCTTATTCGCCTGGTGAAGTTTACAAACTTCGTAAGGCTCTGTATGGTCTCAAACAAGCACCTCATGCTTGGTTTGAAACGTTTTTACCAGTTTATTCGTCAGTATGGGTTTTGTAGTAGTGACCATGATTTTGCTTTGTTTGTGCGTACAACAATAACGGGTAGTATTTTTTTTTTTTTATATGTTGATGATATGATTTTGACTGGTGATGATAGTATTGGCATCTCCACTTTAAAATTTTAGCTACATCATGAGTTTGAGATGAAGGATTTAGGATCTCTTCGTTATTTTTTGGGCATTGAGGTAGCATCGTCTCCTAAAGGTTACTTGTTGTCTCAATCTAGATATGTTGTAGATGCTATTGAGAGAGCACAACTTACTGATACTCAGACTAGTGACACTCCTCTTGAGCTTCATGTGAGTCTTACTCCTTCTAATGGTGTACCTTTGGGAGATCCTACTTTGTACCTAGTCATTGTTGGTAGCCTTGTATATTTGACTTTTACTCGGCCTGATATTATATATGTTGCTCATATTGTCAGTTAGTTTGTTTCGGCTCCTAGAATTGTGCATTGGGCTGCTGTCATTCAGATTCTAAGATACATTTGTGGTACTTTATTTCAGACCTTATTAATTCCTTCATCCTCATCATTAGTTTATCGAACTTATTTTGATGCTGATTGGGCAGGGGGAGGGGGGATCCTATTGACCGTCGATCAACCACAGGCCTTTGTGTATTTTTGGGTGTTTCTCTTATATCTTGGCGGAGTAAGAAGCAGGATGTTGTTTCTCAATTTTTTGCTAAGGCTGAGTATCGTGTTATGGCTATGACTGTAGCTGAGATAGTTTGGCTCCGTTGGCTTTTGGCTGACATAGGAGATTCTCTCTCTTCTCCTACCCTTATGTATTGTGACAACAAAAGTGTCATCCAGATTGCTCACAATTCAGTATTTCAAGAGCAAGCAAATCATATTAAAATTGATTGTCACTTTACTCGCCATCATCTGCAGAAGGGGACCTTATCTTTACCTTACATTCAGTCTTAGTTGAACCTGACTGATTTCTTCACGAAGTCTCAGACTGTGCAACGCTTTCATTTTTTCCTTAGCAAACTCTCGATGTTACTTGCTATACCATCAGGAGTTTGACGGGGGGTGTTAGAGTTAGCTTGTATAGCCCAAGGGTTTTTATGTCTTTTTACATGTCTTTACTATTTTCCCTTTTGTAAAGGTTATTTATTGCCTTAACCCTAACTTTTCTGCACATTCTAATTATTAGAGAGTGTTTTTCTTTTTCTATTATCACTTACAACTCTCTACTTTAATAGAAAGTAGTCTTAATTGAAAAAGGAAACTAGGTCATCTCTCTACTTATATAAGTGTGTCTAGCCCATCAACTGAAGCACTATCTCAAAGAAAAGATTAAAATGAGAGAAAACCTAGTTGTCACCGCTTGCCGCCGTCGACGAACACAAAGACATACCTCAATCAATTAAAATATGGATCAAGGTATGTGATTATGTTTCAGCATTATCGTTTATTGTAATTATCGTATTAGATTCTAGATCCTAATTAGATCTCTAACGTTTATAGAATTTGTCATGTTTTACACCTCACTCATTCTTTTAATTGGAATTATGGAGCGTATAACATTTATGCACCTAATGACTTAAATGAAATTTAGGCATTGAGTTTTGTTGGAAGATATCTTTAAAATGCTTGAAAATTTTAAGGATTGAGCAAAAAAATAAAATTCAAGCCTTGTTTGGAGATGCTCTTACTACAATTTGCTTGACAGCTATGAAATATAATTAACCTATGATTGGATCAGTCTACGGCGATGTGGTACTAAACCAATCAGTCAATCACCTAACACGTGCCTATACATTTTCAAGGGGCCACCTTCAAAAGACAACGGGACACGCCCGATATCTACAGTTAGTCCATGTCTATATATTATGGCATGTTGCAATGCATCGTCATTTTCGCCTCACTATTTGAATGGATAGATGACATAAATAGGGGAACAGTTTGATGCTAGGTGAAGATTATAAATGCATGATGCATAACTCAACCTGTTGGCTCAGGACTTCAAACTTGGAAACAGTGGCTTTGATGGAGCTCCCTTACTAGTTGCAGGACTTGGGGTTGTCTCATTTATTCTGAATTTAAATGAGTTTTACAGACCTGAAACATTATCAAAGGATTTGGGATTCATTGCAGTCTGCAATGCTGCAAATTAAGCCTTTGTTCTATTGGTTATAGAAAGTGCCATTAATAATTTCACCCACCTTATTTTTGGCCCTGTATCATTATCATTATCATCATCATCATCTTAGAGCAGCTCCAAAATTTGATAAATACAAAACAATTTGGGTTTATTTAAGCGGTACCGACTTTATATATTTGTCTTAATCAAGAATTAAACGTATCAAAATTATGCTAGTCACCGCATATAAGCATGTCGTTTTCGGAACAAAAGACTAGTTTTCAATACACACGCAAGGAGTTTAGGAACGTGTGAATGCTCCTAAATCCAAAGCGCCTGTTCCTTTTCTGATAAAGAGATACCGATTTATGATTTGTCACTCGAGTTGACTCATTAGTCATTAGTTATATTAACTCTTTTGTTTTTGTCCCTTTTTATTTTCTCCTGTTTTTATCTCGCTCTCTAGCGTTATTTAGATAAACTAAAGGAGCAACAAACGTCGCTAGACACTCATCAAGTTACAGAGGTTGTAACGTTGATATGTGTCTAAGGTCTTCATACTCATACACGTGGATTAGTCAGGCGAATAACTATCCACTGATCACTTTCACTAGCGGATTAGTCAGGTGAATAAAGAGAATGATACTGACAGAGACCAAGATTGAGGAGGCCCTGGCAGTCTTTGAGCTGCATTGTGGGCATTTTTTGGATTTTACTCTTCGGGCTTGTCTGAAGGCCTTCAGGCTTTACAGCCTTTGCGATTTGGCTACTATTTTTCATCATAGGTCCCTCTTAGCCCAATTATTGGGGATCTGTTTAACTCTCTGTTATGAATCCCCAAAAAGGGACGGTCTTAAAAAGAAGAAGAAATTAAAGGTTGTCAAAGAGAGGTTTTTTTTCCTCTGGAATCCGAAAGTTCGTCAGGTTCATTTTTCACTATCCTCCTAACTAGTTTCCCGGGGCTCGCCACGGTACCTCTACAAGCTACACGCTCCATTTTAAGTCAAGATAAATCTTGGCATATGGGTGTTGGGTTTCGAACTCGTGACCTCTCTCTCATCTCTTCAAAAGGTGGTCCCAAACCACTAGCCCAGTACCAAAAAGATTTTTTTTTTTTTTTTGAAAAACAAGTTAGATTTTATATAGGGATCCGTACTCTTGAGTTTCCAACCTCGTGGGGTTTCGAACTCACGATTCCTCTCTCAGTAGAGGGGCAAGAGTTGGCAACACTAGCAAGGTTCCATCTAATATCCAAAAAGACACATGTCTCCTACGAACTAGCAGTTACACATTCAACTGCCACTTGCCACATTTTTCAGGAGAGTGTCCCTCTACACGATATCGAACTGAAAGTGAGGTCTATAAAAATGATGAGTTTTAGATGAGATAAGACTAGATTTTTTATATTCTAAAACCACAATAATTTTTATCTTTCAAGATTAAGTATTTATAGCTCAAGAGATCACTTGTAATAAGATATCAACCTCAATTAATAAAAATTACAGTTACTAAATCCTCAACTCGAGGTCGTGGTTTTTACCTATTCAAAAGTTTTTCATGCTAAATCACCAGTGTTATTTCTTGAATTATACTAATTATTGTTACAAATACATTTGGTATAAGATGTAATTTCGAGCTACGAAATTAAGCCATTACAGTATCAAACTCACGACTCTCTCTCACTGGAGGGTCAAGACTGGCAACACTAGCAAGTTTCCATTCAATATCCATAAAGGCCAGCAACCAAAATCTGAAAACTTCTTTATGTAGTGCCTTGACCAAATGGTGTTGCGCAAATAGATTTTTCCTTTCTTTTGTGATTATTATGCCCTTACCTCCGAATGGAAACCCCACCCAAGATCCATTCGAAAGTCAGTTGGTCTCCCGCGCGCTTTTAGGCAATCTCAACCGTTTTCCCCAAATCAAAACCCTAAAAATCAAAAATTAAAGAAAGATGAGATCTGGTCCTCTACAAAACTCATTAGACGACGAGCTCAATCGACACCAATTTGTGATGCATCATCCGCAAACAAAGCGCAAATGTACTGGAATTAGGGCGTGGTTGGTTATATCGACGTTAGGGCAATCACATTTAGAAGAGGTTGATAAGCATTCGATTATGCGAAGGACGGGGCTCCCTGCGCGAGATCTTAGGGTTCTTGATCCGCAACTTTCATACCCGTCTTCAATTCTTGGGAGGGAGAAGGCCATTGTGATTAATTTGGAACATATTAAGGCCATCGTCACGGCAAGTGAGGTTTTGGTGCTTAACTCTACGGATCCGTCGGTTGCGCCTTTTGTTCACGATCTTCAACACCGAGTTTCTAATTCCAATGACACGTCACAACAGGTATATAATTTTGTTTATTGTTTGAGTTTCAAGATATACTTTCATGGGTTAGTCGAGGGCATTAAAAATAATAATCATTTTAGAGGACTATATTCATGGTAGCTCATTTGTTAGAAACCGTTACATAATTTTTTTATTTGCTATCGAAAAAAATTAAAAATGTAACTGGAATCTGGAAATGGTGTTGTTGGCCGCTGTAGATCACATTTACAGCGGTCAAGTCGTGATATACGATAACGTTTCTGCTAGTGATCGACTTGAAAAATGCAGATGGGTAAAATTTGAAACATTTGAAATGTACTAATGATACAAAAAAAACATATGATAACCATGTCAAGTTCAAAGGGGCTGTTTGCAATTTTTATACATTGACAATGTTGATGATCTCCCAAAAGATGGATATAATGGGTGCTCGCTCATTCTATGTTTTTGTTGGCCTTCTTAAAAGTTGGGTGGATTTTAGAGTTATAGTTGAGATTAACTTCAGTCTCTGGAAAAGGTGTCGCTTTTGTTTTATTCTTCTAAAAGTTTGGTTTCCACTTATCTCTTTTGACTTATATATCCAATTTAAGTTGTTCTTATTTTAGGAATTTGATATTTCAGCTAACATTTGAATGGGTTTATGTGTAAAGGCAACAGAAAGCAGTGATACTGAAATGGAGGTCATGGAGCGTCCTTTTTCTATTACGTTAACAACGAATACTGAAATCAGAAACAGTAATCCTAGAAACACGGTGGATGTGCCAGCAGTGAAGATTTTACCATTTGAGTTTAAAGCACTTGAAGTTTGTCTTGAATCAGCCTGCAAGTGCCTTGAATCTGAGGTATAGCTGTTAGTAACTCTAGTGTTACTGTATCATTTGAACCCGCATATAACTGCATAAATGACTTTACTCCGGTCTATGTAGTTGATATACTTAATGAGGCTGTATAACTATGTGTTTTATAGAAGTAAAAGTACTATTATAGCACTTTATCTCTAAAATTATCAAGATATCATTTCACCCCCACATGTACGTTCGTTTGTTTGACTTTACTCCAATTTGACACTTCATACCCCGAATATCCCTACACTTGAACCTAAAACATTATGAGTTTTGGGGATAAAAGTGTCAGTTGGGGGTAAAGTCGAAAAATGACAATGTGGGAGTTAATCTCTAACATAGGCAATTATCTGGGAGCTAAACTCATTTTTCCCCTTTTTCAAGAATTAATACTATCATATACTTGTGGAGTATAACTGATTTTGAACTTATTAGGCTAATGCAATCGTTCTAAGATTTCTTCTTTTATTCCTATCAGACATCCACGTTGGAGCTAGAAGCGTATCCTGCTTTGGATGAACTTACCTCTAAAATCAGCACACTTAATCTTGAGCGTGTGAGACAGATAAAGAGTCGTCTCGTTGCTATGTCAGGGCGAGTACAGAAGGTAAATGATAATATGCGGTACTTGATTAATGGGTTACTATCTAGATTTCACCATCGTATATTCTTGCTTATGAATTTCATATCTATTTTAGGTCCTTTTTATTTTCTTCTGTTTCTTGAACTTGGTATGAGTTGAATACTTTCTCAATCTACTGAGTGAGATATTTGTAATGTTTTTTGATGTGATTTTGTTATGTTTTCATCAGGTTAGAGATGAACTTGAACATTTACTGGATGATGACAATGATATGGCTGAGATGTATTTGACTGATAAGCTTGTTCGTAAACCGTTAGAACAGATCTCTGAGTTAAACCGCGCATTTGATGAAGATGGTGAAAGGTATTTTACTTACAGTATTTGGTCTTACTATTAACATCGTGCTTTAGAAAGTTTAAATAAGTGTTTGACATTTATAACTGCTACCGATTAGTAGAGTATGGTATTTTAGTAGAATTTATCGAGTTAGTGTGTTGATATGCATGGTAACTTCGGGTCAAATAAAAAATTTAAAATTACACTTTTTCCCCAGCTTTTCCGCCAGCTTTGACATATGCATACTTCGGCTTATCTAGATATAACTAGATATAGATTGATCGACTCCACAATAGTTGGTTCCTTTCACCTTTCCTATATGTGTACAGTTTGACCTAGCCTTAACCTATATTTCCTATCGGAGATCTGTTGGTATGGTCTCTCATAACAATGTAGTGGTTTATAAGTACTTGCAACCACTGCGTAGTTGAAAATAAAGGAAACTTAGGTTTGGAAGAGATTAGTATTTAAGGCTCTCCGATCTCAAGGAGTTGGAGTTGACAGTTTAGATTTATGTCTAATTTCAGCTGTTCAGCTTATTCCTTCCTAGAGTAAAAGATTCGGCTTCTTAATCTAATTTGGCACGAAGTTCTGATACTTATCGATAAAAAAAGTTCACTTACCTCTATTCTCTGGATTTTTCTTATTTAATTGTTGTTTACATGGGTTCTCTTTGTTGCGTCCACCTTCTCTTCTGTATGGAAATTGCTTTAAATATTTGATTATTACCTTCAGAATTTCAGATTGTAACTTGGGAAATAAATAAGACTATAATTTTAAGGACGAGATCTTGATACACGAGAATATCTATGGAGTTATCAGCTAGAAACTTGATTGGCTTGACCATTTCGATGTTATCTTTACTGACATATCTCTGAGGTTTTACTTAAGCAAACAGGATACTTTGACTCTCATTTTATTACTGAAAATAGTCTTACACTTCCGACGTCTTTAATTTTTAAGTTACCCCCATCTGCAGCCATTTTAGGGGTTTGACCTCCATTACACTGTCATCAATAGGCTTGCATTCCCAAATAAAAGGCAAATGCCGGGTCGATGATGTATGCTTCTCCATTCACAAAATCAAAATATTCGAAGTAAACTTACAGTGACAAAATGCAGATATTGTTACTCTTCACTACACTATACCCCAATACCTATTTATACTCCTCTTGTTCACCCTTCTTCGCTTCTGTACTCATATTCCTAAATCTCTTCAAATACTTCACAAGTAGAGTTCTCAAAAATTCTTTGTTTCCGACTTTATATATTACATAAATGAAAATGATGTCTGGTCTAGGAGTTAATTTTTCTCTTATATCTTTATATGTCAACCTAGTTGGTTCACTCCTATTAAAATAGTTCTGTTTTGGTCATAAGATATTATGATATTTATACTCCTCTTGTTCACCCTTCTTCGCTTCTGTACTCATATTCCTAAATCTCTTCAAATACTTCACAAGTAGAGTTCTCAAAAATTCTTTGTTTTCGACTTTATATATTACATAAATGAAAATGATGTCTGGTCTAGGAGTTAATTTTTCTCTTATATCTTTATATGTCAACCTAGTTGGTTCACTCCTATTAAAATAGTTCTGTTTTGGTCATAAGATAATTATGATTTTACTGTTCTTTCAAAATTCATTAACGATGATACTTATATTTGTACTTCCAGGGATGAAGACGGCAAGACTGAAGACAGCTATGAGGACTTAAGCTATATTAAGCCTAATGTAGAGGAGTTAGAGATGCTTTTGGAGGCCTACTTTGCGCAGATCGATGGCACTTTACAAAAGCTATCCACTGTATGTAATTTAACTCCTTCCAACCATGTGCAGTTTTAGAGTCGATAGTTTTGTTGAACTAACATCTAAGGAGATAACTTATTAATCCACAATACGAATTGAGAAACCCTAAAAGAAGAATTGTACGAAGAACACACAAATTTGGTGGGAGAATTCCCTTTAGAGCTTAAATTGCTTAATTAATAATCAATTACAATCGAATTCCTCTCAAGCCCTAAGCTTCTCTCTCAAAACTTTGATTGATCTAACATGATCTTCTCTTGCCTAGCCTTGCCCCTTTATAGGATTATCAGTTCCTTGTTACAAAATACGACAATTATGCCCTTAAACTACTCAGACAGGTGTTTATTCGAATATATTTAAAAGTGTATTCGAACAGGAAAAAGTGTATTCGAACAGACATGAAGTCTATTCGAATAAACTACTCAGACACCTGTTTATTCGAATAGAAAACAAAGCCTATTCAAATACAAAAGGGGGAAGTCTGTTCGAATAGACTTTAAAAAAAATCTAAAAAATGCTTAGATCCTCCTGGATCATGGCTCCTCCCTTTAGGAGCCTTGAGTTTCTGCTCAAGCTAGAACTGGAGATGTAGGAATGCGGCGATGCCTATTTCCCTGCTATACCACTTCGACTTGCTAGGTAGCTGACCTTTCTTCCCAACTCGGAACGACTCAATACTACCCCGTCTTGTAGCATAGACTTTTCAATCTAGAATACCATCCTCCTGCAACGGATCTTCTCTTTCCATCCATAAGTCATCAACTGACGGTAGGCGAGTGCCGATTGTATAGTCTTCATCTAAAAGAGACGGCTCAAACAACTTCAAATGCTCGGCATTAATCACCGACTACACCTTCATGAAAGGTGGCAAATTCAATTGGAATGCATTGTCGCCAATCTTCTTGAGTATCGTAAACGGACCATAACGGATAGGTTTGAGCTTCTTACCTTCCTCATTTAGCCGTTCCTTACCCAAATGCAACCAAACTAGGTCGCCCTCTTAAAAAGTACACTCAACCCGATGTTTGTCGTGTCGAGCCTTATACTTCGCTTGAATCTTCTTAAATTGTGCTTCAACCGCCTCATGAACCTTGCTTATTCTCTCAATGAAACACTGAGCTTTAACTTGTTCCTCTTCCTCCTTTCCTGACACCGTCTTATCGCCAAGACTAAAAGCCAAATCAAAAGGGCTTTGAGGCAAGTACCTCAAACAAACTTCAAATGGAGACTTCAAAGTGGAACCATGAATCGCCCGGTTAAACGCAAACTGAAGATACGGTAAACTCTCATCCCAAGTCTTAGGATGCTTAGAATGGAATCTCCGTAGTAAATGTACCAAAGTACGATTAACTACTTCTGTTTGCCCCTCAGTCTGCAGATGAAAAGCGATACTTCTCTTCAACTGAGTGTCCATCATCCCCCATAACGATCTCCAGAAATGCCCAAAAAAGCGGCTATTCCTATCATAAATAATATAAGAAGGGAGCCCGAAATACTTCCAGACGTCTCTGAAAAACAATCGCGCTGCTCCTTCCCCGGTGACCGTCTTCTGGCATGGAATAAGAACAATCATCTTGTTGAATTGATCTACCACCACAAACAAATAGTCATTCTTACACTTAGTTATGGGCAAACCACCCATAAAATCTATCGAAATGTTCTCTCACGGTCGTCTAGGAACTGGCAATGGTAAGTACAGTCCTTACTTCTTATTGGAAGGCTTCGATGTGTTGCATAACACGCAACCACGAACCACACGAGCAACATCCACTTGCATCTTCGGCCAATAGACAACGCCGCAAATTCAAGAGTCTTCTCAACCCCGAAATGACCTGTTACCCGAGAACAATGTGCCTCTCGAATCCAATGCAAACGGTCTCCACCTCTAGAATGCATAGTAGACTGCCCCTGTAAATCAAACCATTCTTCAATATATACTCGCATGTCTTGTCTTGCAATAACTTCTCGTGAATCACACTGAGCTCCTTGTCGTCGTCATACCCTGTAATGTACTCAGTAAGAACAATAGGCTGTATCTGTATAACTACTAACAAAGCGGAAATAGTTGGTAATGGGGGTCGAGATAACATATCAGCCATTTTGTTGTCCACTCCTTTCTTATACTTGATCAATAAGGTAAACTGTTGTAGGTGCAACATCCACTTCATATGGCGAGCTTGTTGTAGCTTGGACTGTGTAGATAAAAATGTAGTGGTTTGTGATCGGAATGTACCACAACCTCTTTCCCCAATAACTAACTCCGCCAATGTTTCACTGATTGATATAATGCGTAGAACTCCTTATCGTAGGTAGGATAGTTGCATACTTCTCCTGTAAACATCTCAGAATGGTAGGCAACCGGCCTCCCATCCTGTAAAAGAATTGCCTCCAATGCATAGTTTGACGCATCTGTCTCGACCTCAAAAGGCCGCTGCAAATTGGGTAACGCTAACACTGGTGCATCTGTAATCTTACGCTTCAGTAACAAAAAAGTCTTCCCATGGTGATCTTCCTACAGAAACTGTACACCAGCCTTTGTCATGGAATGTAACGGTGCGGCTATTTCTGAAAAATGCCGAATAAACTTCCGTAAATACTGACAAGAACCCATAAAACTCCGCACCTCCGTCACTGTACGAGGTCTAGGCCAATTAGTAATGGCCGAGACCTTCTTTTAATCGACCTTAAGCTCACCGCCACCAGCAATAAATCCCAAGTATACTAGCTTCTTCTTTCCAAACTCGCACTTCTTCCCGTTAAAAAAAAGTTGTTGTGATCGCAAAACGCCCAACACTTTGCGTAAATGCCCAAGGTGCTCCTCCCATGTTGGACTATATATTAAGATGTCATCCAAATACGCGATCACTAAATCATCAATAAAAGCACGAAGTACCTCATTCATTAACCGTATAAATGTCGTTGGAGCATTGCATAACCTAAAATGCATCACCAACCCCTCAAAGAGTCCCTGTTTGGTCTTGAACGCTGTCTTCCAAGTATCTTCTTCCCGGATTCTAACTTGATGGTAACCCGACTTAAGATCCAGCTTGGTGAAAAATTGAGCCTTTTACAACTCATCTAAAAGCTCGTCAATCCGTGGAAGCGGATAACGATTCTTCACAATAATCTTATTCAACGCCCGATAATCTACGCATATCCTCCAAGACCCATCCTTCTTCGGTACCAATAACACCGGTAAACCACAAGGTGAGCAACTTGGAGTAATAACTCCTTGTTCTAGGAGTTCTTGTACCTGCTTCTTGATCTCATTAGACTCTGTGACAAAAGTCTGATATAACCCAATATTGGGTAGTGGCTCACCATTTACCAAGGTGATATCATGCTCCACATCCCTCTTGCGCGACATCCCTTCTATGCCCAAAAACAAGTCTTCAAACTCCTCTTGCAACTTCACCATATCGATTTGTTGTTTAGGAGACATTGCCAAAGTAGACAACACCTTAGCCGATGAACCCTCTTGAACCGGTCGCACCAATAACAAAACAAACTTGTCGCTCGCATTAACCAACCTCTTTGCCCGAGTCGCCGTTACTAAATTATTGGTAGTGATATGTTCATTGCACGCATTAATATGAAACTCTTTCCCCTTCTTTACAGGACGATACTTGCAAACTCTACAGTAAAGAATTGCATCTCGGTCCCAAAGATATGGGCTACCCAAGATGACTTGACACACGTCCAACGGAACCACCTTGCACGTCACTTCGTCAATAAACTTCTCAGTAATCACAAACTTGAACGTACACTGCTTAGTGATCTTCAATTCCGCGTCTTTCTTAATCCAACCCAAACCATACGGCTTAGGATGAGCCACAGTAGCCAAACCCATCTTCTTCACCACCGCCTCAGAAATCAAATTCTTCTGACTACCCGGATCAATGATGGCCTCGACTAAGCTCTGCTTCACTTGAATGCTAATATGAAAAAGTTCTTCCCGACTCACCTCGTCGATAGCTATAGGTTGCTTGTAACATTAGAGTAAGCTTAAGATTTGGCTTATTTAAATCCGAAAGACCAACAATCGTTGCGGCTAGTGCACGTTTCTCTTTCTTACTCCTCTCCTCCTTCGGCCTAAGCTCCGGGTGAAGTTTCCAACATTTATCTGAAACGTGCCCATTTGCCTTACAATGACTACAGTAATCCCCCTTGGATGAAGATCCTTCTCCTTTGGACTCCCCTCTATTCTCATTCTTCCAACCAGACTTGTACCCCGACTTGCTCTTGTCGTCTTTCTTGTCATTCTTCAAGTACTTGCCTTCAATAGCAATTGCTTTAACGGTAGCATCTTTGATATTTTCCACGATAAAGAGCTTTAACTCTCTTCTAATGAACTCTGACAAACCCCCCATATATTTCATGAATACCTCATACTCATCCATATCAATGTCCAACACCAGCGCTTGGTTATGAAACTCCGAAGTGAATTGTTGTATGGATTATCCAAACTTTTGGCGCAAATTGTGCCATTTGTACCATTACTATTTTTCATACCCATTCGGATAGAATTGCTTCCTCACTAACACCTTGAACTCTTTCCAACTTAAACTTCCTACTTCCTGGCGTTTCCGATAGGATTTCCACCACGTGAGTGAATGACTTGCAAATTTTAATGTAGAGAAACAAATTTTCTGAGTATTGGAATATTCATAAACAGAAAAATAGGTCTCTAACCTATCTAACCAATTATTCAACTTCTCGGCATCGATTGAACATTCGAATACCGGATTTTAATCTTAAAGTCGATACGAAGATTACACATAGAATTCATTGACTTACCAATACCCGAGCACTCCTTGACGAATTCGGCATCACTTGAATCGTTATCTATCTCCTCAGTACCCTCGTCTCCATTCCCCCTACAACTCCTTTCTTCTTCGAGCGGCCTCGCTGTTTCACCGAAGCGGAATCCTTCACGAGGTTCGTGAGACGCAATTGTTCTACCAACTCCCCTAGAGTAGTAGTTAGGTCAAAAACTTTTGTTTCCAAAGTCGTGAGTCGATCTTCGGAATTGACCTTCTTCTTTGAATTAGGTTTCCGATGAATCTTCAACGGACTCACTAGCTTCTCCTTCGTTGCTTGAGACGGTCACGTATAGAGACCATAACCACAATCACCCCCGAGATCGTAACTGAAACTCTGATACCACTTAATCCGCAATACAAATTGAGAAACCCTAAAAGAAGAATTGTACGAAGAACACACAAATTTGGTGGGAGAATTCCCTTTAGATCTTCAATTGCTTAATCAATAATTAATTACAATCGAATTCCTCTCAATCCCTAAGCTTCTCTCTCAAACTTTGATTGATCTAACATGATCTTCTCTTGCCTAGCATTGCCCCTTTATAAGGGTTGCAAGTTCCTAGTTACAAATAAGACAATTATGCCCTTAAACGCCTAAAAATATAGGTTGAATCGCGTCTCTATTCGAACAGAACAAACCTCTGTTCGAACAGAAAATGTATTCGAGCAAAACTACTCAGACATGTGTTTATTCGAATATACTTAAAGTGTATTCGAACAGGAAAAGTGTATTCAAACAGACATGAAGTCTATTCAAATAAGCTACTCAGACACCTGTTTATTCGAATAGAAAAAGAAGTCTATTCGAATATAAAAGGGGTGTACTTTAAAAAAGTCTAAGGGGCTGTTTGTTTTTTTGCTTCTGAGTCTGACTCTGAGTCCATTTAGAAGCGTTCATTAGCTGAGTGGATGCTGAGTGAATGCCTTAGAGTGTTTGTTTTTTTGGCCTGAGTCTGAGTCTGAGTCTAAGTGTTTGTTAAAATAGACAAAGACCAAAATACCCCTATCAGTTTATAAGGAACCACCCCACCTATTCATCACCAATACCATCACCACCACTGTTGAGAATCGAGGTAGCTACTCTCTCCTCTCTGACAAGAACAATACGCGGAAATCGCCAACTCAAGTAGTAAATCAACAAAGAACAAAGATAAATTAGAAACACACTCTAGTATCCCTTGTATAAGTGGGATGCCATTACATAAGAATAGGCTCGAAGTACGGATCACGAGACACCAACGCCTCCAGAAAACACCTTCTAAAACTGACTTACGAAGTCTATTCGAATAGACTCTGGTCTATTCGAATAAGTTGGGTTCTGGGCGTTTTTGTTCAAACAGACAAATAGTCTATTCGAACATACATGACTTCTATTTGAATAAACATAAAGTCTATTCGAATAAACTTGTCCCTGCCTCTTCTGTTCGAATAAACATAAAGTCTATTCGAACAAACTTGTCCATGCCTCTTCTATTCGAATAAACATAAAGTCTATTCGAACAGAACTTGAAAAAATGTTTTTTTCAAACTGTCTTCGATCCTCGCTCGTCTCACGAGCTCCGATGAACTTCCTCGAACACGATTCGAATTCATATCATAACAACCACCACCACCCCTTCGTCAACAACATCAACACCACATATACATAACAAACAAATACATATGAAGAACCTGCATATATAGCAAACATAAATACATAGAAATAACCTGTATATATAGCAAACTCAAATACATAAATACCTAAAATTAAATAATTTTAACATTGGTTTGAAGTTAATACAAATAAGGCAAATATCAGAATCTTAAGAGTTATTACAAATACGCAAACAAATAAGTTCCAATCAACTTAAAATGGCTTCAAGGAAACTAGCACGCTGCTCTGACTCAAGCGCCAGAAACATCAACCTGTAGCTGTGCTCATATTTTCCTCCCAAGAACTTCAAACTCTTGAAAAATAATGCATTATCTATCTCATAAGAACTGGCCATATCCTTCAATATCATCGCAACTTTAGTAATGGGGTCGTCATTGCTAGCAGAAGTAGAACTTGCTCCTTGGGCAATGAATGCAGATATCAGATGGACATAACAACATAAGTATTGCACAACATAAGCATAAGCAGACAGATGGTATTGCAGATAAGCATAAGCATAAACATATAATGGTATTGCAGATAACATATGGACAGATGGCAATAACAGTTAAGTATTAAGTGAGTTAACATCTTCAGATTCAATACTCTCAACAACAACTCTTGTTCTTTTCAGTCCCAAAAATTGGATGGATGTATGATAAATGGATGGAATTGGATGGATAAGAGTTGTTAAATCAGATCCTTTCAGTCCCAGAAAAATGGATAAAAATGGATGGATAGCTCTTGTTCCTTCCAGTCCCAGAAAATGAATGGATGGAAATGGATGGAAAAGAACTGTAAAAAGAATCAGCCCAGAAATTCAGAACTTGTTTCTTTTAGTCCCTTGGAAGATCGTTAAAAAAATTGATAGCTAATAGTTTGTTTTAGAGCAACAACAACAACTTCAGATGAAATAATATTAACAGAAACTGTAATTTTAATCATCATAACAGCTACAATTAGCATTACCCTTTCCTATAGTATCTATCCATTAACAGCAGTAATAATAGTTAATAAGCATCTATCCATTAACAGGTAATAAGCATTAACATCTATCCATTAGCTAAAGAAAGCTGGGATTGCAAGGCTCTTACCACATATAAAAGACAAAGAGAAAACATGCTAAAGTGCACAATGAAGGCGTCCTTATAAACTGTAAATGCAAGATCCTCTGAAAGAGACCAAATGAAAACATGACCAAAATCGAAGTAAGAAAACATGCAACTACTTAGTCGGAGTTTTAACATCCAAGCAGATGTAGTATAATATCTAAAGTAAATATGAAAATGGACTAGGTGTGAATGAGCCAAATGCAAGAACAACTTATATAGTAGCTCACAAGAAGGAAGATATATTGGCAATTTCCCTCTGACCATTGTGCCAATTATCATTACCGAGTTGAAAATGACCTCTTTCTCAAGTCTATAGGAAAGATTACTAAGAAATATTTCACGCATTTACAGGGAAATCAGTTCACGGGTATCTAAAGGGGCGACACCATGACCATTAGAGGCCAATACAAGCTTATTCGAATTCTACACCACACATTTCCTTAAATCTCAATATCGGGCATTTACTAGATTTGGTTTTCAGTATAACAAAAAGAAGATATAGCTTGGCATCTCCATTAGTGACCCTAAGAATAATCAAACTAATATGCTCATTACCTCGTTTCCTCTCTCAAATTATCCCAAGTATGATACACAATAACAATATCAAATAACATATAAACACCGACATCATCATAAATCAATCCAATCTATCATCTTGCAATCAACAAAGAAACAAACAAATAAAATTGATAAACTCCATCAACATTCCACATATATATCAACATAATCAAAACCCATAAACCCCAGCTCCTCATGTTCACCAAACAACCCAGAATCCCATATCCACACACATACATACACATTATACCACATTCTACATTAATAGAGAAACATAACCTCAATAAGATTGGCAAAAACACGAAGGTGAAACTATGTATATATTATAATATAAAAACCAACTCAAATCTGTGGAAATCAGATGAAACATACATTCTCATCTCATTATCATCATCATACCCAAATACATAAAAAAATAAAAAACCCTAAAAATAACAAGTACTGTTTGAGAAATCTACCATAAATTATACTGTCAGGCTTCAACCTGTCTGCCTTTTCAGGGGAACAATGCACCTGTAATCAAAATCACGAGAAACACTAGCGAGGGTTGCGAGAATCTGATTGAGCAAGATCTTCAACAAGTTTGTTTTGTGATTGAGCAAAGTCTTCAACAAGTTTGTGATGTTTTGTGAAAGCACAGAAATGGGTATTGGAGCTGCTGCGTTTCGAGGAGATGAGGAGGAGGCGAGGATGAGCTACTGTCGTTTAGAGGAGATCGAGGAGAGCTATTGGAAGAGATTGGGTTCGTTTGGGGAGGAGCTGGTTTGGAGGAGAAGACTTGTGTAGTTTTTTTTTGTAATTTTTTGATTTTTGTAAGGGCAGTTTGGGGAGCCAAAATAGATTCAGACTCAGACTCAGCACTAAGCTGGCTTATTGGGGCTGAGTCTGAGTCTGGGTTTTTGACCCAAATCACTAACTCTGAGTCTGAGTGAGAGGTAAAACAAACGCCTCTTAGTGACCCAAATCACTGACTCCACTTAGACTCAGACGACTGAGTGGAGTCAGCCCAAAAAACAAACGCCACCTAAAAAATGCTCAGATCCTCCTGGATCACTTATCAACATAAAAAGTAGTAAATGTAAGAACTTTGTCGGATAATTTTTCTTCTGATTCATTATGAAATAATTTCTTATAGCCCTTTAAACGTCTCTATCCGTATTAGTAAATTAGACTTACCCCACAGTTTGAAGAAAATATCCGTAGTTAATTATATAATTTTGAGTAAAACATCTGAGCTGAGGTATAGTTTTGTCAAATAGGAGGCGGGGAATCCTGTTGGAAAGTTAAGAAGTAATGCGAAGAAAGAAACTCTGTTTGTTCCAAAAACTTTCAGATGTATTCCTAGTTTAGTAGATACCTATTGGTACCTCAGATATTTTTTGGATAAATTAGGTTACTTTCACATTGATTTTTGGTGGCCTATGTTTTGTGGCTAATGCTACTTATTGTAACTTCAACTATTAGTTCGTATTCACTCTATAAAGGGCTACAATTACTGATATTTCAAACTTACCATAAAGTGAATTTTAATGAAATCGGTTATTGGGAATAGCCTCAAAGGTTTTGAACAATTTCACGGTACCCAGACTATTTCTCTTATGATCAACCCTCAGACTTCGAGTTTTCATTGAAGGCCGTTAAAACTAAGTAATTGTGAGTATTCCAGCATAGCATGAGTTTAAATGCTGACAAGGTTTGGCTGCAAATCCTGAAACTTTCAAGTTTATTTCTTGCGGAAGATTGAAGTCGAGTGGGGTTAATTTTGACATTCGCAATTGAAAAGACACTCGACCAAGATATATATATAAAGTAGCTCTATTACTCCAAAATTTTCTTTTCTGCACCATATTTTGTAAGCTTATTAAGCTAACACCATTTTTTATTTCTGACTGCTTCTAAAGATGAGGGAATATGTGGATGACACAGAGGACTATATCAACATAATGTTGGACGACAAACAGAATCAGTTGCTACAGATGGGAGTAATGCTCACTACCGCAAACTTGGTAATCAATGCGGGTATTGTTGTTGTGGGTCTATTTGGTATGAACATTCATATCGCTCTCTTTGATGTTTTACCTTCGCGCCAGTTCTGGTCGACTACTTATGGTACTATTGGAGGTTGTCTTGTTTTATATTTCATAGCTGTAGGATGGGGTAAAACTAAAGGACTTCTTCTTTCATAAAAATGAAATAGAAAGAAAGAGAAAGGTCATGTAGTTGTTGTGTAGAAGTGATTTACGTATAGAACAGACGTATAGTGTAGCTTCGAAGGACTCATTTTTTCCCTTTAGTTTTACTGAATGCCTTCTATTTAATCTGACATGTAACTATGCCTATTTATATTATATACTCCCCCTTTTTTCTTTTTTCTTTTGCATATGTATCTTCGTTTATCGATCCCCTGGTTTTTTAGAAGAGAAAGGTTGTAGCTAGAATTTAGATCGACTGAGTTTGGTAGACTATATATGTGCTTCAGTTGCAATACAAGTAATGTGCCTTGACAATGCTTGCACGCGTCTCTTTTAGTTTTAATCTCATGTTCAAAACTAGACGCTCTTTGCATTTCTGTGCTAAGTATATTTTTTCACTTGTATTTGGTTGCTGAAAGTTATCTGTAACAAGCTTGCATTTAGTCATTCTATTTGCTTCAGTCAGACTACCATCTAACCAAACACATTTTTGCCAACCTTCTTATCAGTCGGTCGGTCAGATGAGAGAAAATAGGAGGAAAAATAACACTTCACCAGGTTAGAATAAGGTAGTACGTATGACTTAATGGTAACATTAGCAGTGAAAGTGATGAATTATAAACGAGTTCTTTCTTGATTCTCTTACGATATAATCAAGCAAACAAATGTAAGAAGTACTTAGAAAATATGAAAAAAAAAAGGATTCCTGTTGCCTGAAAATATGACCGGAATACACATTCTATCTTTGGTGGCATTTGTTTTTTGGACCGACTGCAAGAAGAGGTCTGAGTCTGACTCCAGTCAGTGATTTGGATTGACTGAAGTCACTTAGGGGGTGTTTGTTTTAGTAAGAGGTAAGCCTCTAAGTTAAGTAAGAGCTCTACACTACACCTCATTTAGTGCCATAAGTAAGAGCTCCACACTACACCTCAAAATCATAGATTACTGAATTACCCCTCTCCCTAACAAAAGCTCAAATATTCATCCCCTCCATGTTTAAAACACCATCTCCACACTACACCTCATTCCCATTCCATCCACCATTAACTCCACCTCCCACCACCATAACCTGGATAACATAAAAAATAACAACATATACACCCTGGATATCATATAAAAATATATTACAACACAACCTAGATAGCATCAAAAATAACAGCACATAACCTGGATAGCATAAAAAATAGGTTTTGGTTTTGGGGAGAAGAAGGACTAGGGGTAGGGAATAATGGTTTTGAGAGGAGTAAAAAGAGACAAAAACCAAGTAAGAGCCTCTTACACCAAAACCAGCCCATTCTAAAAGCAAACTGGAGTAAGAGATTATTAGCTTGAGTAAGAGATTTTATTTAAGTAAGAGCAAAAAATAAACTGCTCTAAGTCGAGAGTAAGAGATTTTAAGTTGAGTAAGAGCTCTAAGTTAAGTAAGGACAAAAAACAAACACCCCCTTAGTGTCATTTGTTTTTTCACTCAGGGGGTGTTTGTTTTAGTAAGAGGTAAGCCTCTAAGTTGAATAAAAGCTCTACCTCAACTTAGAGGTTCAGTCAGAGGGGAGTGTTTCAGTTCTTACTCAACCTCTAAGTCATGATTTATAGATGATAATCTGTTTGTTTTTTTAGAACAGTTAGAGCTAACTTAAAACCCTAAAATCATAAATTACTGAATTACCCCTCAATACAAATTAGTTATGGTTCAGTCACTTATGCAAAAATATGAAATATAAACTGAATCATGCTCTGTACTATATCAAAGCATTTATCCAAATATAAATTGAATCCTACAAACTGAATCATGCAAGTTTTTTCTTCCCAGAGTAATCCCTTAAAGCAATATGCAGATAAGCAGGCATAGCAGTTTATAGGCAGACAGTCAAGCATATCAGTTTATAGGCAGGCATCTAGACAAAGTAATCCCTTGAGAAATCCCTTGAGTATAACAGTTCATAGTCAAGCATAACAATTCATAACAGTTTTTTCTTCCCAGAGTAATCCCTTGAAGCTATTAACAGTAAGCAGGCATAACAGTATAAACAGTTCATAACAGTATAGGCAGGCAAGTTCTTGTAAGGTTTGTCAGCTGGTACACAGATGGAACAACTACAATCTCCAGATAGTTACAAACTCACTATTGTATAATGCTGAAAAGAGGCACATGTAACACTCAACTCATGGTGGATAATACTGTAACTATACAGTGAGAATACTGCAACAATGAAGCTGAGATATTTGGGCAACCAAATACAAGAACAAGGTATAAAAACATATATACAAACTAAACTTTAAGGCAGTCAAGCATAACAGTTTATAGACAGACATATATACAAACTTAACTTTAAGGCAGTCAAGCATAACAGTTTATAGGCAGGCATATATACAAACTAACTTTAAGGCAGTCAAGCATAACAGTTCATAGGCAGTCAAGCATAACAGTCAGGCAGTCAAGCAGCTGAACTCAAAGGCATATATACTCAATACTCATGAGAGAGTAATCCCTTGAGTATAAGTAGGCATAACAGTTCATAGGCAGGCAGTCAAGCATAACAGTTCATAGGCATATATACTAACTATTCTCTGCCTTCTCCCTCAAGCTTGTGCATATATATCACCCATTCAGGCATAACAGTCAAGCATAATAGTTCATAGGCAGTCAAGCATAACAAATGGACTGTACTTCATTTGTTTATTACCTTATCTTCCAGCAAACAGATTGCCCCTTAAAAACATAACAACTACACAAAAAATAGTTATTACCATAACAATATAAGCAGGCATAACAGCTACACAAAAAACATAACAGCTACAGAAGCTGAGATATTTGGGTAACCAAATACAAGAGCAAGAAACAAAAACTCATAGGCATATAGTTTCTTTATGAAGGTCATTTATTGAAATGCTAGAAGAATGATACAAACTGAAATAGATATAGGCAGAGAATAGTTTATAAGAGTTTACATAAGCATAAGAAAGAGTTTACATAACATCTAGAAGAGTTCAAGGCCACATAACATAAAATAGTCTCTTCAAGCATCTAGAGGTTCACATAACATAAAATAGTCTTTTACCACACAAGCTAAAAAAGGGTTCAAGGCCACATCTATAATACTTACCTAATAAGCATTTTCAGAAACCCAAGACGGCGCCTTTCATCCAAGTTCAAAAAAATAATCCTGTAGTTGGACTGGTCTGCTCCTCCCAACATCTTCAGCACCAAGTAGTAAAAAGATTCCTCTATCTCATTAGTTTCCAACATGTTGTCCAAAATATGCATTACCTTAGACATTGTATTATTATTGTTGTTGGAACCAGAACCTGGGTCATTGCTTCTAATAGCGGATATCAGCTCATTGATCAAATAAGATGGTTCAACATTTGCAGCAGACCTCTTTCCTTTATCAGATCCATTTCTAGATGCTGGTGTGCGTGGAGTAGTATTAGCAGGACTAGGCTGAGTTGTAGGACTGATAGGTACATCATCTATGGATATATTCATCCCATCCCATGGGTTATCAATTCCACTAGCCCCAAATCAGCTGTGTCCATGGGGATATCACCATCAACTATGTCAACAAACTCACTAGTGGGTTGGGTAGTAGGGACATACTCTGAACCTGTTGCATAGGCATAGTCTCCTATAACAATTGTACCCTCAAACAGGCCTTTCAACAGCTCCCTATGTACAAGTGAAGCTGTCATAAACTTCTTTGTTTTGGGATATGCCTGTTCAAATGCAAGAGCAAAACATAAGTATATATATATATATACTCAGGATTTAGGTAAACCAAATTCACACAAGTAGAAAAGGCTGTGCAAAAATAATTACCACCAAAATGTCAGCCCAATATTCCTTTGGCCAGTCAAACGTCCCTGAAGCCTCATCATATCTATGACCTGTCCTAGTGGTCAAGGATCTCCACAAAATATAGCTCTTCCTCAAGTAGTCCCATTGGTTCTTGAGCTCCTTTTGAGTAAAAGCCTGATAAAATTCTGCGTTCATCTCATCCATCACTTCTTTCCAAGCAGCTGGACTCAAAGAATTCCCTTGCAATTGTTTCTTGTTGATCTATTTTTGACATTTCTCTATAAAAGCTATCTTCATAATTGGATGCTTCCTAAACACGTGTTTTACCTTATTTTCTTTATCTTCTCCATCAACTTGTGGTGCCTTCTTTCGGCCCATAGCTTTGCAAAAAAAAAAACAATTATAAACAACAAATATATATAATATATCACTAACTACACTTTAGAAATATTAGAAACAAGATAAATAATCGATAAACATGTCCAAGACAAAATAACAACAATAAAAATATATTTAACACAATTTAGGCATAACTATACTTTCTAGTTCATAACCAATTACATTTATCTAAAGCATCTTAATCCTTCAAATTTAACTTCCCAATTTTTGTAAGAAAGCTTTCCAGCATTTCAGTCTTGGTCTTTAAAACAAGAAGGTCCATTTTGAGCTTGTTCTCCAACTCTCCAAAAGTTATAGAGGTACTAGAGGTAGCACAAGTGGAAGATGATGCATCATCATCCTTGACATCATCAAACCAATTGAAAAATCTACAACCTTTCTCATGTTTGGACTTTGATTGGGGGCAACAATAGAATCTTCTTTTGTTAATTGATGCAGTAATGAGTTTGCATGGACCAACACCACATGGACATATTATATACTCATCCAACCAACACCAAAAGCCACAGTCCCTAGGCGTGTTCTGCATCATAGTGTATATAGGTAATAGACATTTCAAATACTTATATATATATATATGTCTAAGCATTACTTAATTATAATAAAAAAATTAAATATTATACCACATAAAGGCATTGACAATATGCCCGATTTGGATTCCTTGTGGTTTTGGAAATCTTTGTTACCCCATTTCCACATATGCAAGTATAAATCACCATTTAACTGTAAAGTAGTTGTCCATAAAATAAGTTTATAAATATACAAGTCTTGTGATCTCAATATTACAAGTCCAGGATACATGTCCTAATTAACAAAACAAATTAAAGCATGTCCTAACATAAGATTACTAATTAATTTGGAGCATTATTAACATTTTGGGTATTATGAGCTAAAGCTAACTCGGCTGCAATCATGTCTCTCAGAACAATAGATGCTTCCCGCTCATCTGCTCCAAATAAGATAGCATTAGGAGGCAACTCCTCATCAGCATCTTCATTGTTGTCCCCCCCTATCTGCATTTTTGAACTGACGAAAAAGAACATCATTTTGAGCCACCCTTCTCAAATAGTTGTGGATTGCCATGCATGCTATAACAATGTCCCTCTCGGTTGGAAAGTCATAAGAAGGCATTGCTTTCAAAATTAGGAATCTTGTTTTCAATACTCCAAAGCTCCTTTCAATTACATTCCACAGTTGAGCATGTGCATGATTAAAGTGTTCTTGCGGATTTTTTGGCCGACCTCCACGCCTATAATCATTCAACCAATACCTCACACCTCTGAATGGGCACATAAAACCTCTAGTTTGGGCATATGCAGCATCATATAAGTAGTATAAATCTACAATACCCAAAATAGAATTTATAAGTTTTGTTATTCAAATCATAACTAAAAAATAGAAGTATCTTTAAGATGAGAAAATGAGTTTACCACGTGAGGGAGGCATTGGGAAATTATTGGCTGGATTTACCAATGTTTCACTTAAAATCCTAGCATCATGAGCCATTCCTTCCCATCCAGCTACTGCATATGTGAACATCATGTTAAAATCACATATGGCCATCATATTTTGGAAGCATTCCCCTCCACCTCTTCCCCTATAAGGAGTTTTGTCATCCTCTAAAATGCTTGCACTAATAAGTGTACCATCAATTACCCCTACAGCTCCTTTGAAAGGCCCCTCCCTCAATGCTTTATGATGTGTAATAGGTCCAAGTAGTTGATCAAATTTAGGAGGCACTATCATATCCTTTTGGAATATCATCATAGCATCAAGAACTTCATGAAATATCTTGCTCGTAGTAGCAGCTGAATGCTGAAACCTAGAATTTGTAGCTCGATTTGACATCTTGTGAGTAATGATATGCATGAAAATAGCTAGCTTCTCCTCAACATCTATATGCATGCTATCTTTAAGCAACCCAGTATCCCTAAAGTGAGCCACAAGGGATCTAAAAGAATCAGGGTCTATCCTCATCATATTGTACATATTGGTGGCAGGACCCTGAATCAATTCATGGACATATTGTTTTCCAGTCAGTACAGAAGTGCAAAGTTTTTGACGAACTCTCCTATTCAACTTGACCAGCTCCATGTACAAGATAATGGTTGCAATAATGGTTAATATATACTGACAATTATTCATCTTCCCTTAATAAGAGTTTAACAAATAAGTATTGCACTATACATCAACCATCATTTATAATATATTACTATTAAGTACAAAATAATATATTATTAACATTTACAACAATAATATCGAATTATCATCTACAAAAAATAAATTTGTCATACCTTTTCAAAGTCTAGAGATGAGATAGAGAGAGTTCACAACCTATCAAGAGCCACCACAAATCAAATTCAAATCAATAACTCTTTAATACACAAGCAATACAAAAATAATTTAAAGAGAGGTTGAAGTACTAGGAATAGAGAAAAGCATATGCAAGTGCATAATGATATCAGCTAAACCCTTACATAATGATACAAGCAAATCCAACCAATTACATAAGCAAATTCAAACACTCACTATAGTCATTATTCTACAATAGTATGATATCAGATAAACCCTTAAACCCCAAGTATCAAATAAATTTATATAAAGGGATACATACCCTTAGTCTTGCAAGCAGATTTTAGTTTATGAATCACAATATTTTTGTCATTTTAATGAACTTGTTTCCACTTACCAAAATACATGTATCTTCTCGATCTTAAACAAAATTATTGGTATAGCTGTATATATATCACCCATTCAGGCATAACGGTCAAGCATAACAGTTAAGCATAACAGTTCATAAGCATAACAGTATAAGCAGTTCATAACAGTTTGAAGAGAGCATGGATATTTGGGCAAGTTCATAACAGTATAAGCAGTTAATGACACAGAAAAGGAAGTACACAAAAAACATTGAGGATTATACTCATCCCCATGCCATTTCAGACCAAAACCCAACAACATTAGGAAATTAAACTCAAATTTACTCAATGCATATTTTGGTGAATCCATATTGTCAACTTTTACCCTAATAATTCACACATAATGCATATGAAATCGAAACAAATACAAAAATTATCAAAATTAAAAAAAAAACAAAACACCCTATGTCAACCTAACCTACTCTTCTAACATCATAAACACCAAAAAATAGATCAAAATATTGAATCTTGATCCTCTAAAATACAAATTAAGAGAGTAATTCAACTAACCTTACCTTCAGATGCTGAATCTGATGAAACAAACCCTAATTTTTCCCAAGAATCTGATGATGAGACTGAACCACAAAGATCAAATTAGTGTTCTCTGCTTTAGTTTTTAGAGAATCTCAAGTAATTTATTTATTTTTAAAACGTTTTACAGCCAGTGAGTGAGAGAGCCGCAACCAGTAAAGAATAAAGATAGCGGAGTGGAGTGGAGAGGAGTGGAGTGGAGAGGGAGGGATTGGAGCTCTTGCTGTGAAGTGGTCGGTGGTGGAAAGAGAAAGAAAAAAAACTTGGGTTTTGGTTTTGGGGGAGAAGAAGGACTAGGGGTAAGGAATAATGGTTTTGAAAGGGGTAAAAAAGAGATAAAAGCCAAGTAAGAGCCTCTTACACCAAAACCAGCCCATTCTGAAAGCAAACTGAAGTAAGAGATTATTTACTTGAGTAAGAGATTTTATTTAAGTAAGAGCAAAAAACAAACGGCTCTAAGTCGAGAGTAAGAGGGGAGTAAGAGATTTTAAGTTGAGTAAGACCTCTAAGTTAAGTAAGAGCAAAAAACAAACACCCCCTCATTCTGACTCGGTGAGTTCTGGTATGAGAGTAAAATTTGTCCCAAAATTGTCATCGCAACAAATAAAAATTACGAAAACCAATCTTCACAACAAATTTGTTTTTTTGTCTCCACTGCTCCTCCCAACGAAACCCCAATCATCTGCATTTAACTCCTCGATGTCCTTCCGTGAAGAAATCAAACCCCAATTTTAGTTTTCCCTCTTAATCTCCTCCCAATGAAACCCCAATTAGCTCCTCGATCTCCTCCTAACGAAACCCCAATTTCAGTTTTCCCTCTTGATCGACTACCGTGAAGAAATTAAACTCTGTTAGGTCTGGTCTCTCTCTCCGAGGAATCAAACTCAATTGCTAGTTTTGAAGTCTCTATCTGGGTCTCCAAGAAGAAATCAAACTATATTGAGGTGCGTGCTTATTCACAGTAAGAACCCTAATTCTTTGTATGTATTTGTATTTTTTGATTTTCTGGTAATTATTAATTCCTTGCATGTGTATATTTGAAGAGATATACTATGTATATATTATTACCTATTATAAGATCAACTTACATGGGATTAAATTGATTATACTGTTCTTGGGGGTGATGACATTGTTATCTAAATTTGGAGATTTAAGTTTATTTTGATGTTTCTGTTTATACCCTAGTATGTGTATAATCCTCCAAAAAACATTAGGACTTTGATATATATACCATTTGGGTGCTTGATTTCCTGGTTGATTCTTAAGATGATTTCAAGATATGCATCTCTATATATAGTAAATTGTTGCTGCATCTCAAAGAACCTAATGACCTCTTTTAATTTTCTCAGTTTTAGCCTTAAGGACATCTCAAAGAACCCAAGGACATCTCGTCTGAATTGCAGCATAGTCTCAAATCAAAGTATTATTGTTAATAATATGGGTGAAGCATCAAAATATGTAATCTAACGGGTATATTGGAAGTGATCCATGCAAGTAGTTGTTCCATTATCTGTACCATATGTTGTATCTAAATGTGGTAAAAATATTTGGTTGTGCTGTTAAATGAAGTAACCTGCATTTTTTTGCAAAATAGAGGTAGAATATGCATTATTAGCCACATCAGTTGTATTTGTTTTTGTTAGATAGATGGGTTTGATTGTATGTTATTGCCTGTTTATAGTCATTCTTCTTCTTGTGTTTGTAGTGTGTTTGAGAGAATTATGGTAATTCTTCTTCTTTGATGTTGCCAAACAATTAAGTTTTTTTGGTTCCCCTAAAGATTCTGTTATTTTTTTCAATCCACATATAGTTAATATTTGGTTTTTTAATGGATAGTACATTTTGTTAATAGATAGTGCATTAGTAGTTGTTTGTTATTTGATACTATTTTGTTGATTATTTGATACTATTTTATTGATTATGTATTGTTAGGGACAATGAATCAGATTTAATGGGTATTATGTATTCTTGTTATTATTATTTTGTACAACGAGATAGTGAAACAAAATAGGAGGGTCCGCTAAAGACTGTACTTTTGCTCTCACTGGCAAGGCATATGTCCAGGAACTCTTACAAGGTCTTAGAACTGTAATGTATAATATGATGAGGATGAACCCAACCTCTTTTAGATCTCTAGTTGCCCACTTCAAAGATATTGGGCTATTGAGAGATAGTAAGCATATAGATGTCGAGGAGAAGCTTGCAATATTATTACACATCATTGCACACAACATGAGAAATAGAGCTAAACACCATTTTTCGACATTCTGCTGCCACAACCAGTAAAGTCTTTCATGAATATCTTCTTGCAATGATGAAATTTTTAAAAGAGATGATAGTGCCTACTAACTTTGATGAACCACCAAGGTCAATTAGACATTATAAAAGACTTAGAGAAAGGGTTTTCAGAGGAGCTGCAGGAGTACTAGATGGTACACTAATTCCTGCAAGTATTCCAGTAAAGGATCAAACACCTTACATAGGAAGAGGTTGATGGATTTGCTTCCAAAATGTGATGGTCATATGCGATTTTGACATGTATTTCACGTATGTTGTTGCTGGTTGTAAAGGAGTTGTCTATGATTCTAGGGTTTTGACAGAGACACTGAATAATCCAGCCCACAACTTCCCCATGCCTCTAACTTGTGGTAATGGTCATTCTCTTTTTGTTTATGCTTATCACTCTTTGTATGTCTCCTCATGTTACTTTCCTTATTTCAGAGTAATATTATCTATGTGATGTTGCTGCCTATGCACAAACAAGAGGTTTTATGACTCTTTACAGAGGTGTTAGGTATTGGTTGAGTGATTATAGGCAATGACAAAAACCTAGGAACCCACAAGAGTTGTTTAACCATGCACATGCTAAATTAAGAAATGTAATTGAGAGAAGTTTTGGTATACTGAAGGCAAGGTTTCCTATTCTCTGATCAATGTCTTCTTATGACTTCCTCACACAAAGAAACATTGTGGTTGCATGCATAACAATTTACAATTATCTAAGTATGATTTCTCTGAATGATTTTTTAAAAAGTTTGAGGGTAATGATGTTGGGATTGAGGGAAATGAAGAAGAAGTGCGTGCTGAGGATTTGTCACCTAATGTTATCTTATTTGGGCAAGTTGAACGTGCAACAGCTATAACTCAAAAAGATATGCTTGCAGCGCAATTAGCACTAAACAATGCTAATACCGTTATTGTTGAGTGATTTAGTTTATTGTAAACAATAACTCTTTAATAATGGTTTTGTAATATGTTGTTTATGTTGGGACAACATCTATTTATTAATAGCATTTCTTTTTCTAGTATTTTGTGTTATTGGTGGAAAATAATGGTAATTTACAACTGCATTTGTGGGAATGGGGTTACATTAATTTCTCAAAGCTCTGACAATCCAAATAGGGCATATTGCAAATGCCTTTACGGGTATTTTCTATATTTTATAGTTTATATTCAATTTTCTATTTTATTATCTATTAGTAGTTATTTATTTTATATTTGCATATTTCAAAAGACACCTGGGGATTGTGGGTTCTGGTGTTCGGTGGATGAGTATTTGTCTTGTCCTTATGAATATGGTTCATGTAAGCTACGCTCTGCAACTGGTAGTAAAAAAAGATTTTACTATTGCCCACTCTCAAAGAGTAAGCAGGAGAGAGGTTGTTGTTTCCTCAAGTGGTTTGATGAAGTAAATGGTGAATCATCTATTTTGGCTCTTGCTACCACTGCCACTCCTACATTTGCTACCTCCACAACTATTAAAGATTTGGAGATCAAGTACACAATAGAGTTTGTTGTGGCCCAAACTAAAATGGAAATACTTTAATCCATCACAGAAGACCTAACAAAGATATATCTAAAGAAGTAATGTGTTTTAAAAGTTGTATGAGTTCTGTTTTATTTAACATAATCTTTTATGCTATGTATATATTTTTTTAACTTGATTCAAATTGGAGCATCTTTTGGACTATACATGAATTTTCTTAACTTTATTACATATAAGCCAATTTTATTATTGAAATATTGTAATTTTTCTACTTCAGATGCCTTTCATTAGAGTACAACATCATTTGTTCTTTGATTACGTCAAGGATTTGTGGTTCATAGAGCAAACTCAATATGAGATTGACACTTACGGCATTGATGAGTTGAAATCTTAGAAGTTTTACCAGAAACAACTGGCCAGGGAGGGTTATGATAAAACAACTGGCCAGGGAGGGTTATGATAAAACAACTGGTACATTCAACCTTACTGAGCGTAGGTGGGTTGAAATCTTAGAAGTTTTACAAGAAGCAAGGAGGTTTAAGCATGATGTGTTGCCACATAGGGAGAAGATGATTTTGTTGTTTTCTAGTTTGATGTAATAAATTTGATGTTTCCTAGTTTTTCAGTTTGAACTCTCTCTATTTCTAGTTTGATGTAATAAATTTAACATGTAAGACTATTTTATTTAAGAAATGGTGTTTAAACTCTCTTTATTCTAGTTAGATGCTTTTAATGGATATGTTGTTTAGTTTCTGCTAGTTTTTGTTTTGCAAAGGCAAGCTAGGGATAAGTACCCATGGAACACCGATGTAAAAATGGATAGATGCTTGTAATGGATAAATGCTTTTAACGGATATGTTGTTTAGTTTCTGTTAGTTTTTGTTTTGCAAAGGCAAGCTAAGGATAAGAACCCATGGAGCATCTATACAAAAATGGATAGATGCTTGTAATGGATAGATGCTTTTAATGGGTAGGTTGCTTAGTTTTTGTGTTTGTAAAGGCAAGCTAGGGATAAGTACCCATGGAGCATCTATACAAAAATGGATAGATGTTTGTAATGTATAGATGTTTTTAATGGATAGGTTGTTTAGTTTTTGTTAGTTTTTGTTTTGCAAAGGCAAGCTAGGGATAAGTACCCATGGAGCATTTATACAAAAATGAATAAATGCTTTTAATTGATAGGTTTTTATTGTTCCCTTAAAGATTCTATTTATCTAGTGTTACTACTTGGTTGGTGGGCTAAGACCATACATTATGAATTAGTACTTCTCCATAGATTTTGTTTATCTAGTGTTACAAGCATTACCTGTTATAAACATTACAAGCATTACAAGCATCTGCAGTGATGAAAACTATTACAAACGTATCCATACCTATCTATGTTTTATCCATCCATACCTGTCTATGTTTTGTCCATCTATTGTTTAGATTATGGATTGTGTATCCATGCTTTGTCCATCTGCTTTGGGTATGTTATGGATTGTATATTGTTTTGTCCATATTGTGTATCCATGCTTTGTACCCATGGAGCATTTATCCTTGGATATACAAAAGGAGCAATATGATGCATATTGTTTTGTCCATCTGCTTTATATATACAAAGGGAGCAATATGGACTGTATATCCATATTGTTTTGGATATACAATATGGAATATGAGGCATATTGCTTTGGATATACAAAGGGAGCAATATGGATTGTATATCCATCTGCTTTGTCCATCTTCTGCAACATCACAAAGGGAGCAATATGAGGCATCTAGTTTCTCAATTTTGACTAGAAAACCTCTATAAAGTTATCAGCTTCTTCTGAAACCAAATTTTATGGTGTTTGGGAGCAATATGGTGTTTGGGATTCTTGATAACCATTTGGATATACAAAGGGAGCAATATGGTGTTTGGATATACAAAGGAGCAATATGGTGTTTGGGATATACAGACTATGGACTGACTAGAAAATATGGTATTTGGGATATAACAGTGGCAGATAACAGACTATAGACTAGAAAATCTCAATTTGGATATACAAAGGGAGCAATATGGTGTTTGGGATTCCTGATAACCATTATCAGCTTCTAAAACCAGATTCTATAAAGTTATTGTATATCTGATTTGGCAAGCTAGAAATGATCATCTCTTCATAAACAAGATTATACACTCAGGGCCAATTTGGAAGGGCGTGTGTGTTATCTGCTTACAAGGAACTGTTATCTGCCACTGTTATCCATCCATCCATTCATCCATAGTCTGTATCTGCCACTGTTATATGTATCCATAGTCTGCATATGCTTATAAGAAACTGTTATTTGCCACTATTTATACAGTTTGTATGGCCTGTTTATACAGTTTGTATATCCAGTTTGTATGGCATGTTATACAGAGTTTGAATCTGTTTTCATAGAAGTGTATATACAGTTTGAATCCAATTTGTATATAGAGAGTTTGTATATCCATTTTGGAAACTAACAAAGGAAGCCCCAAATACCTAACTGCCTAACTGTTATCATAGAAGTGCATCCATTTGTAACTGCCTAAGTGTTATCATAGAAGTGTATCCATTTGTAGTTGCCTAACTGTTATGCTTTGTATCCATCTATAAGCATGTTTGTATATAGAAGTGTCTTTGTTAACTGTTTGTATATTTCATTGCATATGTTATGCTTTATTTCCATCTACAGAATCTTTTGTATATCCATCTGTTAGTGCATTAGAGACTATGACCATTAGACCAACTGTTATGCTTTATATCCATCTGCAGAATCTTTTGTATTTGTTTAACTGATTTGTCTATTTGTTCTGAAGGTGCAGTTATGTCGATACCACCAAAGAAAACAACAGGTTTTTTCAAGCAACATCCATATTTAAAACTTCACTTCATCTTGAAATGTTAAGCATAGATAGACTTGAATAGAGTGTCTGGAACATCTCTGAATACTATAGCTTGGAAGGCAGTAGAAGAAGAGCTCAACAACATGCAAAATTTTCATGTTTTAAAACAGAAGGAATTGAAGAATCAATGGGATTACATGAAAAAGCAATGGAAAGTTGGAGAGGGTTGATAAACTGGACCGACTCAGACTCAGATATACTCATACCCAACAAAAAAAAAAACGACCCCTTTCTCTGTCTCTCTGCCCAGATCATTTGAATTGACCACATCACACCACTAAACTTTTTCCCAATTAGAGCATCTCCGTGATACTACAGTTGCACAATGCGACTTAAACACATCTCCAAGGGTGCTTTTGATATACATACGTACATCCACACTCAACAAAACTATTAGGTGGTGTTTGTTTTTCAAGTGCTGAATGCTGAATGTTTTGAAGTGCTGAATACTGAAAAATGAAGTGCAAAAAAATGGTGTTTTTTTCTTCTAAGAAGTACTGAAAAATGATAAATGTCTTAAATACCCTTATTATAAAATAACACAACTTGGAGCATCACCTTAAAATTGGCAGCACCTCTCCACTATAAAGTACTATGACACCATAGATAAATATTTACAACTTAAAAATAGACAAAATGGACATACAAAATGGCAATATTGCACAAAATGGGCAAAATGGATATACAAAATGTGCATACAAAAAAGGCATCATTGCACAAAATGGATATACAAAATGGACATACAAAATGAGCATACAAAAGGCATCATTGCACAAAATGGATATACAAAATGAACATACAAAATGGTTTATACAGATCAACAAAATTAAAGATAGTCTGAAGTACGAATCTTAAGATAACACAAACCAACATAGTCCAAAATAACAAATAGTCGAACATCAACATAGTCTATGAACTCCGAGAAAACAAGATAATCCAAAATAGCAAACTAATGCATAAAAAACTAAAATCTGAGAAACTGTATCAGGTAGTTTTTCTTTGATTCCAGCGTATCCAAGCCCACAAATATGTCAGCATATTCTAAATGTTCAGTAAACTTCAAACATGCTTTAGTCATTTCAGTATTCGTTAAATACCCAAAAAACTCTATTTCTTTAAGAATAACCAACACTTTCGAAAGTTTCTTTCCACGCATATCTTCTTTTGCCAATTCTTCTCGCTTACCCTGCATCTTTATAACCTCAATCAGCTCATCTAACTTATCCAAAGTGTTTTCAGCTTTTCGTTTGTTCTTCCCACTGCGGCGATTACTTTCTAACTGAGAAACGGATGACATTGGTTGTGGTACAAACTGTGCAAAGTGATAAAGCATAGATTGTTCTAGTTGAGGGATGGAGGGCTCGGCTTCAGACCAAGTATGAAATGAACCCCCAGATGGTTCATTATGATGATCGGTAAATTATGTATCAATATCTTCTTTTACGAGGTCTGTGGGCACATCATTCTCATCTTCAATATTAAAATCAGCGGCGACATCTGAAGTAGTCGTATAAATAAAATCGTCCCTAGCAGGACCAGTTGCATATTGACCAGTAGCCACTCTGTTTGTAAAAATAACTTCCAGCAAGTCTTCATAAGGTAGCCCATCTTCCCTAAATGTACTGATGTTCTCATTTATCTGATGTGTATCAAGAAAATGAACATTTAGAAATTTATAATATGACTATACATATGAACATAATAATCAAAAGACTACTATACCTTAATCAAGGCATCGCACTCTTCGGGTGGAAGATGAAACGTGTGGGTTTCTGCATTAAAACCATTCTCAGTTCTTCTCAAAAGCCATGTCCAAGCATTGTACTTCACTCTTTGGTAAAATCAGATATTACTAAAATATTTAGGTCCACGAGTTAGGTGAAATTTTGCATTGCTCCTCCCTAATCTTGGTTCAAGGGTCTTCAAAAGTCCAGACCCCACATCTTTAGTTGTTTCAAGTTCACGCTTGCATAATGCAAGAAAAGTGTGCAACTTCTCACCATTAAGTTTCTTTGCTTGTTTGGGAGCATCTTGGCTTGGGTCACCAGTCACTTCTTGTTGAGCCTTCTTATTCTTTGGAGGCATGGTAAAACCTAATGAACAAATCAAAACAAAAATGTCATCAATATATTCCACATATAGTATATCACAATGTAAAAGCAGACCACCAAGGCAAGTCAAAGAAAGAAATAATATTTCAAAGTAGTTCCTTTAATGTAAATACAACAAGTAATAAACACATGTAAGCGCCTCCTTAACTACTAAGTGATAGTGTTCATTTGGAGCTTTAAGAGTCAGCCAACCCTGCAGAGCTTGAGTCAATAGATATACCATTCATTGTTTGTCCCAAATAATTTTGAGTAACCATAATCTTCTGGTAGGCAGCTGTTCTGTCCCATCCATTTTCTAAGTAAACAAAAACTGCAAGTAGGTAGTTGCAATAAGCTTCTTTGTAACTTTCCCATCCATTTTCTAACCTGGGAAAAGAATAAGAGAAACAAAGAACAACCTTTGCATTCAAAGGATCTTTTCCATCAATTATCTGAACTGAGAAAAGACATTGCTATGAAGACTAATCCATCCATTTTCTGAACTGAGAAAAGACATAGCTATAGTATTTATTCCATCTATTTTCTGGTCAAAACTGGAACTGCTGGAAGGCAGTATTTCTAAGAACTGCTACACCAAGCTTATCTAAGATAAGTGCAGCTCTGGTTTGTCTATGTAGAGATATCAAACTCCAAAACATCTTAGTGATTTGATCACTGCCAATCTTTGCAAGGGTTAGCTGTGTCATGATCAAACTTGCACGATACAAGTTGTAAGTTTTGTGATCAATATTTGCAAGAGTCAGTTATAATTTTTACCATGTTTTGTGATCTTTAACTTGGTCATGCAGAATTGCAACCATGTAATGACCTTCTTGATAATATTTTCAGCACTAATGAGGACCTTATCAAACCTATGTGAGCATCTGGCTTTCCATATTTCCCAGCTCAAGAAAGAAGGCAGTAAACCCATGATGATTCCTAATTGAGATTCTTGCTAGCACCCAACAACCAACTGCCTTGCCCAAAAAGATTGGTTAGGCATCACAAGCTCTGCTAAATAAATGCCATACAGTGCTAGCAGTGTTACTGTGTACAAGAAGATGGTCAAGGAATTGTCACTGGAACTGCTGGAAGGCAGTAATTCTGTTGCGCAAGGGAAATCTTTGGTTATGTACTTATTTGTTGCCTTAAAAAAGTAAATGACACTCTTCAATATTCTGTAATGCCTTCAATGCCTTTTATGACATGCATATGAAGGCATCTTCAAGTTGAAGAAAGAACATCTATTTAACAGTTTACATATGCTAAAAAACATAACAATATACATATGCTAGGAAAGAGCATATATTTAACAGTTGAAGAAAGAGCATCTACTGCCAATATAGCTAAAATGGACAATGGACATATGCTAAAAAAATGACAGTTTACAGTATACATATGCATTATTCTTGTTCTTTCAGCTCAAGGGAAGGAAATAAAGCTTCTCACTTTACTGCTACATATATGGATGTCCATCCTATCCAGCCTATCTTCCCACAATCCTTTCCTTCTTCCCTTGTAAATATTTGTAATGTAGATTCTCTTCACTGAAAATTTCCTAGATGTAGTTGAAACTACTTGTAACAGTTTTACTTGAATGAAAATTTCCTAGATGCAGTACTGAGATTATCACTAGAAGAAGCTTATAGACCTCCATATACAGCACAATGGACATATGCTAAAAAATATAATAGTTTACATTCAACACTTGAAATATAACGGTATACATTATACATATGCTTACAAATGGACAATGGACAATGGACATACAAAATGGACAAGGGACATACAAAATGGACAAAATAGATATACAAAAGGATAAAAAAATGATAAAATGGACATACAAAATGAACATTCTCATATATAAATTTATTCAGTACAAATCATACAAATCACAGTTGACAGTTCAGATCACAACCTCTTAATGAAATATTTAAAACAAAAAAGCCAATCAACAAAAAACCATATATAGATACCCAAAAAAGCCAAGCAACAAAAAGAGGTAGTAGCCATATAAAGTACTAAACAACAGGAGTTTCATCAGCTGATTACGACGCATAATAAGCAACTAACTCATCTGCAATGCAAATTCTTTTAGTTCTCATAAAGCGCTGCTCATTTGCTCCAAATAACTCCTCGAAACGGTCACCATTATGTACTTTAGGTTATACATTTCCAAGATTCAAGTCTTCATTCTCAAATACCGTAAACAACTCATCATTAAAAAAAATCTGGCAAAAGTAATTATGTATAGTCATACATGCAATGACTATGTTTCTCTGAGTTGAGAACTTGTACTTGGGCATTACCTTCAATATAGGGAATCTTGCTTTAAGAACACCAAATGTCCTCTTGATAACATTTCTTAACTTCGCATGTGTACGATTGAAATGTTTTTCTTTAGTCTTAGGTCGCCCTCCCCTCAGAAATTCTTTAAGCTAATACCGCACTCCCCTAAAAGGACACATAAAGTACTTGGTATGCACGTATGCCGCATCACACAAGTAGTACATGTCTACATAATAATTAACAAACTCTAATTATAATAAAACAATAAATTAGCAGATACTTCACTATCGTAACTTTAATTTAGATGATTATCTTCAGTATGAGGCATGGAGAACTTGTTAGCTGGGTCTCTAACTGTTTAAGTTAGGATATCCGAGTCATGAGCAGTGCCTTACCAACCAGCTTGGACATAGATGAAATTCATATCAAAATCACATGCTGCCATCACATTCTGAAAGCAATCACCCTTCCCTATTGCCCTAAACAGAATTTGGTTCGATTTAGGAACTTGTACACTAATTAAGGTGCCATATATTGCTACAATAGCCCCTTTGAATGATCATTCTCTTAACCGTTTATGAATATGAATTTCTCCTAGTTCCTAAAAATTAGGAGGCACTATCATCTTCTTGTTAAGGTGAAGCATTCCTCTCAACACTTCGTGAAAACACCTATTAATAGTTGCTCCTGAATGTTAATATTTATGCTTCATTATGCGGTTTCTCACTGAATGGGCTATAGTTTCTAAAAAAAATAGCCATCTTCTGCTCTACATCTATGTGTTTGCTATCTATAACTCATCTCCTCGCTCTGAAATGTCCACATATATAAACAAATGCATCTTTGTTCATCCTCAATGAATCATAAGCAATATGATTAGGGCCACTAAGAATCTCATTTATGCGTTCTTTACCCGTTAAGATAGACACACACAACTTCTCTATTTGTTTTTTAGCTAGCATCCTAAGTACGAATTCTAAGGCCGTTAACAGAATAATGGTCCACTGTCTAGGATCCATATTCACTGTAATAAAATAATTTATACAATAATTATATACTACTCACAAATTACGAACGCCAAACACAATTCAAAGATACATTATATAGTTCACTACATATTACACTTTTAATATCCATACATAATAGTCTCAAACATAATCATAGTAACATAAATGCTACAAATACAACAACTACTGCCAATATAGCTAAAAGATAAAGATGTGAGAATCGAAACTCATGTTTAGCAAAATCATGTTCTGCTTCCTCCCTCACAACTAAAGAAGTGGGAACTGCTTCTGGTTTAGGTTCAGTGCACGACTTGAGGGTAAGAAATTCGGCAAGAGCATGCTTAGCTTCCTCTATTGTATCCATACACTGATATATAGCACATGGATATCTCAAAACCTCTACTCCACACTTTGCCCATGTTGAGTAAATATCAGGATGTCGCCCAACAAACACAACATACACTTTCCCCCGTGCACCTTTAGCCATTTATCCTATATCAAAGACAATGTTCATCATCAAACCCAATACCCCAAAGTAAAACTCCCTATAAGAGAAACTAGTCTTAATATCAACTACCAAGATAAACACAACATTATACAAGATACGACATGTTTTTCTAACATATACAAGTTCAAACACAACCCACTTTTCAATACCCGAATGCGAAAGAAACCCAAAACCCCAAGCAATTATTATTACAGACAAACATCACATACCCAAAAATCAAGCTTCAATAACCTGCATCTCCTTGTACCCGATTCATACAATGAATTTATGCACAACCCTAAACTTTAAATCGATTTAAATTAGGGATTTTCATACCCTAAACCCAAATCAAAATCCTCTTCACCACCATAACCCAAACACGATTTCTACAAATCCGAACACCTCCAATCACAAAATCAGCAACAATTCTTTTATCAAATAAAAAAAACCACAAAGTAGAGAAGAAGAAAAAAAACATAAAAAAGGGAAAGAAGAAAGCTAACCTCACTCGTCCTCACAACAATATCTCCTTCCCCCAAGAGTTCTCTCTCTTCAGCAACAATTTTTTCTCCCTCTCAATTTGGTCTAAAAAAATTTAGGTTGAGAGGAGAAGGGTATTTTCATCAGTAAGAGACTTGTTTTTTGCTGAAAAAAAATAAGCTTCTCACAACTGCTAATTTTTTTTCAGCACAAAAAAAATACTTTTTTCAGTAATGAAAAAAACACGACCTTATTTTTAAGAGTTTTTTAGACTTATATCATAATATTTATATGGATATTTGACTTAAGTCCTTCCATTTAGCAAAAACACAGTTACAGTCATTTATTTGCAGTTTGACCTTGGTCAACTGCAATTGACCGCAGTTGACTCAGTTGACCCACATTTGACTAAATCAACAAATATTAAAGACAAGTTTTCCCTTTTATAATTTTAAAAAAATAAAATTAAATAAAAAATCAAATAATTAACCATACCTTGAGATACTTACCTGCAGTTATCCGACGATCCATAATAGCCGACCGTTGGTCATCGTTACAGCGAAAACAAGAGTTTCTTCTCTCCAATTTGAGCTTCCCTCTCTCCATAAATTGATACTCTTCCACTCTAATCTGAGTTTCAATAAGCTTTTCTTCTTCCTCTCCAACCTGAGGTGGTTTTCAAACAAAAAATGCAAAATATAAACAAATGTAATTTAGCCATGGGAGGTGGTTCTGAAACACAAACAAAGGTAATTTACCACTACTCTACAAGCTTAGCCATAATATTAATTGAAAAAATAAAGCTTTTAGTTCATAAATCAAATTTCATAGAGAAATGACTAAAGTCTATCTTATTTACAAACAGAGGGGGTTTAAGTCTAATATATTTATAAATAGGTGTTGCTTAATTTTGTACTTTGTATGTCTTGTACTTTGTATGTCTTGTTTACAAACAAAGGTAATTTACCTCCTAATGTATGTCCAATGTATGTCTTGTATGTGGGACTGTTGTTGTTATTCCAAATTGCAGTGTGTAATGTGTTACCTTGAAGGCCACTCCCCTGACTGTTGCCCTTGGCTATACACCAAATGTAGGTTTTCTCATTGTGATGGCATTAGGATGCTTATGACTTCATACACAACAAATAACTACAACATAAAATATCTCAAGTGTCAACACTCAAAATACACTGAATTTCAGTGGTTATCTGATGCAAATGTTTAATTTGGAAGTTCCGTTGGAACCTCCTCTAGAAGTGGGTGCTTCGGGTGTGATGGTTCATCTCATTAGATTAGAGATTTCCCTTGGAAAGAATCTAAATGTGAAGTACAAGGTTGTGTTGGGACAAGGAGGCTCAAAACTTCTAGGTAAGATCATAGTTATGGGCAGAAGTATTTGAAATATTTTACTTGTGACAATTTCCAGTGGTTGAAGGCTACTTTAGAGGATTTCAAGGAAGGTAACAATGGAAAGCTTAATGTGAAGGTCACTGCGAAGATGGGGCTAGATGAATTTATTAAGGAGTTTAAAACAAAAAGAACTATGTAAAAGAGATATATGTTTGAAAGCATGAATGTAATGATTTGAAAACAATAATGTATGCCTTTTTTTTATGTCCTCATAAACATTTTAGCATTTCAGTCATAAAACATTGAAGCATTGTAAAAATAGTTTCAGATACAGATACAACCATTTAAGTTACACATACAACCATTTCAGTTACACATACAACCATTTCAGTGATACAACCATTTCAGTACAGATTCACATATAACCTTTAGCATTTCAGATATAATATCACATATCTCTTATAACACATATGTCTTATATAAATTAATAGACAACAACACATATCACATATAGGAATTAACAGACAGTTTGTACTCCTCAGACAGTCAAACCATTCATCAATGCATAAAAGACAGTTTTACATAAAAGATAGTCAAACCATATCACATAAAAGACAATCAAACCATTTCAGCATCACATTGTTAGCAATACAACACAAACTGCTTGTCAATGCATTGTTTCATAGCCACAAACTACAACACAAACATTTACAAAGTTCAAAGCCTCCAGTTTTGACTAGGTGGCTTTAAGGTTTTCTTATAAGGATTTGCTGTAGCATCTGTCCATGAAGGCATGGGTGGTATCACCAGTGGTGGCCTCTCTTGTGATTGTGGAGCTTCTGCAAGGACTGAGCCAACCATTCATCTACAAACCTTTGGTGATTTGTTTGCATAGCTCTTCCCCTCCCTCTGCCAGCATTGGATGAACTTGAAGCATCTTCACTTCTTCCCATCCCTTTAGTCAGAATTTGATGAACTTTAAGCACCTTCACTTCTTCCCTTTCCTCTGCTAGCATTGGATGCCCTCCCACTGCTACCCCTTCCTCCAACTATGGGTGTTGTTTGTACTCCTCTTGTTTGTACTCCTCCAGTTATGGGTGTTGTTTGTACTTCTCCAACTATGGGTGTTGTTTGTACTTGAGTAACATCTGATTGCTGTGACTGATTGAAGTATACTCTGGTTGACTTTTGTGATGGTCTTCCCCTTGCCTTATGTGTAGGTGCACTTTAAATTTGGATAGGTTTACCTTTGCAAGTTTTTTTATTGTGGCCAAAAGCACCACATTTCCCACATTTTTTTTATTTTTTATGCATTTCATCATCACCCTTTCTTCTCTCCTTTCTAGGTCTTCCCCTCCCTCTCTGTAATGGTGGTGGATCAACCACATAAGGTGGCTACATAAGAAGCAACAAATTAGCATAATACAATTAGAAGTGAGGCATAAGAAGCAACAAAAAGGGCAGTATGTGTGTATACATTAAAAGAACAAAGTGAATATATTAAAAGAACACATAAGCTCATCAGAAAATGTATAATACCACTAGCAAAAATTTTACTTACAGAGGCCCAGTGTGCATCATCAGATACTGGATGTATAATACCATTATATATGACCACATATGAAGTAACAAAGTGATATGGTGAAAAAAAGCTGCAATGAAATCAAATAAAAATACATGAGACAGTAAAATCAAATGAAAAAAGTAATAAATAAATAAATTAGAAAAATATATTTCTTACCTCTTCAATGATTGCCTCATTGGGATTAATACACTTGCAGCATGGATACAAGGCGTTCATGTCAATTGTCACTCAATGCATTGGCAAGTTCTCTCTTCCAGGTTTAGTACCTACTTTACCCCAGTACTAGAGATTGAAACCCATTCATTCTTGTTACCTCCTTCCATATCATATTCCCTATAATGTGTCATTAAATACTCAAGATGTTTAACTGTTCTTGGTGCCAAGCCACCTTGAACCCATGATTCTGCTTTGGTTCTTCTCTCAAACATTAGTTTTATAAGCATCAAACTTAGTCTCTCTAATACTTTGGTTAGTGGTTTATCTTTGATCTTCATGATCCACCAATTAAAGGACTCACTAAAATTATTGGTTATATGTTCACATTTTGCAGTACAATCAAAATGAGATCTACACCAATGCTCATATGGTTCTATCTCCAAGTAGTCTTTTGCCCCAGGGATGTCAATACCAAGCTAATTTAGAAACTCTTATTTTTCATTCTGTATAAAAGCTCTTGCAGCTCCCCATGACAGTCTTTCTAAGTGTGCTCCCTTGTGGTATTTTTTCATGTTCTTAAACATGTGGCTGAAATAAAACCTATGATTTGCATGTGGAAAAATCTTTGCCGCTGAATCAATAAGCCCCTTCTGCCTATCAGAGATAAAGATCAATTTTCCTGGGTGTACAGATAAGTAAGGTTCTATCTTAGCAAGAAAATCAAGCCAACTCTCTTTACATTCAGTTCTGCACATGTACACTCCAATTGGAAACAAGCCATTATTGGCATCAAGACTAAGTACAGATAGACAAACCCCTCCATACTTCCCTTTTAAAAAATAACCATCTATCCCCAATATAGCTCTGCAACCCTTGACAAAGCCATTCAAAGACGCCTTGAAAGCCACAAGAGTACCAGTCCATTGCAGTGTGTCATATTGTCTCCAAGTTTTAGCTATGCTCCCCGGATTGGATTTCAAAATCTCCACACACAATGAAGGCAAGTCATGGTAACCCTGATCATAAGACCCTACTATACTCTCCATGCAGATTTGCCTTGCATTCCAAGTAGTCCAGTAACTAATCTCAACAACATATTGTGTCTTCATTCTGGTATTAATTACCTTGGGAGTCATTGCCCTAACATCTCTAACCAATGCTTCAGCTTCTCTAGCAACCCATGGTACATTACACAAGGTATTGTCTGCCCCTAGCTTTCCTTTACAAGAATGCTGAAAATTACCATGTCTTAAAACCAGTGTGCCCATAATTGCTTCTTGATATAAATACCAGCCACTCACACTCTTCCTCTGAACACTTTAGCCTTAGCATAATACTATCATTCTTGATATATATATATATATGTAAAATTATTTAAAATTCTAAATCTTCTCATATGTTTTTTAGCTTCATATACAGTTGTCCATTGCATCCCTACCTCAAGTTCTTTGAAACCAACAGTCAATGGTGTTTTGGCTTTGTCATCCTCCTCTTTACTGTAAATATTATCCAATTCAGCATCAACATTTTCAAATTCATTACATCTTTCAAGATCTTCAGCAGTATAAACATAATCCTCGTCATCAAATGAGTGGGTGCTGTAATAACCATCCTCAGCCCCCAAACAATCAATCCCAACTTGGGCATACCTAACCCATTTATCTTGTTCCTCATCTATATCATCACATTCACATTCACTTTCTGGCACAATATTCAGTGGAGTTTCTATTTCATAAGCATCTATTTCCTTTGGGTCAATCTCTTTGTCACTATGATAAACTTCATGTAAATCATCCAAGTCTTCTCCTTCTTCTTCTGAGAGCATAACAGTCTTCTCCTTCTTCTTCTGTCTCTTGGCTGATTTATTGGCAGTTTTATTAGGTTTGAAAGGACTCATTACCACTGTTTTTCCCTTTCTTTTAGCATTGGTCTTAACTGGGATGGCCTTAACTGGGGGTGGTATTCTTCTTTTTTGTCTCTCTTGGGGATATGATATAATCACTATCATCTTCATCTAGAAGAATATACTCCCTAGCTTCAGCCTCAGGGATCTATCTTACTACATCTGTTGGCTTGATGTAAAACTGTGTTCTCATTGGATAACTTTTATCACCCTTTGCCCACATATCCCTCAAATCATCTGTACATCTGACAGCAAAAGGCAACCCATTGTACAAACACATAACCTCTATCACATTCCCCTATGGAATGTAACTCCCCACCCCATGGTGGTTAATCTACAGTATGATTGAGAAGCTTTTAGTTAATAGAGAAACACGAAGAACACCAAAATTGGGCAAAATAAAGTTTAATTGCTTAAAAAAAATAAAGTAGATTATAATGAATCACTCCAAAAACCTTGGGCTTCTCTCAGACTCTCTCTAGATCTAACATAAAAAAGCATACCATAGAAAATAACCTAAGTTCCCTTTATATAGAGGGAACTCAAAATTACAAATCAAACGCATCTCGAGGCAAAATACCCCTCAAAAATACAATCACCACCTAATGGAAAAAGGCTGAATCGCGCCTCTGTTCGAATAAAATAAATGTATTCGAATAGAATAAAAATCTATGCGAATAAAACACCTCAGGTAGAAATACCAGAAATCTATTCGAATATAAATAAATCTATTTGAATATAAATAAATCTATTCGAATAAAATACCTCATGCTGAAATCTATTCGAATAGAATAAAATCTATTCGAATAGAATACCTCAGAAAAGTATAAAAACTTGAGAACTTCATGTCTTCTTCATATCCTTCTGGATCAGTGGTCATGAACCTTGACTGCAATATCTCTTGCATATTCCTCATAAATTATCCCATCCCCACATAATATCCCATACTTAAAACTCTTCCCCCCTTTATAATCACTGTCAACCCAACCTGTACGACTTATTTTACCCCACTTTTCCCTATAATTAATAAAAACATGCCTCAAATCGTATGAATGCCTGCAAAAAACCCCAATACAACATATAGGAATTGAACATTGTCTTACAGAATAATTGAATACCAATACAACATATAGGAATTGAATATTGTACAGTGGTACTATCTTACAAAAAACCCCAATTGAGTAACAAATACCCTAAATTATGAACCCCCAATTTAATTATAAACCCAAAAAAGGCTTATTGTTGGACCACTCGTACACTACTTTGTAATGCTTATTATTGTTTCCATTTGTTGTTTCAGTAAAAAAATCCCAATTTTTAAGTACGGATAAACAAACTTCCCTCAAATCGTATTAAAAATCCCAATTTCTAATAAACCCTAAAAAAAATTCCAATTGGGCAATGTATAGTATAAATTACATACCTTGGGAAGGGAATATAGCTCAACATTAGTTCTTGGATTTCAGGTGGAGAGCAATCATCTAGTGCATTATCATGGACGGTGATGGGGTTTGAATCATCATCACCAACCTCATCTCTTAATACCATCTTCCTGACATGCTTTTTTGAGTTCTTCTTCATCATTATCAGAGACACGTTTTACGGTCTATGAGATAAGTGAGAGAGAAGTGAGAAACAACAACTCTGGTCTGTGAGAGAAGCAATTTGGTATGAGAAAACAACTGGTTAATGTGATTTCCAAGGGTATTTCAATCATTTTACTTGTATGCCCAGATTTACTGAGTTAATGCGGTTAATTGCAGTTGACCAATGTCAAACTGCAAATAAAGGAGTATTACTGGTTTTTTTTCAAATGGAAGGACTTAAGTCAAATATCCATATAAATATCAGATATAAGTCTAAAAAACTCTTATTTTTAATCTGAAACCGGTAGACAACGAGTTAAACGTTTATTTACCACATGTCCACTAAGGCTATTTTCGTAACTTGGACTTTAAATCCGATCTCCATCAAAGTGTTTCATCTTCACCTCATTTATTTGATCTAAAACAGAGAGAGAGAGAGAGAGAGAGATTAGAGAACAATCGAAAAGCTCGAATTAGGGTTTCAAGATCTTTATCTGTAATTAAACATGTCAACCTTCAGCGGCGACGAAACGGCTCCCTTCTTCGGCTTCCTCGGAGCCGCTGCAGCTCTCGTCTTCTCTTGTAAGCCCCAACTCTCTCTCTATCGATCGATTGATCTCTCTGTTGTTTTCTCTCTAATGGTTTTAGGGTATTGATTTGGTAGGTATGGGAGCAGCGTACGGTACAGCGAAGAGTGGAGTAGGAGTGGCGTCAATGGGTGTGATGCGACCCGAGCTGGTGATGAAGTCAATTGTGCCAGTGGTGATGGCGGGAGTGTTGGGGATTTACGGTTTAATTATTGCTGTTATTATTAGTACTGGGATTAACCCCAAGGCGAAATCGTATTATTTGTTTGATGGGTATGCGCATTTGTCTTCGGGTTTGGCTTGCGGTCTTGCTGGGCTTTCTGCGGGGATGGCAATCGGGATCGTTGGTGATGCTGGTGTTAGGTAATTGTTTTACTTTATGCCTTTAAAATGAAATGTTAGATCTGCTAATTGAAATATGTGCTTATGGATAGATCCTTAGGTAGTAGGAGAACATTAGGAAGATTCCTTACCAAGAGCACATCTCGGGCATTCTCAAATCCCACTCACTTGTGTTTTTTGTGCATTTTCATTATAGGTAGAGTCCGAGAGACCTAAGCAGGGAAGACATACTCAGTTTGTTTATGTTTTGTGCATTGGTCTTTGTGCTTTCAGCCTTATACTTGCCATCCACTCTTCCCTCTACTCCCCCAAATTTCTCTCATTCTGATCCTCTAAACCTTTCTCTAATCAGTGCTTTCCCATTCACCTTATGGACCCAATTGAACAATTGTAAGATACATATCCAAATCAATTCCATATGTATAGCCCTACCCAATGCCTCCCAATGTCCAAAACCCCAAGTTTTCATCCCAATGCCTCCAATTATGATAAACACCAAATGTCACCCAATATCAAGACCCCTAGTGAGTACATTGTGGTATATGCTGCAATTGCAAGCCAATGCGCGGTATTTGGATGTCATATGTCCTACATCAAATGTTTGACATTTTGGCTTGGAGAGTGCATTTTGACGGATCTGTATATGTATTCTTATATCCCCACTTTACAATCGGTAAAAAAAATTCTTCAGTCTCTACTTCTCTTGTATTAAGCCATCTCTCTCAAGAGTAAAGTAGACTCTAACACGTCATCAAGGGTCACTCCCAAAAACTTGAGCGATCCTTCGACATTGTTTGAAGATAAATCGTGAATTTTCTGCATATGCTTTTTTATCTTTTTGATCCAATAATCATTATAAGGTTGTGTAATTGGTTCTCCTTCTACTGGGTTACACATTTAGTCATTTATACGAAAAAAGCAGAAATCTGAATTGATCACATAGATCTTGGATTTGCAATTTTTGTCTTGTGTGCATTGTTGCATGAGATTTGAATTTTCTATGTAGAGATCCTTAGTTTTTTCTTCCTTTATACACGTGATGGTGATAGATTTTTTTACACCATAATAACCTATATGTAACTCAGATTCTTTGCTGTCCCCATTAATAGCAAGTTTTTTTCGTGGTTAATCGTACTTCATAGTTTTTCATGGATTAACCATGAAACAGGGTTGCTAATAATGGGGCTGGCTAAGAGCACGATTTACCTATGGATTCTTATTGGGTTAAAAAGGTAATCTAAAACTCACTATCACTTGTATTTGAAATCAAATATACGGATACCTAACGTACAAAATCCTAATCTTGTGCAATAACATACTCAAAATTTACATTTTCGAAATCTATGTGATTATTTTTGGGTTTTTCCATATATGTTATGATTAAGATGTAAAAGAATGATCAAGCATTAGGAAAATCGATCACCAAGTTTATGATGCTTCCATGGGACCAAAAATATAAAATAGAATCTTGCAAATTGTGGTTTAATATTCAAACTTTGGAAGACTGCTCGAGAGCGATGTGATAACTTGTTAGAATCTACTTCATTCTTTAAATAGGCAAAACAATATAAGAGAAGTAGAGAGTGAAAAGAGAGTTTCATTCATTGTAAAGTGGAAGTACAAGCATGTATTGATAGAGATCTTCTAAGACACATTCTCTAACCCTAAAGGTGTCCATCTTTGGATGTAAGACATGTTGCACCCAAACCTCATGCACGAGCTTGGGCCCACAGCCTATATCACAATGTAGTTATTGGTTGTTGAAAAACTCAGGCTTGTCGATATTAGGAGGCGGAAGTTGATTTGGATATGTATCATGGTATTCCATAAGGAGAACTGGAAACCATTGAGTAGATAGAATATGTGAAGGGCGACAAGGGTTAGAAAATAAGAAGCTTGATCGCAACTGGGGAGTAGAGAGAAGAGTTGGATGATATTTGAAAGACAGATAGAGCCGTTACTGAATGTGCACAGATCCACATGGTCAAATCAAAACTGCACGGCTAATTCTTCCCTGCTTGGTTCTTTACCCTTAATTAGGTTGCTGGAAAAATGGGTGGCTGTGCAATGCGAGTATAAATATTTTCCCACTCAACTTTGTTGTAGATGCTCTAAGTTTTCTAACAAATTGGTTTTGTTCAAGCTCTAAGGGATGGCTTTACCTGCACAACTCTAAAACCAACCGTCCTCGAACATTAATCCAAATTATAGGACTCACTTTATAACCAGTGTTTGAGTGACGTACTTACCATTCTCACCTTTAAGCATTTATGCCTTGCATTTATATAAACACTAAGTTGGCTATTATGTTTGTGTGATGATATGCTATTGGATAGGGTGTTCTGTGCTACCTTCTTACCTAGCCCTTTAAACTATTTTTGTAAGATCAATAAAATCTCTTCATTTAATTCAAAAAGTTATGCAGTGACAATCAAGTAGGAAAAATGAGGTTTCAATTCTGATCTGATATCTTGATGGGAGTAATAGCTATTAACAAATTGGTATCTGATTTTCTTCAAAATATTTTTCTGCAATTTTTGGAGTAGAACCGAAAATATTGGTCACATAGTTTATTTCCAGAATCAACAATTAAGGTTTCCGGAAGCGCTGTTTTAAATGGTATGTAGCAGCCAATTTGTAAACCCATTATTTAAAAAATTAGTGTTACAGGTTCTTGCAAATCTATGTATGATTCAGATTTTAGTCACAAAAATTATTTCATTCTTTATCAGAAGTATGCTTATCCTACAATTTAATGGTTCTGAGAATAAATGAAACAAAAATAGCTCTACTCAATTATAGAGGGTAGAGAATCTAATAAAGGAAGATGCAGATAGACAGTTAAATAGAGGAGTAGAGTAAATCTGGAGTTTCAGGGAGAGAGTGTGCAAGAGAATAGGATCAGGTTGGGTCAATGCAAGAGAGGGATGGCGATAAGTCACGTGGTCGTACCCACGATCACGCATTGCACGTTTCGTACGTCGTGTGCACACCTTCTTATTTAGTTCTTGTTATTTACTTTAATTGCATTATAATTAGTAGAAGTCTCCTAATTGGAGTCTAGCTAGGGTTTCTATTTGTGCTAGGTCTCTTTTCCTATAAAAGAGAGCCTAAGCTTAGTTTATTTGTTATGTTGGTTTTAGTGAGAGAATAGCCTTAAAGAGAGAGGTTGTAGAGTTTGTAGTAAATCTCATAAACCCTAGGTCTTTGACCTTTGTTTTATGCAATTGAGAGAACTTAGTATTAATCAAGGTTAATATAGCTTCCGCGCACGTAGTTTTTAACATGACATGCTAGATTTGTATTTGTAGGCGTATTTGTTGAGAAAAGGTACAAATGTGTGGGTTGTTAAGGAGGGATTTTGAAATCCCGAGTGGGAATAGCCAATCCTTATTTATAGAGGAAAGAGAGAGTGGTATGTTAAATATACTCTCCGATCCCCATGTGAACTCCCCTACATTTCTTTCATTTAGGAACACCTCATTGGTTGGTGTGGTGTTAACTAGCTGGAGACTTCTTAAGTTGGTGTGATTATTTGGTACTGCTGCACATCATTATTGCCGCCTCCGAACCTTAGTCTTGTGTATTCACCCCACTCTTGTAACGTCTGAGATGGACTCTGTGATGCATAGTGGCATGTATTATATTTGTACAGTATATGTGTCACCTAATACATGTTGAGCACTAGCTCCATGATGATCGATGTAGACGTGCATTCGCCAAGGCTAGGGCTACCTGGGAATAAGTTGTTTTTACCCCACTCTTGTGGCGTCTCAAATGGACTCTGTGTTGCATAGTGGTATATTTATTTGTACAAGCAGTCAATACATGTGTCACCCACCTAATACATGCTAAGCACTAGCTCCATGATATGTTTGATATAGACGTGTATTCGCCAAGGCTAGGGCTACGTGTCAATAAGTTGCTGTAGTTGGGTGCAATTGTGGATATACACATGTTTATCGTCGGGTTTGGCTTGCGGTCTGGCTGGGCTTTCTGCTGGGATGGCAATCGGGATCATCGGTGATGCCGGTGTTAGGTAATTATTCATTATTCATTATGACTTATTTTGTTAGATCTGGTAACTTTGATATGTGCATTTGGATAGATCCATAGTTTTTGTTGGCGTTTGAGCGCTAGTTAGAGCGTCTTGAACATAGTAAGATAACAATAGGAAGATTCCTTACTAAGAGCATCTCCTCCACAGTGGATTTGAAGAACTTGCATACTCAAATCCACTCCTACTCGGCATTCCAGCAATTTGATTGTAGGTAAAGAACAAGCGGGGAAGACAACCACGCTGTTTCTGTTTTGGTGCATGGTCTCTGTACCCTCAGTAATGGATCTAATTTGCCTCGTAGATACTAACCACTCTTCTCTCTACTCCCCCAAATATTTCTTGTTGTGATCCTATAAACCTTCTCCCTACTCAGTTGTTTCCAATTGACCCTGTAAAATCCAACTGAACAACTGTAGGATAGGTATCCTAAGCAACTCCATACGGATACTATATCCAATGCCTCTCATTATGGGCGAACCCAAGTTTTCAAAATCTCAATGCACTCTTAATATCAATACCAAATGCCACCCAATATCAAGACCCCCAGTTACGACATGGTGTTTATGTATACATGCTTATATCTCCGTTTTATAGATGAATCTCTCTTTTTCAATTTCTACTTCTCTTGTATTCTGTTATCCCTCTCAAGAATGAAGTAGACACTGACACGTCATCAAAGATGTCGCTCCGAAAACTTGAGTAATCCATCGACATTTGAAGAAATTTAGTGGATTTTCTATATATTATTTTTATCCTTTTGATCCAAAAATCATTATAAGGTTGTGTAATCGGTTCTCCTAATACTTGGTCACGGATTCAGTCATTATTTTATGAGAAAAAGCAAAAAACCAAAATTTATCAGGTTGTTTTGGATATGTAATTTTTATGTTGTGTTCGCTGTTACATGAGATTTGAATTTTCTATGCAGGTATCTTTAGCTTTGTTTTCTGTATACACGTGATGATGATTTTTAGATTTGCTTACATCATAATATCCTATATGGCTATATGTAAATCTGATTCTTAGACGCCCTGATGAATTGCGAACCTTTTATATGGTTAATGATATGTTACGGTTTTTCATCCTATATTAACGAAAATGGTCAGGAACCCGATTTACCTATGGATTTTTATTGGATTAAAGAATCTAAAAATCACCATCACCTGTAATAGAAATCACGGATGTACTAATCTTATGCAATAACATACTCAAAAATTACATATTCATAATTTTACCCTTAAAAAAATATTTATATAATCGATTTTGGGTTTTTGCATGTATGTTATGATTAAGGTCTAAATGCATGGTTAAGCATTAGGGGAATCGATCCTAAGCTTAAAATACTTGCTTAGAACCAAAAAGATAAAACGTATTGGAAATTTGGTTTTAATCGTCAAACTTTGATGGATTGCTCGAGAGCGATGTGCTTAATAATTTGTTGAGTTTATTTTATCCTTTAGAGAGATAAAAGTATAAAAACAATATAGAAGATGTAGAGAGTAGGAAAAAAAAAAAGAATTTTGCATATTTAGAAGTGGGAATACAAGTACCGATAGATAGAGATATCCCAGGACACACTCTAACCATATAGAGGTCAATCTTTAGATGTAAGCTTCTATAACAAAAAAGTTCCCACACCAAACCACCAAAATTTTCGAACAGATTTTAAGGAGAGATTGCGGCTTTTAACAAACTTGTGGTTGCGAAAGCGCAACCTTGCAGGAGAAATGTTTGAAAGTTATAAAGTAGCGACGCGGATCCGGAGGCACTCAGTCTTTAGGCACTCTCCAAACACTCAATCTCAACCACCCATTCGTATGGGATGGGTGGTAAATATTATAGTTGACGTGTCATTATGGGACTTAAAAGATCCTACCAAACAAAACATAGAAGTCGTTTCGGTCTATCGACAACTCACTCTAATCTCAACCACCCATTCCATAGGAAATGAGTTGTTGAGATTGAGTGTTTGGAGAGTGTCTAGAGACCGAGTGTCTCCGGATCCGCTCCCATAAAGTAAATATAGAAGCCTTTTTTTATTTGAATGGCATGTATTTTTATTTTTATTTTTTTAAATTAAAACTTTTTCAACTATGTCCCACGACGTGACACATTGCAGTTGGTTCATTTATTGGCCACACTGTTTGGTTCGCTGCCTAGAAAATTACCAACCGCAACGTGTCACGTCGTGGGACAGTTCAAAAAGTCAAAAAAATAATTTAAACAACACATGACATTTCAAACGGTTCCTAAATTTGCTTTTAAGCCTCTCTCGTGTGAGGTGGCCCTTTCTCGACCTCAAGTTTGTTAAAGGCCACACTTTTTCCTTCAGAATCTGTTTGGAAATTTGGTGATGTGGATATTCCTACACCCTCACTTTTTGTTGGAGATGCTTTAAGTCTAAGACATGTCGCACTTAATCTTCATGCATGGACTTGGGCCTTCAACACAATGTAGTATAAGGTCCTAGTATTGGGTGTTGAAAGACTAAGGCTTGTTTATATCATGAGGTTGATTCGAATCTTTATCTTAGGATTCCATATGGGTAATTGGAAACCACCAAGTATAGAGAGTGTTTCAAGGGTCACAACTGAGAAGCGTGATCGCAAAATGAGTGATGAAAATGGCACATCTTATTCTTCCTCACTTGGTTATGTTGCTGCTGGAAAAATGAGTGACAGTGCGACTTGAGTATATAATATATATATTTTTCGACTCAAATTCCACTTTGCTGAAGATGTTATGTTTTCTAACAAATTGGTTTGTTCAAGCAGTAAGAGGTGGCTTAGGCTTCTCCCACAGGTCTAAACCAACTGACTTTGGACACTAATCCAAATTATAGGACCAATTACTAACCAAGGTTTGAGTAACATACTTACTGGGTAAGTGTCAGGGCTATTTTCACCAGTTAAACTTTTCATAAGCACTATTCAATATTTTTTTGTGTAACGATAAGTTGTAGGATAGGGTGTTCTGTGCTGCATAAATTGTTAGATTAATAAAAACCTCTTCATTTATTCGGGAGAAGATACCTGGTGACAATCAAGTAGGAAGAATGAGTTCTCGATTCTGATATGATATCTTGATGGGAGTAATTGCTATAACAAATTTGTATATGATCTTCTTCAAAATATTTTTGTATAATTGTTTGGAGTAGGCCCTGAGACAATACAGGTTACCTAGTTTATTTTCCAGCAAAAACAGTTAAGATTTCCCAGTAGTGTGCTATTCTGACAATTAAATCAGAATAAATAGCCAAATTGTAAATCCATAGAAGGTCTTATAATTTCTCGAAAATTCCATGTAAGATTCTGATCAAAGACGTAAAATCTTTTCATTCTTAAATAAAAAATATGTTTAGCCATAATTTTATTGTTCGAAAAATAACTCTGTTCAATTATCATCATCATAAAGATCTATTAGTTAATCTCGCCCATACGTGCGACCTTAATTTCACCTTTTCCTTCGACCCTCCAATAAAAAAACACTAATAATTCACTCCAAGCTATTCTACATTCTTTGAATAGAAAGCAAAAAACTTGTTTTGTTTTGTTATGATTCTATTCTTCTCGGTTAAGACATTGGACATCCCGCATCATCTATGTGGTGTCTTCTACAGAATGAGAATGAGGGTCTCTTGTGCAGTGATAAATTCTTCATCAGGTTACGTATGTGTGAAAGGCAAATGCGAGTAGACATGATTTTGAATTTCTAGGGTTTTAATTTAATACCTAAAAGTGAGCATTTTACATGATTCATTCCCTCATGCCAAATTTACTAGTACTGTTGTTGATCACAGATTATGACATTTGGAGAGTTTCTAGGAAAGTGAGGTAATTCTAAGATTGAGAATGGCTAACTTGACTGCATTGCCTCAGGAAGAGTGAGCTTTATTCTGGTGCTATTGATGCACTCGTACCACTTAAGGAGGAAAGTCCTGTTATTATTGTCTTATTAGAGCAAAAACGAGTAAGGGAGGAGTGCAAGAGTTAAATAGAGGAATGTAGTAAAATCTAAGGGAGGAGGAGGAGTTGCAGGGAGAGAATGTGTAAGAGAATAGGGACAGGTTAGGTCAAAGAGGGATGGCATGCTAGATTTGAATATGTAGGTGTGTTTGTTGAGAACAGATTGTGTGGGTTGACAAACAAAAACATGGTGGACGAGAAAGTTTTAAAATGCCGAGTGCGAATAAATAGTCTTTGTTTATGGAGGAAGAGAGAGTGGTATGCTTAATATACTATTTGAACCCCATACGCCTACATTTCTCTTATATAGAACCACCTCAGACCTCTTAAGCTGACGTGATAATTTGGTACTGCCACACATCATTCTTGACCCTTCTGAACCTTAGTCTTGTGTTCATGGCCATCTAGTGACGTCTGAGATGGACTCTTTTTTTGCATAGTGTTGTTATTATTTGTATAAGCACATGTGTCACCTAATGCATGTTAAGCACTGACTCATGTTTTATATAGAGATCGATATAGATGTGGCTGTTGCCATGCTTAGGGACTACGTGGCAATAAATTGCTCTTTTAGGTGGTGTTGTGAGTGAGTATACACATGATTTGTACATTACTTGTTGGAAGTGTTTTACAGTGAGTCCCTATTTCACGATTATTTTTCACATTTGCCTATTGACTGCGGAACTTGTTACTACACATTAATCATTTTTCACACACACCTGAACTGTGACACGATCAAACATCTAAATAAAGTTGAGAAGGTATTGTTTCTTCTTGTGAAGATAGAGGGTGAAACAACTCACTTTATAAGTTCCTTTATTGTGCTTTATCCCAGTGACGCACTATTTGGCATCTCTAGAGGATGTGGAAATATTATCTAAGAAATATGTGGAAATATATATCATCTAAGTAATAGTATTCTGCTTGTTCTTCGCAGGGCCAACGCTCAACAACCAAAGCTGTTTGTGGGGATGATTCTGATCCTTATCTTTGCTGAAGCACTCGCCCTCTACGGTCTCATTGTGGGTATCATTCTCTCCTCGCGTGCTGGACAGTCTAGAGCTGATTGAAGATTTTGTGAAGTCTGAAGCCTTCACGAACTGTAGTTTTATAAATTTGAGTTTGAATCCACATATGCCACAGGAAATTATATTTTCTTTTCTGATTCATTTGTGAATTAATTGCAAGACGTGTATGTAAGTGTTTGTTGAACTTCTTTAGTAATTAACCAGTTCCCCTCATTTTTCGTGATATTTTGATGATTGTGCATGTTTTCTGAAATAATCAAATGTGCTCTAAACTGGTTTCAGAGTACTGATTATGGTCTTGAATCAAAGTAGAGATCAGAAGCTTTTTACTCTGATAAATTAGAATACCTTGTTTGTGATTGCAGGTGGATATCATCTTTGTAACCATTTTTATTATTCTGAATTGCACCCATAAAAATATTCATAAAATTGTTTTGTTCCAAATCTGAAAGAGGTGCAGTTTTGAGATTCCCCTGATTAACTCTTACTTACTCTCTTAGTAGAATCAGAAGGTGTACAAATTCAAAACAGCAGAGCAGTGATTTGTCTCGTGCAACGGATTGAAAGGCGTCTGATATTTTGTATTAACTTGCACTATCCAAGTGAGTGTTGAAGTTAACAATAAGAAAAATGTGAAGATTCAATCAAAACCTTTTACTGTATGATATGGCGAATGAACAAATATGTTGTTTTTCATGAAAAATGTATGTCGTTCTTTAACACCATTAATTATCAACATCTCTTCTAATTGGGGAAACCTAGATCAAAATCGGATGACTCGGAGTGATTCACACCGAAGGGGGAGAAGATACTCTCCACCACCTGTTGTAGACAGACACGGCAACAGGAGCAGGAGAGAGCGAAGCCCTAAAACCAGGTTCATTCTCAAATTACTATTTGTGTTTATTCCAAGATTTAAATGAACTCATTTGTATTAGTGTAGCTTAGGGTCGTTTTTCTTCAAGATTCTGGTTGCTATGTAATCTTGAGTACCATTCAAGATTTGAGACAGAAAAATGTAAAAAGATGTTGTACCATATTCCAATCTCATATTTAATATTTCGACATAGGAGAAAAAGTCCATCTCCAATTCCAAGGCGACGTAGAAGTCGCTCTTCATCGCCAAGGAGACACATTAGACAAACAACTAGGAGCATTTCGGTATCTCCTGTTAAGAAGGTCCTTAATCTAAGCCCCCGGCCGAAAAAGAGCAAGAATGAAGACGAGGAAAAGAAAAGGTATCTAAAATCCCTTTCACCTTAAATTAAGATGATTAATTTTATTTTCCTCTCTACAAATTTCTCATTTTTGTTCCTGATAATGTCCTTGAAGTACTTGTGGATACGTAATTCCAATATATTTTTTTATGTTTATTGAGTCCATTGTTTATTGACAAGATATGGCATAGCTTGGCTGTTCAATTTCAAATCACCTGGTAGTCTAACAAATTGATTTATCATAATCCTATAGAGCAAATGTACCTAGAGGACATTGGATAGGATTGAAACAAGGGGCTGTGCATATCAGAATATCTCTTTATCTCATCATGGCAATAGCTAGCCTTCCTTGTCGCAAAGAATTCTGGTCTGGAGTCTTCTATTAGAGGATTTTCTCTCCTTATGTTCATTTCCAGAATAATTTTCTAGTTAAATACTTTACATCAAGTATCAACAAAGTAGCTTAGGACTTTTGTTATGTACGTAATTGCTCTGTTTCTATCTGAGATAAGCCTAAGAGCATCACAATACTTATTGCCACCAATAAAGGAGCCTCACATTTTCGGTTGCATCGTAATGCACCTGAAAGTTTTTAGGTTTTTGAGGATGGCAATCAACAAGATTCTCGAGATTCAGAAGAGTTTAAATCTCTGCTTTCACCTGAAAGTATCATTGAATTGATTCCTTCCTGGGCTTCTGTTAATCCCTCTTAGCAGTTAGTTACCATGAATTAGTCCTGAGTAGGTAACTGTTGATTTTTTACTAGATTTATTTCCCTCTTTTCTCTTTCATCGAGTTGATCATTTTCTCCTTTTTTTCAATTTTTTTCCCAACTAGCCACCACTCTGCAAATCTGCAATAAACTCGTTCATATGGTGTGAGTACTTCACTCAATATAAAAAAAATTATCTCGCTGTTATTAGGACATAGAAGTCATTTTTACTGTCTATCTATATGTAAACAACTAATAGGAAAGAGGATATACTTAGCCTATATGGTTGCAGTTGCACTCACAGTGCATTTTAGTGTCTATATAAATTAATAAATAAATAATAGAGGAGAAGGTTATATTTTAACATACTTGGTTGTTTTCGCAATAACTTTGATCACATCCTTGCACAACACAATTTATTACCTTGGCTGTCTGTAACAAACTCAATTAAAACTCTCTTTTGAAGGGATCTGGTTGTTCCATAGTTTAATATATGTTTGGGTCTTCTAATGTCCGGTAATGCTGTTATCTCTCTCCTTATGATGAAGACAAATGAGTAATTAGGTGGCCGCACTGAGTTCTAATAACCCTCTGTATTCATCCTCAGATCATGGTAGTTTGCTCTCGTTCCCTTCTGTTTTATTCTCTTTTTCTTTTCTTTTTTGTTTGGTAGACAGCCTTGAAAGAACTCCTAACATTATACGACTTGTCCATAGAACACAATTGATTTATGCACAATGTTTGAGGAAAAGTGCTTAACATAGCTTCAGTAATCATCCCTTCACTTTTGTGATTTGGGTCCGCATTTTTATAGTTTGGTCTTACTGTGTGCCCCCTTTCTGTGGAATGAGCCATTTACGGTAGAAAGGAACTTGAGGGAATTTGTAGGCGCAGAAAATTGTGGTAGCTGTGAATACATCCATCAGATCGTTCATCTCTTAGTGGTGACCGCAGTGCTAGGCTGCTGCAGACCTAGGAGTCTTTTTCCTGGATGTTTTTGGGAATTATGCATTTTCCATGAGAAAGTATTCCATTTTAAGCATTCTCCCCTTTATTATTGTAAGTAAAGGCACATGGGGTGTGAGTATCTGAAGAAAAGGAGTCTCCTCTTTAAGGTGGGATCTCATTGTAGGAAAAGGTGAATTGGGTTACTTGGGTGCTAAAAAAATAAATGCCTTATTCTTTTCATCTTTTTGTTTCTGTTTACCGTCTTGGTAGGTCTCCTCGTCCAACTAGTGGCGAATCTCTTTATAACATTCTGGTTGATCCCTTGACATTCTTTCTGGATATTTAGAACCAAAAAAATGGAAACATTTTATGGGAAAGAATAGGGCCACTGTGATGAGAGGCTAAGCTTCGACTTAAGTTGTCCTCCATACTTTAAAAGGTCATAGTAGTTGTTGGTCTCTTGCTATATACATTTCATTTATTTACTTGTGTTTAGGTATTATTTTCAGATTATGGTCTAGTTAGTGAACGGGTTTGCGGAATGCCTTCTATGTCCTTGTCCATTTTATGAAAAGAATATGGGATGCGCGATGCTTACACGATTTTTTTCTTGGTCAGTAGGAAGAACATTATTGATCAAGAAAAAGAACAATAATTCAAAGAAAGTATACAGCAGCAACAAAAGGATAATGCATCTAGGTTGGCACTCCCCCTACCTTCAACCAAAACTCCCCAAACCCACTAAAAACATTTAATCAAACTCAAAGTACTCGCTATGGGGCCTCTTAATGTGTCTGAGATATTGAGGTATCCCTTCTGCCATTCAAAGTTCCACCGTTGAGGTCTCCCTATCACATAAAAGGTGAGGAGCAAAGTCCTCATGATCCTCTCATAACACAAATTTAAAGGCAATGTGCAGTCCCTTTTCCGGTGAGTTCTATTCAATTAACTTTTGTTATGTTCTCTCAGGCGTCAACATGAAGCAGAGTTGGAACTATTGGAAGAAGAAACTGCAAGAAGAGTGGAGGAAGCAATTCAGAAAAAGGTAAACGAGAGCTTAAATTCTCTGGAGAGCAAGATGGAGTTGCAGAGGCAAATAGATGAAGGTAGGAAGAATATCATTGATGAAGTTAGAGATCAACTTGCAAAAGACAAGGAAGCCGCTATTTTTGAGGTGAAGACCAAAGAGGTATGGTTTAAATAAAGACTATCTTCTTCTATCTCCTATTATTTCTCAGAGACCTCATTTGCTCTAGTTTTTTTGAGAATTTACTTCAAAAACTGATTAAATCCAGAGATTGAAAAACATCCGTGTGAAATGCTGCATCAGTTCGCTGTAAATTTGTGGACCTTGTTGGGGGTGAACGTGCGGAATACATCACCCTCGCGCAATTTGGTTTTATCCGTTATCCTCATGGCATACAAATAATCAACCAAGAAACTAGAAACACAATTAACATGCACACAATACACAATATTTGTCGGAGGTTCACCCTAAGGCTACTCCCCATCACCAAGTTAGAAATCCACTATGTATCCAATTTCAATTACAAGCCCTCAAGGGATTCCAACAACCATGAAAATCCCTAATCTCGCAATAACCCTCACATAGATTTACAAGAGATGAAAGAAACATAAGAGATCATCAAGAACCCAAAGTTACCTCAACAAAGACCATGTTGCATACCTTATTCTTGAAACCCTTCAATCTTCTCTCTTCCTTGATTTCTCATCTTAGCAACCAAGATGTACTTCCCTCTCACCATCAAATCCCAAGAGAGCACCCTCCACCCTTCAATCTTCTATTATAGAGGCTATATCTCTTCTAGATTTCAATTTTCTCTCACACAGAGGCTTTTTAACTCACACACTGAATAGAGGCTTTGAACTCACACTCTATATTTATAGACTCTATTAGGTCATCAGCGAAGTACGCATCACGAGACAAACCATCGCCTTGGAATAAATCCCCTTCAAAACGCACTTAACAAAACAAACACCGCGGTTTTCGTTCGAACGACTTAAGTCTCATTCGAACGACTTCATGTTTCGTTCAAACGACTTCGTCTGTTTTGAGCCGTAACCTAACAAACCTTATGCTAGCCAATGCATTGCTAGATCACCCCTAAATTATCATAATGATTGGCTATTGGCGTTCATTCTGTGTGTAACTAATGACCATTATTGCATAGAGTAAGTAATCAAAGGAGTGTAGATTTCCATAGAGGCATTTCGATCTAGAAAAAGTGGTAGTGGCATCGTTCTGGCTTAGCATTAACCTCGATAAAATAGGAAGATTACACTTGTAGTTGTATGTACGCATATGAGTTTGTCATGATGTTTGATATAGCTAAACATGATAAAGTTTTTCACATCTCAAGACATGTGAAAGCAAGAATGTCTATTCGATAGGGTATCTTCAAGATATACATAATAATCACAAGTTCTCTGCATTCTAGGACTAAATACTGGGCATCATTGTTTTGTATCTCTACTTCGACTTTGATATAATTGATGCTATCTTATCTTATTACAGGAACAAGCTAAAGGAGAGAGAGAAATGCTGGATAAGATAGTTGAGGAGAACCAGAGGAAGGTTGAAGAGGCTCAGAGAAAGGAAGCTTTAAGGCAGGAGAAGAAAGACGAAGAAAGGTACCGGGAGTTGGAGCGAATCCAAAGACAGAAGGAAGAAGACGAGAGCAAAAAAAAACTTGAACACGAGGAAGAATTGGATGATCAGATGAAGCTCTTGGGAAAGAATAAGTCCAGGCCAAAACTTTCATTTGCAATTGGATAGAATTCAGTGTTCAATGCTAGTTGCAATTGTATTTATTTGTATGCTTGTATTTTATTCCAAAGTTAACTTTTGAATGACATTGTTTTTTTTTTTTTTTTTTTTTTTTTTTTTTATTGATAGTTAGCTTTTACTTGAATCAGTGTTCTTTCGAGATAGCTCTGTATCGTACATAATTGTTCCTAATCTTATCAGTCATAATTTTTTCCATTTTATTTTTATTTTTTTATTTTTTTGTGATTGCTAATACTCACACCCTTAAAGTTAATGGACTGTGTTGATAACTAATCTCCGCAGGCGAAGACCAAGTGATTGAGAGAAATACCACTAATCTCCATTGGTGAAGACCAAGTGATTGAGAGGAATACTACTTTTTATTTTGTGATAAGTCATGGTAAGTAATGACAACTTAGAGGCTTTGCTGTATATAATCCAAATACAATTAAGTTATCATTGTTAGGAACTACTTAGTAATGTGTTTGGTAAGTAATGACAACTTAGAGGCTTTGCCATATATAATCCAAATACAAGTAAGTTGTCATTGTTTGTAAAAGACAATAAACAGAAGCCAATTGATCAACAAAATCATGTTTCAGATGATCGCATAGAAGTCCCCTTTCTTGATTATGCCTGAAGAAAGCTTTAAGGTAGGCTTTCTCTAATATCTCATCATCCTTGCCCCTCATTCCCATCATCTGCATCTAATATAATCTCTTATTAACACATTGGAATGATTAAACGTTATAGCAATGAAATATATAGACCCCAAAAATCATATGCATTGTATGAATATCATGCTTAAGGTATGATCGTATATTCACACTAGACACACTATGAATAAATGTGTGTTCTATATGATTAAGTTGGAAAGATCCAACTTGATAATTCCTTTAAACAAAAGTAATTGTTATACATTCCAAAGCTACAAACTCTACTACAATGCTAAAGATACCATTAGCAGTCCTAGATGCTTAATTTGGGAAGTTTAGATCCAAGCCAAGATATCTTATTTGTTAGGTATGACTTATGATCAAATAATAGAAGACACTGGAAGGGATGGGGACCCATAATTGTTTCACAAGTCTCCTTCATTGCTCCATCACTCAAATAAAGAGAGAAAACCAACAAATGAAAGATTGCCTCAAATATAACCAACAAATGCCATCATACAAAGTTACAAACCATAGACTGTTATTTAGGACCCTCACTTTGCTCCCTATTTAATACCCTTTCTCCCAAGTTACGTAAGTCTCTCTTTCTTTCTCCAACCATGTTTGTTCCCTCCAGTCTATCCTCAGCCAAAGAACACAAGATCCAACTGAAGAAGGGATGTATAACAGTTCGAGTCGGACTAGAAGAAGGTAAGTTTGAGAAACGTGCTATTCCAATATCATATCTAGAGCACCCTCGTTTCAAGCGGCTTTTGGAGACTGCACAAGATGTTTATGGGTTTCAATCAAAAGGTCTTATAAAACTACCATGTTCAATCGAAGAGTTCAATCAGCTTCGCTCGCTCATCGAAAGAGATGGATCTAACCTACATGGGTATCATCACCAACAACCTCTTAAATCTTTAGCTTGAGTTTTTTTTTGTTATTCTGAGGCTATGTAATGTTTGAGTGTTTTGTATGAAACTACAACCAGGGCAACATGTTATGTTAAAAGTTAAAACCTAGCATCTACTTTGTTCAAATATTTTGTGAATTATTATCATGTAATGCTCAGAAAATTTCTTTTTTTGGCCTTTTGGTTTGATATCGATGATGATTCGAATTCAGTTATTTCCTGCAAACTCCGTCGACTAGACATCGCCTGACATTTAAGTCCCACCACAACTCCGTACCCCGCCACGTTTTGCTTAGAGATTGAGAACACTTGCAAGATATACTTTTAAACGTGATTGATATCCTCAATATTGGATCTGGTCGCGCTTTAGGTATGATATATTGAATTAGAAAAATCTATGGTAGGTACACATATTTATAGATCATATATGGTAGCTGGGTCAATACGCTATCATTTAATTGATTAGAAAAGTCGTGATGCCCTAAAGATACTAAACACGTATACAGTTGCAAGAGTGAGTACTAAAATGAATCAAGGATTAAGAAAATAAATTTTATTCAAGATAGCAAAGTCGCTCAAGCAAAACAACTCGGACATATATTACTAATAATTTAGCAAATTTTGGTTTATAATCAATGCCGCAGATTTAAAGATCACATAACATAAAGTTTCACAAATCAATAAAAGAAACCTTCAATTTGCCTCCTTGGTCTTCTTCTTTTTATGCCTATGGCTGTCATCTCCCTCACCATTGCCCTTTCTCTTCATACCTCCTTTGGAAGATTTCTTTGATGCCTGATTTATATCCACAACCACAATATAATACAAACGTATGTAGAAAGATAAATCACACGAGGAAAAGGTAGGGAAAGGCATAAAACACACCTCAGCAGAGAAAGTTCTTAGAGGATCTTTTCCTCCCCTAAATTTTCCTTTGGTTGGGCGTGGGCGACGTGCCGAGTGTGTAACTCCCATTGCAGCTCTAGCCAGTTTAACCATTTTGCTGGCTTCCTCTATTGTAGGATCCATGAGGTACTCGGGCACAATTCGTAAATGGTTAGGAGGAGGCTTCTTGCTTAGCATCTTGTCATGCTTCAGCAGATCTGTTCAAAAATCATTACTTTCGTAAGAAACTGAAGTGAAAGGAGTCCAGTGTAGATGAGTAAACTACACAACCAATAAATAGAATTCATTACCCAAGTCCTTGGGATTATCTTCAAAATGAGACTTCAACCTATACAACAGCCGAGACATTTGTCAATGGATATATGAGTATTCTAGTATAGTATTATGTTTTATACCTAACCAAGGTATTTTTCTTCTCTACATACAAGTGAAATAAAAGAAACTGACTTTAAATATAAAATTTGAGGAAATAATACTAACTTTTCACAGTTGAGGATTTCATTTCTCACATCCTGATGCCGTGCTTCTCTTACTGCAATTTTTGTAATGCTTCTTGCAACATCCTGTGACACGAATTGCTTATTTTTTTTAGCAGGTAGACTAGTTCACCTATTATTACCCGTCGAGAATGTACTTTATAAGGAAAACTTTGCCTCAATGAGCAAGTTCACTGTCCAAAGAAGGCCTAAACTTGCACCATCTGTCACAAATTAGATATTCAGCACTACTTCAAAGAGTTTGCAACTTCATTAGCCGAGTTTTTTAATAGATAAAAGGAATTTCAGTGACTGACAAGTGACAACATCTTAATCTAAGGAGAGAAATGAATTGCATTACCAGCGTATAAATATAGGCCCATAAATGCACAGCTATTTTCTGTATTAAAGATGAATGGTGGAAATATTATACCTCGGCCCTATATCGTAAACTCTCCACCGCATCTTTTTTAAGAGGAAATGGTGTAATACCTTGGTCCCCCAATGCGGTTTTGATTTCTTCGAAAATTTCCTCTTCATCTGGAGAAACCTTTAAACACAACAGTGTCACCCATTAGTCAATACAAAAGCTACTAATACATAGAACTTGCTAAGTCCGCATACTAATATTATTCAACGAAGGAAAAAATCAGTAATCCACCAAACACATCCATTTTCAAATTGGCTATAGACAAACTTACCAGTGAAACAGATGCACCGGTGTTAAAAGCTCTCCCAGTACGTCCAATTCGATGTATATATCCTGCGGAGTTAGGAGGCATTTCATAATTTATGACCTGCCAAAAAGGAGGGCAAATATTATTAAATGTGAATACAAAGATGTCAACAACAAAAAAACTGCCATTCGGAAACCAATCAGATATTCTGAATTAAATTAGGCAGGAAAAGTTGTACGGAAGTAATATTTTTGTCCGTACCACAATGAGACAATAGGGGCGCTGTTTAAAGAGCTTGTTTAAATCAGACAGGTTTGACTAAAATGACGGGAGAATGAGATTGTGGAATGATTCCTAAACTAATGGGACAGAAAAACCAGATGAACTTCTGAAACCAAACCATATATAGACTTGATCAAAGACATGGAAAAATAAACTATTTAAGTGCTTAGGGCTTTTATACGGGTAATCAAAAACTTCTATGACAAGTTGAGGAAATGTGATTGGACCCGCATGAAGTAAGTTAACCCATCAAAAATTTAGTTTCGCTGATTAAGTAGGTGGGATATCATCATACATATTGGATAATTTTTTTGATGGAGTTTAAATGGAAATGCATTTGTTTTGAGCACATCTCAAGGTCATCATTTCAAAAGCCAGTCGCATATGCCTAGTGAAGGTACAGAAGCACCGCCAAGCTAGTTTTCTATACAGGCGAGTTATCAAATAATCAGGCTTGATTCCTGATCCATTTTAAGCAGTGGAACTATATCCAAAGACCAGATGATTGAAGACCTTTTTTGCTCTTTTCAGTTGGAAAAACAGAGACATATCATTTTAAATATACCCAGGGACAGCTAAATATATTTGATATGACATTCAGAAGAAGAAAAAAAATGTAATGAGAGCTAAACGTGTTCGAGAAAAACATAAGGAATATTATCAGAAAAAGAAGAAGGCATAAAATTCAAATCACTTACTGTATAAACATTTTTGAAGTCAATTCCTCTTACAACTCCAAATTCTGAGTCCAACTTTTGCCTGAGATGTTTTTTTGATTTCTTTGATACAACCTGATTAGTTTGCTCTTTCTCTCTTATTTTGCAGTCATCAATTGCTATTAAGTGATCAAATAGTCCTGCATTAAATTCCTGGTGAAAATCCAAGTACTAATGCATTAGTAAATTAGTTTACATAAAGCATATGCTTCTATAGATAGTCCTGAAAAGGTAAAATATAATCTAAAACATACCTCAAGGATATGGAGACGTGAATTTTCCGGCAACTCTGCGTTCAACACAGCAGATCTTATTCCAAACTGTCATAAAATATAAGGGCTAATAAATTAATAGGGAAATAACCTTCGGCACTAGGATGTGAAATGGCAAATGAGATACATCTGTATAGAACTGAACTCTACAATATTAACTTAGACATCATGTCATTTTAATGATGACCTGTCTTTGGTTTCTTCTTGGCCTCAGAAGATTTTTACTTAAAAGTACTACTTTTTACCTAGGAAGGAGGTGAAGGTTAGGCTACCTCACATGCACTGAGTCTTCTAAGCAGAACACAACAGAAGAAAAGCTATAACAGGAAAGGCTAAACTAGATAAAGAACATTAAAGGACTCGGTACCGTATCTGTAGAAAAAATAGCACCACAAAAGTCACAACCGCCCAGGCAATACAAAGTTCATACATGTTATGCAACTCAACAATGCAACACCATCACCCCCTAAAAAAAAAAGATCCCTCGTCTCTCTCTAAACAATTTCAGAGGTGACGATAAGCATTTTAGCATAACATTCTTATGCAACTCAACAATGCAACAACCCCCCCCCCCCCCCCCAAAAAAAAAAAAAAAAAAAAAATCCCTCGTCTCTCTCTAAACAATTTCAGAGGTGACGATAAGCATTTTAGCGTAACATTCTAAGGCTTTCTCGTGTCTTCTGTATCTAAAAAGTCACTAATCAAACTAGGGGGAGAATTATTAACTTCTCCATTTATTTTCGCTCAGATCTTGATGATTTGAATACATGAAACTGATTTGCCACAAATGTGTAGTAATTTTTGTACTCCAATTTGTATAGTGCAAAAGAATAGCAAATTGCCAAATATTTCAAAACTGCATTGAAGTTAATTTACCTGCTCAAGAAAGAGTTTCAATCTGAAACCTGCATCAATAGTGTTGACAAATAGCAGCACCTTTTTCAGAACAAGTTTATGGCTCAGGAGAGCAAGGATGTATATATGCTTATCCCGATAACTGCACATAATCTGAACAGCATAAAATAGAGAAAGTAAGAATCCTTGAGCCATAGAGGCTAACCAAAACAGTGATAATTAAAAAGGGATAGAATAAATATCTTCTGCCAAAACCATCTCAGCTGGTAAATTTTCATCATTTAATTATTAAAAAACAATAAATAAAAACAACTTGTGGTGCATGTATATTGAGCGAAGACGATGAAAGAAAACATTTCCCTTAAGGGTTTCCACTTCACTGTTTTTTAACCGAATGTTTCAAAATTCATTTCATCCATAAAGTTGGAATTTTGAAAGATTGGTATATCTGAAAAGGTCTCTCTGAGATCTTTCAGTTCACATGATGCTTCTTTAATAATACTGTTTTCAAGTACAAAGGCAGGGGGCGTGGAGTGACGAAACCACCAGATAGGCAGAGTGAGAAATTGCAAGAAGAAGAGCATCGTCCATTTATGAAGGAAAGAGGTGGCTAATGAATTGCTGAGAGTGATTGTGCACATGGTGGGAAGTGGTGTATCAAAGGTATCTGTTTGCTGGGAAAATATTCACAGAGAGTTGAAACGAGTGATGAAAGCACACAGACTGGAGCATCCAAGATACTTGCTGAACGGTAGCCATGTCCAACTAGCAAGTATACAATATTTAATGTAGTTGTATAGGGTTACAAACATGATGAACTTAGTTACTCAAGTCATAGTTAAGTGATGCAATTATTAATTGGAAGTCTGATACTGTCAACTTTAGATCGTGCCTGAGACATGCAACAAAGAGGGGCAATGCCGAACAAGAAACTTGCCTAAGAGCAAGCCACAAAACCTCGGTTTACTTGGCAGCTTCTCGACCCCATTGATGAATAGTAAATTATTGATGACTCGCTATTAATATTGTTGAGTAGTTATTCCATATGTATAACTGTCTGAGCAAGAATATATATCATCGGTTGAATCACGGCATTTGAGTGGTGTTTGTGACATCAAGTGCAAACTATTACTCTATCATCATGTCATCAAAACTTGTAAATTCATGAAATTTAACTACACAGGTTGCAGATGAGAGTAATATATATATATATACAAAATGTCTTCGTACTGATACATATTTTTATATAGTGCAGGTACGTACCCAAGATTGTTGAACATTTTTGGGAACAATCTCGTCTTTAATATTCCCTACTTCTGGTAGAATCGGAATGAATTGACTGTGCAACCAAAGATTCTTCAACTTCTCAATATCAGCGCTGCAAACCGGAAGAAAAAACGAAATCACTGATAAAAGTTAGACTTTAACAGCTCTATTAGAAAGTAAACAAAGAAACTATGGATTGAGTAGACGGTTTTATACTTTTATGAAATAATCTGATTTATTTTTTCAATTCCAACTTGACCCATGGCCATAAGTATCTATACTATTTTATAAAGTGAAGGCTCCTTAGAGTCGTTTAAGCCAGATTTTGGTTGTCCAAGCCGTTTGCGCAGTTTTTGTCGTCCTGCTTGGTACATAATTTACAGAAACCCTCCAAAACCGACACACTTTCCTTATACGTCTCTCTCTCTCAAACATGTAAGCAACAAAGAATCACGCCTCTTTGTTTTGTGGAATTTATTTTCAGATTTGTGGAATTATAGATACAATCGGGACCATTTACCCGTCGATAATCGATCGATTTTAGATGCTAGGATCCTATCAGATTCGTTATGAAGTTGAAGTGGATTCGTTGAGTTTTTTGGGTTATGACTTAGGAGTTTGCTTCCATGGGCTTCTCTGACCGATCGATTGGCAGCGATTTCTATTTCATCACTATTTTGGTGACAAATTAGGGTTCTTGGTGTCTCTTATTTGTGTTTTTGTAGTTTTTCAAAGAGTTTCTTTGATTGGGGGATTGTTGGTTTTTCGTTGAGTCTTTGAAAGATGGTAGGTATTGAGATGATGGCTATGGAATTTGATTAAAGCCCTTCAAAAAAAAATTTTACTACTTAAGGGATCTGCCTGGGTAGGTTGGTCGTTTTGGTCGTCCATGAAAATTACATAAATGTCCCTCTCCACAACATAATTATACAACCCAATCTCTTCTTGCTTCTCCACTACTATTTCTTCTCTCTCGTCAACGTCTCTCATCTCCGATATTCTCCCCACTTTTTGTCTAAAATCAACTGAGATTGTTTCGGGGAACAAATCGAAGATTTCTCCGATTTGATCCGCAATTGATTCGAATCTAAAACATTAAACACCTCTTATCGATTCCAGCGTGCGGGAAAACAATAGAATTTTTTTACCTAGGGTTTGTATGCTAATGTATTGGGAAATTAAAACTATTGGGGTTTCAGCTAAATTGGAGAAGATTGATTTAAAATTTTGTTTGAAGGAAGTAAAGGATCATGATGAGAAACAATAAAAGGGGCATGGTTTTTTTTCTCAATTTATATATGGTGTATCTCAAGTATTCATCTCCACTCTTTAAGCAATTGGCAAATGTAGAGATTGAAACCACACCTCATAAATAATTTTGTATACGACATGGATGAAACTATATACGAGGAGTTAGAAGAGCCTATCTTTTCCGTTAATGGAGTCGAAGAGGTGCAATAAAAGCAAATCAGGGGATTGGTTTATGAAGCATCCCACAAGGCCTCAAGATCTTTCTTGAAAATGTTTACCATCATTTACATTGAGCATTGAGGAAGAACACCTCAATTATTATGTACGTTTGATGAAATGCTAATTAGATTGAGGAGAGAAAAGGGGTTCCCCTCTTTCAAATTGTCATTGTGATTACTATTTAAATTTCCAATTGAATCGAGAGCTACCCATCCTGACTTTGTATAAACCTACGGGCGTGCAACCCCACTTTCCAGGCGTGCTTCGCGCGCCCCCTCTGGTAAATTTTACGTGCTTACTACTTTTGTTAAACATTTATGTTGCATACTCCTATTTTTAAACAATCCGAGACACCTCATAGGAAAAGGCACGAAAAACCAAAATCCCTCAAATCCCATGCTAAATAACTAAAATTTACCGAAGCCAAACTAAGTTGCTCAACATTACTGAAACCCATTATATATCATATACATAGATCCTATTGTCCACAGCAACCACTATAGGATGTAAGTATCTTTGCCCATTTAGCATCTTCTATACCGTGCCAATACACAAAATATGCCACCCTCTCTGTTAGTCTTCTTTGTGGTGCCTTCCTCAAGAACTATATTTGATTCATTAACATCTTGGGGGGGGGGGGGGGGGGGGGGGGGGGGTAAAGTATTAGATATCACAACATTACTGTAATTACCTACATAATGTATTTATGCAAGAAATGGACAAAGTCAAGACCTCAAGGTTCAGTGGGCCTTGGAGTTGGAGGGAGAAGAGGAAATAATAATGAACGAGACGGACACAGCAGTAAAAATGAATAAAGGCTATTACCCAGAGCACACAAAAATATCTTGGTGATGAGGAATAACTCAATAAAAATGCCATAAAGGTTAATACCTAGAGTACAGAAACTATCTTGGTGATGAAGAATAACTCAATCAAAACGCAATTAAAATTTCAAGAACCAAACTTCTTCATTGCCCTTTCTACAATAAATATTCAATACCTTTCCAAGGAGCAAATATATATATTGTAAATAGGTTTACATATTATTATACATGGAAGGACGCCGCACCAATGAGCCTCTATTGGAATGATTTAAGGGATCATTTCTGTTTTGTACAATCTCCTCAACATGGATATCAACCTCAATTTGAAGTCCAATTTCTACCAAAGGACTCCCTCTTCCTTCCAAGTCACTCTATCCATTTCGCCCAACAAAACTTACTCTCCACTAAAGAACGCAAGGGAACTGTTTCATGATTCCCTCCATCATTTTCTTCCGTCTTAAAATGTTCTCTTCAGTATCAGTTTTTAAACTATGGTTACTAGTCTTTGCGTAATACTAAAATTGGAGATACCCAATATTGCCTAAGATTATATAAATGGACTACTACCAGTGATTTACAGGTAGGTCTGAGATTGAATAAATCATACTATCACATACAAACCTTGCAGTTGCAGACAGAAGAACGCTTTGACAACCCCGAGGGACATGAGGGATAAGTATTTTCAGGTCATCTTCATAGCCACGCGAAATCAGTAGGTCAGCCTGAGGAAAATATACACTAACATTTGTAAAAAGATGGAGAAAATGCTCACTTAACTTTGTAAAAAGAGAAGATACGGGGACATGAGTTTTCAAGAACCATATGACATTGTTGAAACTGGAGATGGAAAATACATATGTAAAACGTTATTTAGTCTAAGTGTGAAGAGCCTTTGCTTGTTCTTATCTTTTGCATCTTATTAAAGTGGTCCCATTTTATTCGTTTAAATCAAAACAGATATTTGCGAATAAAAAGGGGGGGGGGGGGGTTATCTCTTGTTTAGGCTCTTGTATTAGGTGGAGGGAGGTTATCATGATCCATCCTTGGTGCATTAACTATTTTCATTCAATTCTATGAGGGATTTACTGGTGTTTTTTGTTTTTCCGAGTAATATTTAGTCGTTTTATTGGATGAGTCCTTCATACTCCTTTTTTTCAGTTCTTTAATATCAATAAAGACAATATTTATAACACAAAGAAAGATAAATGTACGAATGGAAGCTACTATAGAGAAAAATCTTGCTTCGACCTCCTACCTCATCAAGAACTAGGATCGAAAGTGAATTCATTACAGCCTTTGTGTGAACGACATCGGATGATATACATTTCACAATGCAACTCGGTGTTGATACAACAATATCAGGTGGTCCTGCCAACGCAGCTCCCTGCCAACAAATCCATAGTATCAATCTACCATGAAACATCTATAAAACCCCATACCATCAACATTTCGTACCCATAACTTGGTTCCCCAACAATGGTATGAAACGTATAACATCCATGGTGCATACATAATAAACTAACACGCAAACTAAACCTACCAAATCAACAAGTCCCATATCACTTTTCAATGCAACAGCTTTCAGTTGAACTCTACATGCCTCAATGAGAAGTGACACCTCCTTATGAACCTACAACACAAACTCCACACACAAACTCAATAATTCCCCCAAAACCCAACATTTTAATACATCAAACTAATCAACTCACCTGCGGGACAAGTTCCCGAGTCGGAACAAGCACAAACGCACTCGGACCACTCTTCTTCCCCGTTGACCCACATTCTGAAAACAACTTCTGCAACAATGGCAACAGATACGCAAAGGTCTTACCAGACCCCGTCTTCTCCTGTGCAATCACATCTTTCCCTTCCTACATTTACAAAATTATAACCAATGGGTATCAAATTAGAACGCTGGAACCCTCAATTTGATTGAAATTTCTTTGAATTTGATGAAATTAGGGTTTAAGTGACGAACCAGGATCAGTGGGACTACTTTTCGTTGAATTGGTGTAGGTTTAGAGATCCCTTTCTTCGTGAGAGCGCGAATTAGACGAGGGTCTAAACCGAGTTCTTCGAAGCTTTGCTGTTCTTCTTTTTCTTCTGCTTTGGCTTCATTGTTCGCCATTGAAACCCTAATTTTAATGGAGGTTGAGTTTGGGTTTTTGAGATAGATAGAGATGAAGTAAGAAAAAAGTGGCGCCAAAGCGGTGATTTCAGTTAGGTTTTGTATGATGGAGCATCTCTAATTAATGAACTTTTTTTTATAGCTACTGTCAAGAGTCAATTGTTGCTAAGACAGTCCCCAACAGTACTTGAGCTTAGGAGCTACACAGTTTTTTTCTCCTCGAAGAAGGGTTGAGCTCTCAGCTCCACTTCAGATTTGGAGCTTGTCGAGGAGCTTCAAGCTCTTAAAGCGAAGAGATTTATTTCATAAAAGATTAATTATAGTAGAAACTCCTAATTCTAGAACACTTCGTATACTACTATACTCTCCAACACTCCATATACTACTATACTCTCCAACACTCCCCCTCACGTTGATACAAACATATAATATTCGTGTCAAGGTGGATGGGAATAAGAAAATTAAATAAATAGTCACTTATAAGGATACAATCACTAGAGAATAAAAAAAATAAATTACAAACTCATACTGGGTTAACGTGTGCCGATTAGATTAACATAGTCAAACTGGACTCTTCAATACTTGTGGACTGGTTGTAATAGAGGTTCACCGAAACACTTCAAAGCTTCTTCGAGACCATCATTTTGCAGCAGCAGCATAAACACTTCAAAGCTTCACACATCCCTTGTGAAATCAACGGCAATAATATCCCGACTTGCCATTTTTCTCACACAGTTGTAAAATTGGTGGCACCTACCGATTTTCCAGTTTTCCCATTCGAGGGTAATGTAAATATCTTGAAGACTATCATAGATAATCCTTCATGGTCAGCTGTAGCATCCAGAAGCACAGAAATGATCGGGAGAGGGAAACTGTCATTCAGTGTGTATTTATTAAGGTCTGTGAAGTTGACGCAAATTCGGATCTTGCCGTTCTTCTTAGGGACAACAACAATGTTTGAGATCCAGTCGGCGTATTTGACTTCTCTGATGAAACCAGTGGCCAGTAGTTTTTCGACCTCGAGGTTCACTGTTTCTCGAATCCTTGGTGCCAAAGTGCGCTTCTTCTGCTTCACGGCTGTGGAGTGAGGGATGAGGTCAAGTCGATGGCAAGCCAGGGTGGGGCCGACACCGGGCATCTCATGGAAGGTCCAGGCGAAGATGTCTTTATTTGCTCGAAGGAACATGGTGAGCTCGAGGCTTTCGTCGGGATCCAAAAAACTACTAATGAATGTACCTTGACCAGGGCCATCAAGTTTGATATAAACCGTGGGTTCAATAGGTGTGGTAGAAGGGTTCGATGGTATGGGGAGAGATAGAAGCATTGATTGATATGGCTTAACAAGTTTTATGGTAAGATCGATCTAGAAGAAAGGCCGATAGGTTCAAGAGCTACAACATATACTCTGGGCCTATCGCACCACACCAAGAAAGGCGATGGGCTGCACTCCTTTCCTCCTGGCTTACGGTACCGAAGTTGTCCTGCCCACTCAGTTCGAACTGCCAACGTGCGACCTTGACCTCCCCGATAAAGATCAACGAGTTCGAACTTGGATACAATATGTTATGGATCAATAAAACCAGAGACCGGGCCATAGCTAACTTCGGCCGTTATCATCTCTCTCTCTCTCCAGAAGTCGTACAACAAGAAAGTTCGATCAAGAAGCTTCGATATTAGAGATTTGGTACTTTGAGGAGTCACATCTTCTTCGAAGCCTCGCAATGCCGGCAAGTTAGCCGAATCTTGGGAAGAATCTTATGTTGTGTACGACAAAACTGATAAAGGATCGTCGAAGTGTTTGGTGGTATGTAGAAGGTATGGCTTTCATAGCATGGATCCAGTCGCACCCTAGAATGCCCAGGTATTCAAATTTCTTGTCGATGACAAGAAAACTGGTTTGGAGGGTAACTAGACCGGTAGTGACAGGGAGGCTAATGCGACCGACGGCGATTTCGGTGATGCCATTAAATCCCTTGAGTTCGATGTTGGCCAGTGTAATGAGGTCTATTTTTTGCATGGAGCGGACGGTCTGGAGGAAGAGGACGTCTGCGACACTGCCCATATCAATGAACATAGTATGTAAGACGAGATGTTCGACCTTGATCATGATGACCAAAATACCAGAGTGGGGGAAGCGAACATGAGAAGTATCGCAATCGATGAAGGATATACCTTTGGGTCGAGGGCGTTGGCTAGATTTGGGTAGAAGGATGGGTAATTTCTCCTGATAAGTAAGCTTACAACATTCTTCAACTCGTTTGCACTTGCTTCGAGTATGACCGCTGTCGATGTTGTTAAATTTGATAAGGTAGAGTTAAAAAATATGTACCTCAGCTGGGTCGGTAGTTGGAACGGGTTGGGGCTTGAGATACGACCCGTTGAGATAGCTGGGGAGATCGGCGACATATCGATGTAAGCGACCTACTTTAAGAATCATCTTCAGCGATAGTTGCAGAGCATAACATTTGTTTGTGGGGTGGCAATTGGATTTATGATTATGGCAGTAGGGATCGTCCTTGTGAACCTCGATGAGGAAGGGGGTACACCAGATACGATCGTCCTGGATATGTGTGAGAAGGGTGCTGATGAGAGCAGTGAGTTTCAGTAGGACCGGCATGGGTCATTTTTACGGATTTCAGAAGGGGTAGCATCAGAGTGAGGGCATTTGCGGTTCTCGGTCTCCTGTGAGACGGGATCGACCATGGGTGTAGGCGATGGTCGAGGTTTGTTGCGGTGGGTGGTTGAGGCTTTCCCCTGGTGATTGGATTTACGAAGGCGTTTGAGGTTGATCTATCCGTTAACCTTGGATAACATCTCCTCGAGGGTTCGTGGCTTATGAAGCACGATATACTCATTAATACGACTGTAATCTGGCAGAGCATTAGAGTACGTGAGAATGGCATTCGCACAGTTGAGGTATTTGACTTTGGGCGACTTATCGAGAAAACGCTTGGTGAAAGCTTCCAGTGTTTCGTTGGGGGACTTATGGAAGTTGAAGAGAGCATCGACTCGGACCTCACGATCTTTATTAAAGGCAAACTGGGCGATAAAAATGTTTGACAATTATTCAAAGCTTCGGATAGAGCCATTAGGGAGGCTGTGGTACCATTTGAGAGGGCTATCAGTGAGACTGGTTGGAAACATGCAAAACAAGATGTGGTCGGTTGTAGAATACAGGCTTAAAACATTTTGGAATTTGAGGACATGAAACTGAGGGTCAGTATTACGGTATTTGCTGATTTTTGGGGTATTGAAATTTGGAGGTACCTCAACAACGAGGAGTTTAGGGCAGATAAGGTTGTTTAATCGACTCCAGGAGTTCGGTGTGGGGTTCGTGCTGATACGAATGGCGACATGGATTTTTTGATCAAGTTCATGCTGTGTAAGGTAGGCAGGACGAGGGGGAGATCGCTGAGGTCGATGGTGATGAGGCCGCGGGTAGGGGGCATGTTCAGAGCTCTGTTCGCCAAGGCGTTCCCGAGTAGGGTGCAGTGTGGGGTGGCGAGAACTGCAAAGTGTAGAATAAGAGGATTCCTCCATAATAAGGACACCAAGATGGATGGAACCAGTGGGTATGGCGGTGGGGGAACCCTCGACGCCAAGATAGACTAGGAGGACCTCGAGTTGGGGATGGGGCCCCAGTCGGGCGCGGGTTAAAACACACAAGGGGGCGGGTACTCAAAATTGCAGATGAGCGTCTTGGGTCTGTGTCAGTTGAAGCGCGCGAATGGTGTAACGCAGTTCATTCAGAGCACGATATTGGCGGTCGTCGTCGTCTAAACGGCGTTGCCCTTTGGCCTCAAGTTCCTGTCGCCTTTCTTCATGCTCAAGGAGTAACTGATTGTGATGGTGCTCCTCAGCTTGAGAAAATTATTGGATGATGAGGGCAAGTTGAGCGGCTACTCCGTCGGCAGAGTTGTCGACGATGGCAGAGGTAGAGCGTAGGGTGGAGGACATTGAGTATGGCTAAATAAGGGGAAAGAAAGAGCAAAGAGGGATTGGGTAGGGTGGGTGTAGCATAGACAGTGCCAAATGTAGGGGCCAAGTTTCGTGTGAGGGGAAACTAACTCTTACACCACGGTGTTAATCTTCGGCTAGGGGTTTATGCAAGTATATAAGGCAATAATAAGCTATATAACTGAACTAACACACTTGTGTGGAGTCCTAGAATTGGTTTCTTTATGACCTCTAGCGGGGATTTTAATGATTGATGATATATATCGAGTTTATATGACAAATCGAATAGAAGTCGATTACAGGGTAGTCGAAGGCAATCTTGAAGGGCTTTTGGGAGAGATTTTCTAACCCCCTCATAGTGCATCCTCCCTCCTATTTATAGGAGATAGAAAAGGGGTGAGTCACCATGGGAGGTCATATTATATGTATATCATTTGGGAATAACTGTTTTGTACTCGGAGTCGGTTCTGATACTGTAGTTATCAGGTGGCTCATTTCACTGTTTTGTCTGGTGAGCTGGCTGCTAGATGTGTTTGCCTTCGACCATGTATTACCATGGTTAAAGTTTTTTTGGTACTGATGCAGAGTTATGATGCTGACCGTCTGTCTTTGACTTCGATTATGTCCTCGAGTGTTCGACTAATCTTGAAAGGCTTTGTAGACTTAGTTACTGTCTTGCTGGGCTTCGACTCTTTAGGTAAGTTTTGATGTAGCCTTCGAGTATTCAACTGGTGCTGGAAGGCTGTGAGTAGGCTACTATACTAATCATAAAGTGACAACTTAGAGTTCATTACTTACCAACATCCAGAAGTGTCAACTCTTCACCAAGCTCCTCTATAGCCGATTCCATAACATCATCAACTTTTGAATCCCCTACAAAATTTATTTATAAAGTAAGTAATGAGATCACTCTCAAACAAACAACGATTATTAAAATGCAACAAAAGTATACATAAAATCAATGCAAAATGAGATCACCTCTCTTTCTCTCTATGATATAATCAATTACGTGTACAAACTAGAGCCTCGACACACGCAGGCTTTAAAGCACTACAGAATGGATCTATAACTCTTCCACCAATGCTAAAAGCAGACTCAGAAGCTACAATGGATATCGGGATGGCCAATACATCACGAGCCATCAAAACAAGCTTGGGATATCTAAATTGGTTCGACTTCCAAAAAGAAAGTATATCAAAATCCCCGCTTAAACTAAATTTAGGCTCTTCCAGATATTGTTGTAGCTGAGACTTCATCGGAGCATACTCATTCTCGTCAAACATCTCAAATGCCTAAAATGATATAAATTTAGCAATATCTAGTATCTACTAATTCATGGCAAATATGGCAAATTCATGGAAAATATATCAACTTACAAAGACATCATTACTTACATAGTATAGAGTCTATAGACTACAGAGTACAGAGAGTCAGAGACATGCTATTATAGACTAAAGTATTAAAACTTAAAAGTAAATGGTACAGAGTACAGAGGTATGCTATTACAGTCATACAGAATCGCAGATTACAGTACAAACATTCAGACAACATAGTACATAGGCATGCTATATAGTCATATAAAATCACAAATTATAGACTATAAAAGTACAAATGCATATACATCATACAGTCATAGAAATTACAGACTATAGATTAGATAGAATCATAGAGGCATGTTATATTGCTATTAGCCTATTACAGTCATACAAAATCATAGATTACAGACCACAAAGGCATGCGACATGTTATACATACAGTCATATAAAATCACAGATTACACTTATAGACTAGTAGATTACAGTCACTACACTACATAGTACAGAGGCATGCTAGCTATATAGTCATACAGAATCATATATTACAGACTAGTAGACTACAAATGCATGTTATTGTTAATGTTATACAGTCATACAAATTACAGAATCACATATTATGCAGACTACATAGTACAAAGGCATGTTATACAGTCAATCAGTCATACAAAATCATAGATTACAGACTATAGAATATAGTCATATAGATTAGAGGCATGCTATTTAGGGATCAGAATCATAGATTGCAGACTAGTGATACTATACAATCATACTCATTACTCATACAAAATCACAACTTACAGACTAAAGTATTAAAGCAAATGGTAGTATGGTACAGAGTCTACAGACTATAGAGGCATGCTATACAGTCATACAAAATCATATATATAATATAGATTAGAGGCATGGTATTACAATCACAGAATCATAGATTACAGACTAGTGATGCTATACAGTCATACTCATACAGAATCACAGATTACAGACTAAAGTATTAAAGCAAATGGTATAGAGCCTACAAATTACATAGGCCTGCTATTATAGACTATAGATGGAGCATGCTATTACAGAGTTACAGTCATACAAATTACAGACTAAAGTATTAAATTTAAAAGCACATGGTATAATAATACCTACATAACTTCTATGTCCAGATTTGACTTCATGGAACTAGAACTTGAATTAGGAGTTAGCTTAAAACTATAAGGAGTTTCCTTTGAATAAAAAACCACATAGATGTTAAAAAGTTGATTCAACTTCTCCTTAAAGTCTTTAAACTCCTGATTTTCTAGCCCATAGATCTTATTGTAAGCAAACTCTATAAAACCAAGTTTGTACCTAGGATCTAAGACGCAAGCCACAACAAATATAAGGTTATGCTTTGACCAATATTTCTCAAACTTAGTCTTCATTTACGATGCCATGAATTTCATAAACTCATCCCTACCCTTCATAGCCTTTGAAATATGATGTTGATCCGAATAGACTTGAGGAAAATATAAATATGAAGTGGGGTACTTTGTCCCAGAGAAAATACATGTCACATTGTAAAATAACTTCAAAAACTCGTATATCTTCCTAACTCTATCCCATTCATCCTCGGAAGGGAAACACTTGTAGTTATAATCACTCAACTCCAAATGAGTAAAAGCCTTTCGATAGAAAAGAGCACTATCAAGCATCATGCAAGTGGAGTTCCAACGAGTTGGAACATCTTGCATCAAACCCTTGCTAAACGGTAAATACGCTTGCTTAACACAATCACAAAAAATTTGCTTCCTACGTTGAGAACCCCTAAAATACCTCACACTCTCCCAAACTTTACCAACCAACACATCAATTAGATTTATCACATGAGCACAATACCTTGCATAAAAAACTCTCCATCAAACAGCAAAGAATTACTCAACTTTAACTTACTCTTAAGCATCCCAACAAAGACATCATTAGACAAAGCATTATCTAACGTAATAGAAAAGAGTTTCTTCTCAATGTCCCAATCACAAAGTAAAGTGTGGATTTTCTCACATATGGTCAATACGGTATGAGGAGATGGCATATAAGAAAAACTAAGAATCTTATTCTCTAAAGTCCAATCAGAATTCATAAAATGTACTGTAATTGAAATAAATCCATCCATTATAATAGAACTTCATAAATCGGATGTTAGACTAATTCTTCCCGCTACCCCACGCAACACACTCATAACCCTTTTGTTCCCCCTTTTAAAAATCTTGATGACATCCACCCTAGATGTATTTCTAGACAGTAGCTTCAATTCCCTATTAGCAAATGCCGCATAAGTAAAGGTATCATAAATCCCCTTATACTACACAAACTTGAAAGGGAGTTGATGCCTGATTATTGCTAGATTCAACATCTCACGAAAAATAATAGGGTCAAACTTTGTCACCCTCAAAGACATGGAAAACTCGGATTGAGACAAAAACATTTATCCCAAATCACGTGTTGTAGTCTTCTCACATGTTTTGAGATGGCGAGAAAGATTGTTGGTCTCATGTGAACTAGCAGACAAATAAATAGTACCACATTTCTTACACTTAGCCTTTTCTTTCTTATCCTTACCAACGAAGATTTCAAAAATAGGCCAAACATGAGAAGTTAATTTTCGCTTACGATTACCGGGTTACCTAGCAAGTGTGCCAACACTTTTATCTTCAGCCTCTGACAATGGGCCATCAATCCCCTCCATCTCCATGTCATCTCCATCAAGATCAATGTTGATGTCATTATCAATATCTAACTCAATAATTAGATCCATATAACATTTACTCACTTAACTAAGAGTAATACAATTACAATTAAAAGTGTTGCCCAAATAAATAAAGCACATACAAGATTACATCTAATAAAAGCATAGGTGAGATAGTTGTCCCTAATCCTAGGCCTCATAATCTCAACTTGTTTATATTCATCAACTTGTTCTCCCCCTTGTCCTAGGTCTCCTACCCCAAGGCCCCCAACAAGAACATCCTCCCATATAAATAACTTACATTGGTTTTTGAATTGGGGACAACGATAAAAATAACGACCATTGTTCTTCTTAGTGTTAGCCCTATAATGCTTCATGTATCTAGCCCCACAAGTGCAAGGAGGTCCAACCTGTGCCATTTTTGCAAGAAGCCTAAAAATAACCAAATTAACAAATGCATAAACAAATGCACATGCTGCTCTTTTGTTGAAGCCTAATATTTTGGCATTCATAATTGCATATGTTCTTTTTTATAAAAGTTATATTTTTTGGGCAGTGAAAACTGTATTTTCTTTGTTAAAGAAAACCTCATTGCAGTTTCCATCACCAAAAAAATATAGCTTTCACAAAAAGAGTATCACACACAATTGATAATGCATAAAAGAGTAAAACATCAACATCAAGCATGCAACATTACAACTGCTATCTAGTAGCCACAAGCTTACAAGTTACATTACAAGTATTTATTTCATTCACAATTTTACATACAAGAATATACACAACAAGAATTCATTAAAAATATACACAACAAGAATTTATTAAGAATTTAAGATTATGAAGAGAAGTTGGTGATCATACAAGGCTAATCAGAGATATTATAATTAAGAATTCATTAAGATTAAAAATATATACAAAAAAGCAATGAGACTTTAGAGAGAAAGTGTAAAATCAGTCTAATACTCTAATGACTCTAATAAAAGATATCATAATTTAGAATTCGTTAAGATATCATACAAGAACATGATATCATACAAGATTACTTTAATCGGAGAAAGAGTAAAATCAGCCTAATGACTCTAAAGAGTAAAATCAGTCTAATGACTGCACTTGAGAATTTGAAAAATTAGTAAAATCAAAACTTCTCAAGTCTTAACAAAGTAAAAATGTAAAATCATAGATATCATAATATCATATCATATCATACAAAGGAGTAAAAATATAAAATCAGGCAAAAGATAGAGAGATTACTTGAAAATTTGTTGACTTTACTTGAGACTTGAATCACTTGATTGAGAGTTGAAACTTAATAGAGAGGTATCATACAAAGAGTAACCTGATGAGAAAGAGTAACAATTATTTAAACTACTGAGAAAATTTGTGGTTTTCACTTTTCATGAAACGTAAAGCCAGTAAGAGTAGGCTACAATTCGACCTCAAAGTAGGCAGAGAGACTGAGAGAGAGTAACCTTGTCTGTTGATTTGTTGAGACTTTAGTTGAGACTTGTTGAGAGTGATCTACTGATCTCCAAATGATGAATTTATAAGCAAGTTCCCCAAATTGATGAACTCCAAAGTCCAAAACACCAAATCGAGAATGAAATTAATGAACTTAAGTTGAGACTCAGACTTGGGATAGCTACTGAAGTGATCTCTCCATAGTCTAAAGACTCCAAATCGAACAAACGATGATCATGATGATGAATTGATGAATTGATTTGATGAAAATTGTCACAGACTCACCAGTCACCACAGTCACACAACGGCGGTGAGAGTCTTGAGAGAGAGTGTGTAAAGTGAAGTTGTTGAAGAGGAAATGAGGGTTTACCTTTAGGTTAACTATATATACATGTGGAAAAAGACCAAAAACCTAAACTAAATTACATAAGAGTAAACAGGTTAGCGTGTCACCCATGGGTCAAAATTTGAAACACTAGCCCGACTTGCTTCGTAAACGTGTCTAGCGTGTCAACCCATTTACGACCCAAACCCGCCAAGGGCAAACCCAAACCCATTTATAGCAGGTCGGGTTTGGGTCGTGTTATCGTGTTCTGGTTGGATTGGCAGCCCTAGATATTAGGATGCAATATCTATTGATTATTTTTTCCTTTCAAAAGTCACCACTGACTATTGTCCTATAATACCTACACAAGTTAACGAGGTGAAAGACCAACTTATCATTCAAAATAAATTCTAATCATTTTTGAAAATAATAATAATTTGGTATTCTATTTCCACTTCCAATGCCAATCGAGTCCAGATCCAAAGCGATAACAGTGATAGACTACTTGGCCTACCTCACGTAATTGGGAAGGGACAATCCAGGTGGTGATGAGGTTCTGTTGTCCATAGGTATAAAATTTGTAGCAAAATCATTTTATTCTTTTTCATATTTATATTTGTCAGTCTTAGGGAAGAAACTTGGCACAAATTTAAATATTATAATTATGTCTGATCAGTATATATTTTTTGGTGACAGTTTGGCTGATGTATCTTGTTTCATAATAAAATTCCGGATATAGACAAGATATAAACCCTCATTTGATCCCTTGGTTTAAAGTGGTAAGTCAAACTCTAAGTTTTGTTTATGGTGTTGTAGGAAAGGACACAACAAATGACTATGAGGACATTGGCCATAGTAGCAGTGCTAGGGCGATGATGGATGAGTACTCGATTCATTGACTAAGCCGAAATCTACTCCTCCCAAGCAGCCACAATACAATCAAGACATAAGACTTTAGACCATGGGGAAGAATATATGACCATAACTATCATGATATTTGTAAAGTAAAACATTAGGTCTACTTTATTATTCTTTTTATCCTATACAGCCGTGTGTGTAAATATATATTATATTATATTATTTATTTTTTCTTCTTATAAATATTTTTGACGGCGAGTATTATCCGTCGGAAAATGTTGTTCGTAAAACTCAATGGCAACAAAACTCTATTATCGCAAAAGCCAAAATTTAAAAGAAGAAACGACGAACGATTTTTTGTCGGCGACAAATAAATAACGTCGCAATAGATAGTAACGGATAATTTTTTACGATGAACGATTCTCTTAGATGACAACTTAAACTGTCGCAAAAGGCAGTATCCCAAAATGTTTAGCGACGGAATCTACCGTCGTGAATATGCAAGAAACAGCGACGTAAAATACTTGTTTTAGAAATTATGGTGTACAGCGACAGTTTTTACTGTCGCCAAACTTTTGCTGACACCATCAATTGCGGCAGTGATCCGACGGTCTTTGTCTTTCACTAAATAGTTTTTGAGACGTGTGAAACCCATCGTCGAAACCTTTTTTTTTTAAATGATATTAAGCTTTTTCCTAGAGGTTAATAAAAGAGCGAGCGAGAGAGTTTTGTTTGACAAAAATTGATTTTGATACGAACCTGTTTAACATGTAAACAAGTATCCATATTACAGTTATCCCTGCTTAAATGGAGGTCGAGGCACCCCTCACACTAAAGTGGCACAAGTATATGACGAAGGTTGAGAAGTGGATTGGAGATATCAACTAAATTCAACATCAAGAAATCCCCATCATTTAGGGACTTTTATATCTCTTCAAGCTGACCAATTCCATACTACAACATAAAACAAAGTTCCATAAATATGATAAATACTCAACACTGATGGTTCACAACGAGGTACCGTGGCAAGCCCGGGGAGACTAGTTAGGAGAATGATGAGAAATGATGAACCCGATGAACTTCCAGATTCAAAATAATAATAATGAAAAGGCCCAATTTCCACATGCAAGTAAACTCCTCTTCCCCATAATCCTTTCTCCCTCAATTCTCTGCGACTGCGTTAAACCCCAATACAAGATCACACTCCTAAAACTGAAACCTTAATTCTTTTATTGGTTCTTTCTGTTACTGCTCTTGGTGTTTCTGTTGATCTCTGTTGCTCATGGATTTGTGATTTGCTGAGTTTTGTTGATCTTTGTTGCTTATAAGTTTTCTAATTTGTTAAATTGCTAGTTTTATATATAAAGTACTCAATAAAATGATTTTATGAATTAATAGTTTATGATTTGCTGAATTGCTAGTTTTTGTTAATCTCTAGTAACCACATAATAAAGGATTCCTATAATTGGTACTTTCTGGTGTGCAGTGGAGAAAGAGGGGAAACCAATCTTTGAAGCGTTAGTGGGTGTTGTTAAACGTATTGGATTGATAATGTGTATGATTGCTTGTGGGGTTTTCGTGGTTGAATGTCAGAGAGTTTTGGCGAGGAAGGCATTTAATCCTCTCGTGCTTTTATTGTTGCATCTTCTATCAATAGGTAGTCTAGTTAAATGGTTAGAGAAAAGTTTAATAAATCACTAATTCATGTATATTACTGCTTACATTTATTTTCAAAAGAAAAAAAAGGTTGAGATTATTCATTTATGTTAGTTTTGTCAGGATAACTTGGATTATTTAATCAGTATATCTTGTGTGGAACACTTGCCATTTGTTATCACTAGCTGATTTGTGCTTACAAAAAGAAGAGTTCACATCTTTGTTTAACTTATATACGTCATCAAGATATTGTGGTTCACGAACAACAACAATGTTTTGTGAGATGATGAATCTAGAGCAATATAACTAGCATAGGTTATGAACAAGAGAGAGAGAGAGATTTATTGATTCAACATAATTGTGTTCTCTGTACATAGTATAGTGATATATATATATAGAACCAAGAAGGGTTCCCTAATCTACTCAAACTCTCCCCATAACCCTATCGGGCCTATGGGTTTGTTAGGAGTCCGTATAGGACACCCCAACCCTGTTGGGTTCCTAGCTTGGGATTGGACCCAACTCCTAACACTCCCCCTTGGGGTGTTCCATACTAGGATGACTTGCCTCATTCAAACCTCTGCCTAGCAAAACCCCCTTGGGCAAAAAGCTGTGCAGGGAAAGAGTACAATCATATGCCCTGTTGGGGTGTGGACGCGTATTCATTTCCTCATCAAAACCTCTAGCCAATAAAACCTCCTAGGATAAAAGCTACGCTATCAGGAAAAAGAGTACAACACGCATGTGTCTACGTGAGGCTGGGACTACTCCCTCTGACGTCGATCTCCCTGAGATAATAAATCTTGTAAACTTCACATGCCGATTCCATGAACTAATCTCTTGAACGTAGAATATGCAAGAGCCTTCGCGAATAGAACAGTCAGGTTGTCTTCTGAATGGACTTGAACAACGTTGATCTCATTCGTCTTCTGCAACTCATAATGTGGAAGAACTTTGGTGAAATATGCTTCGTTTTGTCACCTTTAATAAATCCGCCTTTGACTTGAACGATACAAGCTGCGTTGTCTTCATAAAGTGTCATCGGTTTATCTTGGATATAACTCAGACCCCAACTCCCATATATGTAGTTGATCATAGACCGTAACCAAAAATATTATCTGCCGGCTTCATGTAGTGCAAGAATCTCTGCGTGATTCAAGGATGTAGTAACCATCGTCTGCTTCACTGAGTATCTCCATTCAAGAACACATAACCCGATTGAGATCGGCCTTTATGTGGATCTGACAAATATCCTGTATCGGCGTATCCTATAATTTCCTGTTTGCCAAGTTATGGATAGAGCAGACCCTAGTCTTTCGTGCCGATGAGATATCTCAACATGTGTTTGATCCCATTCCAGTGCCTTTGGGTAGGAACCGAATTATGGCAAGCCAAACAGTTCACTGCAAATGAGTCATTGGGTCTAGTATACCCAGCTAACTATAACAAAGCACCTCCTAGCTATGGCATCATAGCCTTAGGAGTTTCTTCCCCCATTAAGATGGTGAAAGATGTCGTTGTCCATACTCAAGTGATGGACGCGCAATAAACGAATTAGCACCGTGTGCTACATTCATATCGAAGTACTAGATAACTCTTCTAATATATATTGCTTGGTGTATGAGTGCCACTATCAAGATGTTCGATCTGCAAATCGAGACACTCTTGATTTCTTAAGGTCTTGTATTTTGAATTCTTTCCCAAGGTATTCGGTGGCTCTCACGATCTCCCCCGGATGTCTAATGATATCCAAATCATTTAGTACATTGTTTTGATGAGTGAAGCTAATTTTTGTGTTCTAAATATGAACGCATGGATAGATAAGGATATTTGCAAAGTCCCCGACCTTCAAATACTCATTCAACTTACTATGTCTTATGGTCCCCAATTACTCCAAGTCAGCAATAACTTTTCCTATTTTATTACGTACACACCTCGTGTGTCAGGCTTGGCTGCTTCCGGAAGTTTATACCTTCCTAGTTAGCTTCATGTATATATCCGTATCTAGTTTCCCATATAGATACGCGGTATTTACATTAGACGCATGTCTAGCTTGTCCTCGACAACTTGACAGACTGATCAGTACCGAAACATTATAACGTCCATAACCGGGTAATAGGTCACACTGCAATCGATGCCAGATCTCTTAAATATTTTATGGGCAACTAGTCTTGCCTTGACCAAATTATTTCTCCTAGTTAATTGTGTTTCAGTACCTTTCCCATTTATAACCGATAGGCTCAATTGTATCATTTCGTATTATGCTAGCAAGCTGAGCTCTACTTGAATTTCAGATGCCCACTTTGGCCAATGCATAACAACATGCAGTTATTTACAATAAGTGGCTCTGAATCCTCATCCTTGATGGTGAGCACAACAACGATTATGAATACCTTGTCGACACATCACTACTAAACGATCCTACATTGTACAATTACAGACTTTTAATAGATCGATATCTTATTATTATCATACGTATGTGTCACGCTGAGCTAGTCTCGTAATGCATCAACTGGTTGGATAACTACTATTGCCTCGTCAATGGGTAGTTCCATCCTCGATGAACCAACTGCACCATTAGTCATATTTATCCCTTATTCGACAGCTCCCTGGCTCAGAATACTTTCTTCCAACGATGCCCTGCACTAAGCGCGAACCTCAAATTTATTTATGGTATTAATTCCCCTGGAACGTTCTGCTGCGGTACTAGTTCCCCTAGAATGTTTTGTTGTATAGGTGTATTACTTGTAGGTACATACACTTACGATACTTTAATAGTTCCTATGAAGGCGTCTAACAAATCATTTGTGACCTATTGGAGGTTTATAATCCGTTGAACCTTCTTGTCACCTAACTTATGTATAGGGATCTAGATGAGACAACGATGGTATTTTCCAAGACATCTTGGAAACATCCTCAACATTAACTGTCATATCTCCCCACCATGCTGGGAATATCATCTCATCAAAGTGATAATTATCTGACCTGCAGTATATACGTCGCCAGTGGGTCCAAATATCCAGTGATAAATACGAATCATAACCTACATAATATCAGGCCAACATTGAGGGTCCCATCTTTATACATTATGGTGCGATTGGCACCTATAAGGAACATTCAAATGTTCGTCGATGGGCGACACTGGGCTCTGACCCATTTACTAGTCGCTTTTGGGAAAAAATAATTTAATGATTTGCTAAGGGACGAAACCTAATCAGTGTTGTGGGAGCAAGAATGCATATCCCATACACTAGCCGGAAGCTGTGATCGTAATAATAGTGGCCTAACGAGTATCTGGAATCGCTTGATTAGGTTCTTCGCCACTTCTGAGTTGGGTATGGTATGGGGTACTAACGATACTCAATCATCTATCCCATTTAGCGGAAAAATAATCATCAAAAGCCTGTAAGTCCAACTCTCAATCCCCCGTCAAGTCGCATCGATCGACTTTGATCGGTTAATCCATGAACTGAGCTTGCGATTGAATGATCTAAGTAAGAAGTCATGCTAACGTTGCATTCCTAAATTTTATGAGTAGGCAAACGTAAGACCATCTCCTAGATGCGTCTTTTATGACCATAAATATTCAAGTGGGCCCCTATGTGGATGAAAAAGTCCACATGTGTCTCCATGGATGTGTTTGGAGCAAAGGCAGGAGATCCCACTCCACCTTGGCCATACTAGAATGAAATAATAGACTTTTCTTGAAAGCAATCATTACACGTACACTCTCTGGATCTTTTCTCTGTTTAAGGAAAGTTAAGATGTAATCCCGATAATCCACCTCACTATCCGAGCCTTGAGGAGTATATTGGAAACTGGTCTAATAGCGTATTCTAACCGTTAGACATGAAGTGAATGCACAAAACCTTGTGTGTCATTTTCTCTAATAGTCATTACGTCATAAGCATTATCATGTATCTCCCTAAACTCTATAAAATCCGGCTGGATTTACTAGTTTATAAACTGAATTAGATACCTTGTATCATACCTGCAAAGAGTAATAGTGTGACCCACTCAATGCGTTCTATCATATTGGTCGTGCTAACGATATTCATGCCATCCTCGATGAACAAGGTTAGACAAAAAATATAGTCATATCCCAAGAGGATTGAGTATGTGGTACTAATGTCTCTTAGACATGTCGCTACTCATCCGATTATCGGTCATGCTCAATGAGCAGATAGATCCATAGGCAGGTTGTATGTAGTAGATCAACTATCATGCATAGAATTTAATTACTTTCCAAGCAATAAATTCAAAAAATCGTAATTTATTAGAATAAAATTAATCTCATGTATCTCACGAGCACTGTATTGAAATATAAATGATATGTTCCCAACAAAATAAAAAATACTGACAACAAAAAGTAAATCAAGTCTGTCTAGAAAAGAAACTACTAGTTCTCTCTCTAATATGACATCACATGTCTACTGAGATATCATTACGGATTACTCTGTATGTTGATCCATGATGGCAATCGTGTCGTCGAAGAAGTCTGACGTTGCAAACTCCGGAGGGGCAGAGTTAGTATCAACAACTTCCTGGTGGGTACAGACTCTGTCACCTGTAGCCACTCGTGGTATATGGCATTCCCGTGTTCAGTGTCCCGTGTCACCGCAGTTAAAGAAAGTAGACCCCTGATCAGTCTTCTTTTCCTTCTTCGCGTTGCCTAGTGTCTGTGATTTCTTAAATCCTTTACCTCTCCTAGGGCCAAAGGGTGTCTGGTTTCTACCCTTGTTGTATCCCTGATAGCCTCCCCTGCCCCTTCTATATCTTCATCTTGACATGCGGAGTTGTTTCCCCGAATACTAAACTTTGTTTGACGCAGGCAACGACGGACTCCCAGAAGGCCGCATAACATGATTCTTCATTAGAAGTTCATCATTCTGCTAAGAGAAGAGCAATGCCTAAATCAAGACTGTATGAGTCTTCAAGTTCTCATGCCAATATTGCCTCTGAATCGCAATATTGATAGCATGGAAGGTTGATAGAGTCTTCTATATTATTTTAACATCAATGACTTTCTTCTCACACAGCTCAAGTGTAGAAGTAATTTTATGGACTGCTGAGTTGTAATTAGTGACCGTCCTAAAATCTTGGAACCTAAGGGTGTTCCATTGGTGCATCACTTTTGGGAGCATAATAGCCTTTTGATGACCATAACGCCCCTGCATGCTTGCCCTTAAGTCAGCTGGCTTAACCTTGTTGAGGTATTTAGTCTTCAGGCCATCCTGAATATGACGACGGAGGATAAACAAAGCCCTTGCTTTGTCCATGGGATCTTCCTTGTTGCCAATGACGATAGTCTTCTGCAGACCAAGTGACCTCAAGAATAAGTCAGCGTCAATGCACCAAGTGAGGTAATTGGCTCCAGTGAACAGCAATGGTAGGAATTTAACATTTTTAAGCTTTGCAGATATCTAGAATGCAAAATAGATATCATAATTAGAGATAAAACATATCAATTGCATTAAAGACAAATCATAGTACTTAGAATAAAGCTAAAAAAATGATTCCCAATTATATTTTAGGCAAACCCTGGTCATATTCTAAAACTCATGAAATTCTTTTGTAATAATTAAATCCCAAATTTTACCCTGTAAAAATGATGATCTTAATCTTATGTATGCGTTTTAATAAAATCTTAGCCAAAATTGCTATTCAAAACTACTAGATGTGTGTTATCCTTATTCTGAGAACTTGGGTTATAAGCCCTCTAGTTCTATAAAGGTATTCTAGCCAAATGACCCTATTTACTACGAATATGAGGGGTATTAGATTTTTAGCTGACAAGTGGTTCTATCCCGAAGTCAGCTAGGTTCACAAGATAGGTTGATTTAGTCTGTCTTTGAACTAACATTCTAGGGTACTATAGGTTGCTATTAATGCCTATATACCTTTAAATGTTATGCATGTAACATCTATTTGCACCTAGATATGAGTAATTGGTTCCTCAGACACCAATTTTTTAGAAATAAGACTAAGTCAATTCCCAATTGAGCTCTTATTATTTGTCATTGATAATTAACTGTGATTTATATATGACTCACAGTCGTATGCCAAATTAGTCTTGGCTTCATATTATCTGCGATCCCCGATCATGATAATTAGTTTCCTAGAGGCATACCAGTAATATCCTATTAGCTATCGTAAAATACTTAAATAGGTATTACACCATTAACTTATATCACATATAAGTGAGCCAATGTTCCTATACGAGGTACCTCTTTCTAAAAAAATTAAAAAAATATTTTGCATAAAAAAAAATTAAAATAGGTCCCCCACGGGGTAGGTCTAGTCAATAGGAATTTTTTAAAAAAAATTGGGCTCATTTGACCAAAAATTGAGCTATTTATAGCCGCTTTAGTGTCTGGACCGATTCTGGACTCGGTCTGGCTCGGTCTGGGTCAAGGCCTGGACCGAGTTGACTAGTCTGAACCGGTCTGACCCGGTCTGCCACGTGTCACGCACGCACGGTTTCACGTACCATATGCACGGGATGCACACGTGCCACACACACATGTGTCACACAAGTACATGTGCCTCGCATGTGTCTACCACGTCACCTCTCCGGTGACTGCCTCGGTGACCGACTGGAATATTTCGGTGACTATCTGGAAATATTCTTGTCAAAATTCTAGTAACTTCCGACGTCTGGCCGGCGGCCAGTCTCTGGTGATAGTCCAACGACTGCCACGTGTCCCCTAGTGACTGCCACGCACCACACGTACTAGGCATGTCATGTGCCACTCACATACCATGCATGCCATACGTGTCACACACGTACAATGTCACATCAACGTGCCACGTATACTCGACACGTGTCACTGCTGACGTCACAGTGGATAAGGATGATGTCATATATTATAAATATTAAAAAAATTAGAAATATTTTGCTGATGTCATCAACAAAAGAAATGATGTTTTTGGCCGTAAAACTGCCTAGTTTCAACATACTATTCCCGGCGATTGAGACATCTCCCAGAGATGTGCCATATATCGTTGAAAAGCTCTCAGAGTAGGCTATCCAACCAAAGTATTCTTACCTATATTTGATCTCTACAAAGAAAGATATACTAGTTTGAAATTATCCCTTTATCATGGGTAAAAAAACACCAAAAACTCTAATTTTTAATCCAAAAAAATAGGCAAAAAATAGGTTTTCGAAACATGATGATCTATCATATAATATAGATCTGAATATAGGTATACACAAAAATTGTAAAATACCTCTTCTCCTGATCGCTTGGTTTCCTTGAAAACTCTTATTAGAAGGGAAGATCTGCTCTTCTCGTTCCTAGATCGTGTGTGCTGATAACGTGTTAGGAGATGATGAATCTAGAGCAATATAACTTGTATAGCTTATGAACAAGAGAGAGAAAAAGAGATTTATTGATTCAACATAACTGTACTCTCTGTACATAGTTCAGTGATATATATAGACAACTCAGAAGGGTTCCCTAATCTACTCAAACTCTCCCCATAACCCTATAGGGCCTATGGGTTTGTTAGGAGTCCGTATAGGATACCCCAACCCTGTTGGGTTCCTAGCTTGGACTTGGGCCCAGCTCCTAACACAATGTACTTAAAACCACCATATTTTATGATAGTCCAAATAAAATCACAAACTTTAGGAACAAATAACAACATGAAAGCACCAGTATTTTTTTTATCAATGAAGATCACCCTTGCTGCAAATCAATCATCTAAACCTTTCACACAAATTGGATTCCACAGATGAACTTCGTTTATTATAGATGACCTATCGCAAAGTAGCACTGAAACCAGATTAAGACTAACTAGAGCTCTAAGTACTTACTTGACTGCAACACTGCCTTAGTGTATCCTTTATAGATTTTGTAGACGTGGGCGTTGATTCCCATCAAAGCTTTGGGGATCTTCAAGTTCATTACGTAAAGCTGTCGTTTGAGTTTCAATTAGCCCAATAGCATTTTTAACTGGTAAGAACTCAGGAGACTCAAATTTAACTACCAAAAGTCAGTTAACTAAGGCAGGAAATGAACCCTCTATTTGAAATACACTTCTTCGCTTCCACTGGTCTTCTTACCCACCTTGGGTCTTCCCATTTTTCATAAATGGGGTATTAAACAAGAAACCAGAAAATACGCGAGCGCCCATGCTCCCTGTAGAGAGACAGTTTCTCCTACTTCCCAAATCCTCATCTTCCCTTATAGGATCCACTGCAGTTATCTAGTTATCTATAAATAATAGACCCCATGAGCCAATTCGTCTGTATTTACTTTTCTGAAATCTGGAATGATATGTAATGTATGATTTCCGTCCATTTTGGACTCATATATGTGACTAAGTTTCTCCATTATGTCACCTAATCTTACATCATGGGGTTCTCGATACACGTATTACATCATGACGATTTTGGACCGTCACAATTTTTGTTTAATGAGGGGTCGTAATTCAACTCAGACAAAAAAAATTCATCATATTTGAGTCAATTTGTGATAGTATTTAGCCCTCTTTTTTTGCGATGGTTTATAGCTATCCTACATTGGTTTAAATGTAGTATTCTAAAAGCGATATTGCAACATATTCTGCCCATTGTAAAATTTGACGTTTGTTTGCAACAGCTGTAAAGCATGATCAACTCGCGGTAATTCTAAGCCTTTTATAACGTGAATTTGAGTCGTAGAAGCAAAAACTCGGATTGATAAACGTTAATCTAATTAAAATTAGGGTTTTTACTAATACTAAAACATAAAACTAACTTCAAATCAAAACTAAACGAAAGCTTAAACTGAAACCTAAACTAAATTTACTTCAAATTAATCATCAACCTCAACAATTAAATAAAATAGAAAACTTTGCCTCCCTTTTATAGAACACAGGGAGGTGGAAACCCTAATTAGAAATATTCTAGAAACTGGGAGAAGTACCATCTTAATATTGTCTTGGTTAATTAGGAACTCCCTAAAACTTATTAAGCATCTCTAGCAGAGAGGCCGAAATCAAAAGAACATAAATATAAATAGTCCGTTGACATGTGAGAAACAATCATTAGAGATGATTCACATCAAATCTCTCCATCTTTGGAAGATTTTGACCAGGAAATCGACAAATTTTGGAATATTACAGAACTCTTTGATGTGGCCTACCCATCTTCAAACTTTAAATTCTATCAGGGAATTTACCGTAACCCAAGGTTGTACCCAAGAGCAGGGGTACCATGTTGTCACTAATATCCTTACGACGATCGACGCCCAAAACTGAAGAAAATATTATGATTCGCTTCTCGAAACTCTCAAGAAAACCCTCCCAAAATGGGTCAACGAACTCTTTCTGAATAACATCATCTGGATATTCATCAAATATTGGGGGTTTGTCCCAATAATTGTCTGGGAAAAATTTACAATCTTGTGTGAAAGTACGATTCCTAAGAGCCTGGTTGGACATGTATGAGGTTTTTTTCACTTGCAAATCGTCGATGATTACGTCGTTTAGAGATTTCAAACCGGCAGCCTTTTCGATCTCAATTTTTGTCAGTTTTGTAACTTCGACAACTTCGGGATAATCGTCGTAAATAGGCTGCAAAAACTTTATTGGTGGCAAATTCATCGTCCTTATCTTTTGGGTAGGGATTCGGAGAGTACCTAAAGCAATTGACTCCCTAAACTGGTTGATTTGGTTTAAAAATTCATCGTATCCTTTGACTTTGTCGGTCAACTCAATGACCTATTTTGCAAGTTGAACGTTTGTTAATGGCATCATAGGGAAATTTATTGCATAAGTTACTGTAGTAGTCGTAAATCACTCTAGTAAATGCCAAAATTACTTTAACAGTCGGTAGAAGAAAAAAAATTCCACAAAATCTTACTAGCTCTAGTACCAATTTAACATAAATCTGAGTCGCAGAAGCAAGAACTCGGATTGATAAACGTTAATCTAATTAAAATTAGGGTTTTACTAATATTAAAGCACAAAACTAACTTCAAATCAAAACTAAACTAAAACTTAAACTGAAACCTAAACTGAATTTACTTCAAATTATCAACTTTAACAACTAAATAAAATAGAGAACCTAGCCTCCCTTTTATAGAACATAAGGGGGTAGAAACCCTTAATAAGGAATATTCTAGAAACTGGGAAAAATACCCTTTTAACCTTGTGTTGCTAAATTAGGAACTCCCTAAAACCTATTAAACATCTCTAGCAGAGAGGTCGGAATCAAAAGAACATAAATATAAATAGTCCGTTGATATGTGAGAAATAATCATGAGAGATGATTAACATCATTTTATTTGCAAAACAACAAATATTTATAAAGCTCACAAGCATAAATATAAACTCCATTACACAATAAAACTAAACTTCATTTTATTATAGATATGATCAAACTATAAACATCATATTCCTACAAATATATCTATCAAATAATTATAACCCAGATTTAAATTGAAGTTCAACAAATATAAAAAAAAAAAGTGACCCTCACACAGAAAAAGAGTAAGCAATCAACTGTTTATTGTGGTGTTGCTAGTGATATAAACTCAAGCATTGCTTCTCTTTGTGACCAATAATAACCACTCCATCAGTTTGCAATTTGTTTTCTCATTTTCTGAATTAGCTGCCTTGTATTAAGCTTAAAGAGTTGTTAGATTTCCGTCGAAGGTCTTGCGGATTGTACTACGATTGACATTTGTATCATCTTTTGCTTGCTAAAGATGTCCCATAGTTCATGTCCTTATTCATGGCAAACGCAGCATATATCCAAGTTGTAAGCTAGATCAATTTCAATCATTGCCCCTGAACCCCCCGAAGGAAAAACTAATGAAACTTGGAACAAAATACAAGGCCCATAGTAGACATGAATAGAATACATACCAGTTTGAGTGTGTATATTGACATGTAAACCCCAGAAATATTGTCTGAATATAATGCAAATATCATGAATATCGAAGTCATCCAAGGAAGTTGCACAGCGGTCCAGTACTTGTTACTCATTTTTTGGCCAAATACTTCTTTTGATTCTGTTACAAGAGTTGGTTTAGACTTGTTCATAAAAATATAGAACAACTACAAGACATAAGCTACTCGCCAACCATTGAGAAAATTAGCTAGCATGAATTTCCATAAATCAGTAATTAAGAGTATAAACAAATGAGAGTCTAAACTATGTTTCCATAAACAAATGAGTTTCCATAAACCATGTTTAGCGCTCCACTAGATTCTAGAAAGGTTGTGCATCATCCGATGAGTCTAAACGAAAACGAATTGGATCTAGAAGAATAAATCAAACAATAACTTATATAATCTGTCAATTAACCAAAGAGGAGCTACGACCACTCATTTGGAAAAGTGCAAATAAGCACCAAACGTTGTCTTCAGCAAGGGCTTCCATGAGTTTCATAAAGCTTTTTACAAGCCCTTCATCATGAAATATGAAATTACTAAAGGAGATGTTCTTCTTACATTTCGCAATAACTATTTGTATTCCCAACCAATTAACAAAATAATGTCGAGATTTTCATTACCTTTTTATAGATCATGTCTCGTGAGTGGTCTACCCACAAGTCTACGGACCTTATATTTTGTCTTTAGGATCCTTTTTGATTTCTAAGTTCTCTTGTTTGAGTTTGGGGGAAAACTCTAGAAACCCTAGAATTGCAATTAGAGATATTTTGATGCTTCCGCAATCGTAGTAATTAACAAATTTTTACCAGAGCCATGAGCGAACCTAGGTTTGCTCTATGTGTTCGTGCGATTCTTGAGATAACAAGGTTGAAAGCGCGAGTTATGACGGAGGAATCAACGAAATTTGATGGAGATGACTTGAAGATGAAACACCTCAAAGAGACGACAGAGAGAGATCAAAGGGCAACGAGGAGGTTATTGTTGAACATGTATTCAGAAACGAAAAGGAAATTGAAAACTGATGATCGAGGCTTGCAGTCACTGCAATTTCCTTAAGAATGATTTTATCCTGCGTATGATACTTCACAGTTAATGGTACCTGTCTCCCAAGATACAACAATCGAATCGTACAAACTTAAAGCACTCAAGTCGATATGCCTGTCGAACTATCTGTGATATTACTCTCAAGAAAGAAGCACTGAAAAATAAAAGAAATTCAGGTATTTTTATGTGTTTCAAACAATACATAAAAGAGTTATTTATAGAGGAGAAGGTGACTAATCAAAACACCTGTTGGCAGGGTTATGCCCTAAGACACACCTCTGTGAAGAGTTATAACTTTTAGAGAGAGTAACCAACTCCTGAATAAACACCCCAAAAATAGACACGAAAAATGACTAAGTGTAAACTAGAAATCCCCATGGCCCAACGCCGAATCATAGACTTATAAATAGTCTAGGTGGGTCATGGGTCAGGTCGTGTCGCGTCGTATAAGCAAGCCCATGGGCCTCCCTATATAGCGTGAGGGAACCACCTACACGTGTGAGGGAACCACCTACTTACACATGCTGCACATGGTAGTAGTGTGCAACCCATTATAAAGTAAAAATCCTCTTTTCACTTATCCAATGTGGGACTAAATAAAAATACCAAGTTTAACATTCAAATCAAAGAAAATATGTGGGTTTTTTATTCCAACAGTTATGATATTGATGCGAGAGGTTCACGTGATCAACAATTCCAATCATCAAGAAGCCCAACCGAAGAAGACCAACTCTAATCTAAAACTCTTGCTGTGAATTCAACGAATGAACGGAGAAGGGTTAAATTCCTCGCAATTGACAACAGAGAGGTTGTCAGTGACTAGGGTGGCCGACCCATCTAGGGAGAGAGGGCCCTAACACAGAGGAGATCAACAAAATTTGTGAGCAAGGCCATGAGAGAAACCTATAATTTGGAGAAGATGATGCTGGCATGCCGTAAGGGCAAGGCACGCATGACACAACACAGGTACGGGCAGGGCAGACCACGACCAAAGTACGGGGCAAAGTGATGTGGGAACAGAGCAAGGTATTACGGGCACAAGTAAGGGAATGTCTGCGAGTGGCATAGGCATGCCCTTGCCACATACAAACCGATTGATTTGGGTTATAATAGCAAGGGGAGAGAAAGGTCAGGGACCCCCGCTTTTAACACGGGAATGCCGAGGACCCACTGTGACACCGATTTGATGTTCACTGAGGATGATCGATGCCAAATTTTGGAGAATGCTATTTTTGGGGAGGACTCGAGGGTTTCTTCGAGATTGGTAACGAACTTGGGGGGTACGGGGGAGAGGCCCGAAAAGGAGATTATGATAGATCAGTTGGCACACCAGCAGGTAAGACGGGAAATGCCACAAAGGGTACTCACGTTATATGGGTCACTGACTAAGAGAGACGATAATAGTTCAAGGGCAAGCGAGTATTAGAAGAAGCATACACTTTTTTGCATAAGAGTAGAGGCTCAATGAAAAGGATTGGAGGCGATTATAGACGGGGGGTCGATAGATAACCTCATCTTTGAGTGCGTAGCGGATAAACTACGGCTCAATCTTGTACCCTACCCCAAAGTTACTACATTGAGTTGGTTACAAATGGACGGGAAACAAGGGGAGATGTCGGTACTATACCGTACGCATGTGAAGATAAAAATGAGAGAGTATGATGAATCCATATTATATACTGTTATTAACATGGATGTTTGTCATTTACTCTTAGGTAGGCCATGAGAGAGGAATATTATATATATCGGGCAGCCTAATGTGTATGTTTTCATGTGGAGAGGTATAATATTTGACAGAGATAGGTAGGTTTACCACCAGAAGAGCCTCCGATTCGTAAGATAAGTAGTTTCCTAACAAAGGGCAGGAGACAAAGACTTGCTTATGCAATGGTTTGCGCGATATCTACCGCCCCTACTGCAGTACTTAGCGAGTTACATCCACATCTTGATAGGTTCCCCGAAGTCTGCTAGGAGCCAAATCCACCAGAGTTACCTCTAGTAAGAGATATTTACCATAACATTAATTTAATTCTAGAGGCACCTCTACCTAATTTACCCCATTATCGTATGGCCCTAGTAGAGCATATAAAGTTACAAAGATAGGTCACTGAGCTATGTACCAAAGGGGTTATGAGAGAGAACATGTCACCCTTATCAGTTCCAGGACTCTTAGTCCCCAAAATGGATGGGAGTTACCATATGTGTGTTGATTGTCAGGCAGTTAATAAAATTATGGTAAAATACAGATTCCCAATTCCCCGATTATAGGATATTATTGATGATCTCTACGGCTCTCGGTTCTTCTCCAAGTTAGATCTTAAAAGCGGGTACCACCAGATTTGCATACAACCAGGGGATGAGTGGGAGATGGTTTTTAAGACCAAGGACAGTTTATATGAGTGGTTAGTGATGTCTTTTGGACTATCTAATGTAGCATCTACATTTATGCGATTGATGACCGAGGTACTATGAGACTATATTGTATAGAGATTTGCAGTTGTCTACTTCGATGATATTCTTATCTACAACCATACCATGGATGAACATCTTAATCATGTGGAGAGAGTTTTAGAGTCCATATGCCAACAACGGTTATTTCTTCAGTTGAAGAAGTATTCTTTCCTCATTAATTCGGTACAGTTTTTGGGATACGTTATTTCGTCATAAGGGATCAAGGTGGATAGGGAAAAGGTAGATACGATCAGAACTGGCCAGTCTCTACCATGACTATACAGGTATGGAGTTTTTATGGGTTGGCTATGTTCTACAGGCGATTCATAGATAGGTTTAGCAGTATTATGACACTGATCACTTCCTTCATGGGAAACATGCCTTTTGAATGAACTTCTAAGGATGATGAGGCATTTTGATTGATCAAACAGAAACTTATCACATCTCATTTTTATGTATTATTAGATTTTTCAGGGTCAGTATTTGAGGTTACTACAGACGCATGTAAAACTGGGATTGGTAGTACGATCTTTACAGCATTGGCGACATTATTTGGTTTATCGGGAGTTTGCTATCCACTCAGATCATGACGTGCAACAACACATACATAGTTAGTAGAGGACGTCGATAGACAGGCAAGCCAAGTGGTTTAGTTACCTCCAGAGTTTTGATTTTTACATTTAGCACTTCATGGGTAGGGAAAATGGGTTTGTTGACAAGATTTATAGAACAACTCATCTCTTGGTCATACTACATTCTTCTGTGTTGGGGTTTTCTAAGTTACGTGCCTTATACCCTTCTTAGGTGTATTTTAGGCTTATTTATGAGTCATGTGGGCAACACCAAGATTATCATGAGGATTATACCATTCAGGGGTGTAACCGCCTTTGTGTCTTAATTTCTTTTATGAGGGAGCAGTTGATTGTAGATATCCATGTTGGGGGGCCTTGGGGGACATTTCGGGATGATCAAGACCATGGCCCTTATGCGAGAGAGGTACTTCTGGGATACAATGCGCAAGGATGTTAATACTTTTATCTGGCGATGCTATTCTTGTACGATGGCTAAAGGGAGGGAGTAGAGCACTGGCTTGTATACAACTTTGCTGATTCCATGTAGCCCTTAGAGAAGAGGTATACCACCTCCTTGTATACCCCATGTGCTCTACTCCTAGACATTGTTACAGGATTGCCAAAGACATGGGGTTTCGACTCTATTTTTGTGGTTGATCGATTTTCTAAAATGGTGTATTTTATACCCTGTACGAAGAAGTAAGATGCGGCTCACGTGGCTCTACTGTTCTTCAAGGAGGTGGTGCGTTTACATGGGGTTCCATAGTCGATTACTTCCGATAGGGATCACCAATTTACGGGGAATTTCTGGAGGACATTATGGAGACTTCTACATTGCAAGCTTCATTTATCCACATTTTTCACCCTCAAACATACGGACATACAAAGGTGGTTAACCAGAGTTTAGGTGATTTACTACGATGTATTATAGAGGATAGGCCTACGGAGTGGAATTTTGTACTTTTACAGGCTGAGTTTACTTTTAATAGTTATGCCAACAGTTCAACGGGGATATCTCATTTTTAGATCGTGATAGGCTATTGTCTAGATATTGTACTAGATTTATCACCAATTCCCTAGATAGTACCTACTTCTGATAGTGTTGCAGAGTTTGTTGAGTCCATTTGGGTGATACATGAGGAGGTTCAATGACATTTATCAGTTGTTTACACAAGAATAAAGGAGAGGGTGGATAGGCATAGGCAATAGGTTATCTTTTCACCTAGAGACCTGGTTATATATGTTTTATATAGAGAAGGGACATCGTACAGGAGTGGCGTCTAAACTTCTATTGCGTAAATCAGGACCGTATCGCATCATTTAACGCTATGGGGAAAATATTTATGAGCTTGACATTCCTCGAGTGTGCTCTCATGTTGTCAATGTCAAACTTTTGACTAAGTTCTATTGTGACATTCCATCACACTCAATTCTATTTTGACTAGCAAGATTGGTGAAATATTGGATTACCGTTTGGCGCAACAGGATATGTTAAGTTTTTGATACGATGGGTTGGTCGTATGGAAGAGGACGATTCATGGAGTTTAGGGGAATCTTTCTCCAGATAGATCCGACATTTTACGATAATTATATGCGGCTGCAGAATTCGCGGTCAAATTTTTCTTAGCAGGGAAGAGTTGATAGATCATGCCTCATGGGTCGTCTACCTACGAGGCCATGGACATTTTTTTTCTTTATATTTATGTTATGACTCTTTTTGATTTTTCAGATCTCTTGTTTGAGTTTGGGGGAAAACTCTAGAAACCCTAGAATTGCAATTAAAGATATTTTGATGCTTCCACAATCGTAATAATTAATACCTTTAAATGTGAAAATGTATCATCTAACATTAACCTAGTCATGTTTTTATATGATTACTATCAGACTTATGTAGAACATACAGTATCATATTACTAAAAAGAGAAACAACTTTGGAAGAAGAATCAAGCATACCAAAGTGCCAGGAGGGAGCCGTTTTGGTGTATTAGAACTCTATAACCGAGCTTCAATGTTATTGTGCAAATACCAGATTCTTTTGGGAACCAATAAGCCCATCTAAACAAAATGCCAAACATCAAAGTTTATCACCAAATCTACAAGAGCCGGGAAAACTAATAAGAGTAAACCATATTACCAAAACCAATAAAAAATATTGCATTTATACTTCAACCACCTTATACTTCTGCCCATTATATCTACATATCTGAAATTAGAAGTTGGTTCACGAGGGTTGATAGACCAAGCATAAGTTAAGACATCGGATTAATTAAACACCATAAGAGCATCAGTTGAATTAACAAACCAAATTGTAGGCATCCCCTTTTTGAATAATAATTAGTATCTTCGAGTCTCAAAACTTATCACTTATTCCAAGGCGACTATATTTTTTTACTCTAGATAAGAAATCCTGACCAGAGTTCACTTATGTTTTTATTGTTGCAATGCTCTTATTAGTCATTTGCTAAGTATTTTTGTTAGTGGGTTTCTAAATTGTTGATCCGATATGCTAGTATTTTAAAGCTAAAATTGGCTTAGCCAACATAAGACATTTGTAGACCAACATGATATAGTGGTATTTTCTACTATCTTATCCATTAAATATAGGTCATATTATTATCTTATAAATTTTCATTTATGATTTATATATGAAGCTCTGCTGATTAAAATTGTGGAGAACTTCCTTTTGGGAGATCTTTATTTTGTTTCATAGATTGGCACTGTTATTCCCTTTGGAAAAAATGTTGGCTACAAGAGTCTCCTAGTCCTTTCAGGTATGGTTCATTCTTGGTGTGTACTAGTATTTTATATTTTACTATACATGTGTCGAGTAGCATTTGGTGATTTAGTATCGTAACTTATAGATATTTGTACTCGTACTATGAAACTTTACTTTTTTCGAGTGTTAATTTGTGTAGTTGTCAAGATTTATATATACTATCATGTCTTGCGGTTGATATGACCTTAGTGTGATATCCAATAGTCGTGCGATTTGTGCGAATTTTATAATCTTAGGAATTGGGAGTGTGTTGTGTGTAAATTGGCCCAAAGCGCTCTCAAACCGAGAAATTATGTTATCCACTTAAGTGCTTATAAATTGTATATATTTTTTAATTGGTAAAAAATGGAAATGCCCAATTTATAGGGGAAGTACTGCCGAATTTTTGGTCGAATGCTTTTGTGTATGAGTTTGACATAAATGTGACGCGTCATTTGTATTTATTATATTTTCAATTTCATAATGTGTACTTGATTGTTTTATTATTTTTTGGTCTACAATTATTTTTGAATGTTGTGGTTGACGTTGTAATAATTTGACTTTTTTTGTTGTTTCATGAAGTTTCTTAACAACTACGGGGGTGATACAAGCAAGTTTAAATTCTACGTAGACATGTTGTTTAAGTGTCGATGGTTCCATGTTGAGTGTGCAAGAGGTTGGATCATTAATTTGAATGCTCCAGTAGCATTTAGTGACTGAATACTAATTTTCAATGTTCTACGTGGATTGAGACCTTTTTTTTATTTAGGTGGAGTTGATGTTTGAAGAAACTTGTATATAAATGTTTGAAATTAATAATTTTGTTCTCAATGAACATGAAATGTTATGAGATTACCATGTTATGATCCAATATATTACTGTTTTCTTTCTTTTAAATTAACTTGTTGTTGATGAATATTTTGTATGGTCCAACAGGGGCGTAATTCAAATTGCAAAAAATACTGCATTTAACATTACCTCCTTCAGGGACAGAATAATCCGTCTCTATTAATATTGGCGCTGGCGGGAAAATTTTGCGCCATACTTTTAGAGATAAACTAATTCGTCTCAAATATTGTGTATTAGAGACAAAATAATCCTTTCCCAATAATATTGGCGCTGGCGGGAAAATTTGGTGTTATACTTTTAGAGACGAACAAATCCATTTCAAATATTATGTATTAGGGACGATTACACTCCATCCCCAAAGAAATTTAAAAAACCAATACTTTCGAGACAGTTCTTTGTTGTCTCTATGTTGAGATATACTACAAGTACTATGATCAATTCAGTGAATATGAAGAGAATCTTACTAACATTTTCTCTTGTTTTTGCAAATCCTCTTGAGCTCTTGAGTGGAGTCTTCACTTGGATTGGCTACAGACCTAATGGGATGGTTTTCTACGTTGTAGCCTTCAAGAAGGATTTCCCCTCTATTTAACCTGATAGGGTTTGAGTAGTCTTCCTATTATACCCACACATCCTAATAAATGGTAACAATAAGTCCCACAAACCTTAACTTGGTGTAACAATTGGGCACAAACCAATAACACTTATACGACCTATTAACATGTGTGCTCATGAACCGCAAGATAAACATTGAGTAGTGCCGGTATAGCTAAAAAATCCAATACTCTAAAGTCGTCCTTAATAGTATTAGAAACGGATGTGTCCGCCCCTAATGTATTTGGGATGCCACCATAAAAAGACAACGTTTTGCTGTCCCTAATAGTTGTAGGGACGGAATAGTAGCTTTTTGGGACATTTTTTAGCTCTCCCTAAATGTGGTTTTTCTTGTAGTGTTAACCGTTAAATTAATCTTTTTTTTAAGAAGAAGCTAGGGTTAGGCAGACCCCCACCAGATTTTATTCAATATAAACAGAGTTACTTCCTAGGGTACTTAGTACCAATTGCACCAGCTATATATACATATATTTACAAGGTTTTGATTAAAAATACAAGGGAAAAGCAAATAATCATTATTAATTTCAATAAAAGATGTAATATGATCAGCTATATAGCTTGTTCGATCCATTTTCTTGGTTTATATATGGTATCAAAGCTTTCCATCTATGGAATAATTTTCCAGTATATTCTTAAATCAACCATAACAACCCATGGTGCAATTCATACTTCTTAAGGATGACTTTAGCAGTGTGGAATCATTTACAAAAGAGCAATTTAGACTATGCCCCCCAAATAAAGTTGTATATTTTACTTTGCCCCCTCGAACGGGTAAATATTGTGGTCTACCCCCCACTTCTTCTATTTTCCCTCAGTTCAACGAGTGGACTTCACTTGACTAGTCCAAATTGGGTGAAGTACCCAGACTACTCTTTACTCCCCAACTACTCACCTGTCACCATTGAAAATAAAATGTCACGTGGCTTAACAACAACCATTAAATGTTCAAATTTGCGACTCTGATTTAAAGATTTTCTACCGTTGATCTAGTGCCACGTAATTAGATCAGACGGTCATAACCTCACCTCCTCACCTTGTAACAGTTCTTGGGAAGGCGGGAGACTTCACTCCTTCCCCCCTCCCCTTTCTCTCTCTCTCACTCTCACTCTTATTTACTTATTTCTCTCATTCTCTCTCACACAGAAACCTTAGGCTTTATTTTTCACTCTCTAAACTTCACTTCTCTACTTTTGTATTACATGCATTTCATGCTTTGTTGTTGTTGGTATACCAAATTGTTTAAGGATCTCTACTTTTGTATTGTACGCATTTTATCTCTCTCTAGTCCCTATGTGAGTATTTTAAGCTCTTCCACATGATCTATTTGTTTAAAAATAATTAGTTTATAAATTTGGGATTTGGGTATTTCAAAATTAGGGTTTTTGTTTTGTATAATATGCTAGTTAGGGTTACTTTGCTCAAAATTGTATTGGGGTTTTTGAATTGTATATTATGCTAGTTAGGGCTTCGATTTGTTAGTTTGGGTATTTGATTTGTATATTATGAAGTTGGGATTGATGTATTTACAGTTATGGTTTTTTTATTTGTAAAATTGTTAAACATGGATGGTACTACCAAGAATTTGATCATACATTGGGGGGGGGGGGGGGACTTGGCAGGATCCTTGGAAAAAAATAGGGTACACTCATGACCTTTATGTTGGAGGGAAACAACATAGGTTTGCCAATGTAGATGAGGATAGGCTTTCTCATATATGCCTCACTGAATATGTCTTTAATACATTGAGAACTTTGAATGAGGATACACCCCCAGGTACAATGGTTGATATTTACACTTTGTGACTGGGTAAACATTCTTTAGTTAAGAATGACAATGATTTGTTAGATATGTGGAGCTATAGTGAAGTGGAAAGAGTTGGGAATGTCCACTTCTACTTTTCTCTTCAAGGACTAGAGGATGAACATGAAGTTAATAAACCAAATCCTCCAATCTACATTAATGTAGGGTTTGTTGATCCTAACATTGAACAAGAGCATGATGAACAAGAGTATGACTTGAGCTCAAATGACTTAATTGATGATGACACTAGTAATGATGATACCAGTGAGGATGACATAAGTGGGTACATGTGTGGGGATTACATGAGTGGGGATGACACCAGTGGGCATACATATTTAATATTGACAGTGAGGAAAACTATGGGGACTCAGACTTTGAGTATAATGAATGGCTTATACATGGTTATACAGGAGAACAAAGTGATGTTGAGTTTGATGAGACCCAATTAACACTAGTAGGGCCATCTTTGGAGGTCAATGAACCAAATGTGGGTGGTGGAGGACTTATTAACATGTTGGGGGGCAGTGAGACAAATAATAGTGGTCCTTCTGAACCACCTTTGAGTGAGTTATTTAAAACTGTTAAGAAGCTAAAGAAAACAAAGACTAAGGTAGGACCTCTTGAGAACAGATCAAAGAAAACTGTTACAAACAAAAAGAGAAAGTCTAGAGGTTGTGGTAATACTATTAGGGTTTGGGATGAATCTCTATTTGAAATGGTTGAAACTGAAGGTGTAGAGAGGGTTGAAATTGAAGGTGTAGAGAGGGTTGAAGTTGAACCTCAAAGTAACATTGGCTCAAGGAGAAAAGATAAAGAAAAACAATGACCAGGGTGGAGAACCAACTAAACCTACAAATAAAAGAGCTAGACCTAGTGATTTACCTGAAGAGGAATTAGATGTACTTCCATATTAGTTTATGACAGCGATGGTGACATTATAATCACAGAAGAGGTGGGACAAACTGAGAATGGGGCATAAACTGGGAGTGGGCATCAGACAGAAGACATTGGGGTTGAGGAATTAGATGAAGTTGAGGACTGGACTAGATGGGCAGAACTACATCCAGATAGCTTAGATGCTGAAGAGGGGTACTATAGTACACACACTTCATTGGAAGATGATGATACTCCCACACAGGAGGACATAGACAGACTTGATGAAGAACTGAAGAATTTTGCTAAAAATACACAAAACATCTTTTCTGAAGAAGAGAATTTAGCACCTATAAAAATGTTGTGAAAGAGTATAATAAACTAAAAATAGGGATGGTTTGGGGAAATATATTTGAAGCAAGAACATTCATCAGGAACTATGCTATCATAAGCAAGTTTGAGTATTATCAAGTTAAAAATGAGAATTACAGACAAAGGTACAAATGTGGTGATGAGAAATGTGAGTGGATGTGTTATGTGAGAAGAAATTGTGATGGTCATACTATGGAACTGAAAGGCACAAGTAATCTAACTCACACATGTAGAGGTAAGGCTGGGGATAAGTACAAATTGGCACATGCAGGATGGGCGGCCAATGAAGTTGAACAACTGATTAGGAGTGTGAGATCTACAAGACCATGTAATGTACAAGAAGCGATAAGAACAAAGTATTGTGTTGATGTGTCTTACTCTACAGTATGGAATGCATAGACTATCTACATGGAGAGGATAGTGAGGTCCTATGATCAAGGTTATATTGTTATGCCATAGTTGACTGTGCAAGTGTTATTGGCAAATCCTGGAAGCATTTCAACTTGCAGTATTGACTCAATGACCAATAAATGAACATGAACATATATTTCTTACAAGGGTTCAATGGAGGGGTGGTTGAATGGGTACAGACCACTATTGGGACTTGATAGTGTTTCTTAAAGGGCAAGTATGGTGGGGTGTGCCTTTCAATCACTGGACTGGATGAGAACGATAGATTATTCCCAATTACAGTGTTCTTCTGTAGGTCTGAGTGTACTGAAACTTGGAAAAAATTCTTAGAGATGATGGAACCTTCTTTAAACATACACAGACACAGGCTGAACTTCATCTCTGATAGGCAGAAGGGATTAATAGAAGCTATTAGTTTAGTATTTCCATTTGTAAAACATAAATTTTGTTTCAGGCACATGTATAAAAATATGAAGAAGTACCACAGAGGAACTCACCTTGAGAAGTTGGTTTGGGGGGATGCTAAGGTATGGAAACAAACTGAGAAGGAGTTTCTTGATCAGTTGAAGTTGGATGACCCTGCAGGATATGATTGGTTATACAGGGAGCCATATGAGAGATGGTGCAGATTACATTTTAACTTTAGTGCAAAGTGTGAACACATCACTAATAATTTCTTAAAGTCCTTCAATAATTGGATCAACAAAGTAAGAGGCAAGCCTTTACATAAAGCCATAGAAAAGTTAAACCTGATGTTGATGAAACTCATGTATGACAGAAGACTAAAAGCTAGGGAGTGGGACCAAAATAATAAATTTCCTTATTTTTCTATGTTTGATTAAAACAAGTAATAACAACTGTTTAAGTTTAAATGCTCTTTTTAATTTTGTTAATATGCAGGACTTGTTCTAAGGGCAATCACACACATTGAGAAAATGTCAAAAAATATGGTCAATACAGGGTATAGGGTACAACTGACAAATGCTTTGTTGCAATTTTTAGAAGTGGCCAGAAATAAAAAGTTAACCTTGAAAAACTTGAATGCCAGCATAGAGAGTGGCAACTAACTGGTATTCCATGTGTACATGCAAATAAAGATTTATTTTTTTATTACATAGATATTGCAGTGAATACCACACAATTGCAAAATATGTTATTACTTACAATCTTATAATTCATGTCATTGATGATCCATCTGAATGGGGGCAGGTATTACTTCAATTGCAACCTTAAAATTATAAGTTGTACTACTTAAAGTTGTTATTGAATGACATATTTGCTTGCAGCCAGGATTCACTGTGTTACCCCTACCTTTAGTGAGGGGACCTGGTAGGCCAAAGAAGCAGAAAATTAAAGACCAAGATGAAGTACTTGGCAACTGTAGGAGCTGTGGAAAATGTGGTGCTCTGGGTCACATGAAGAAAACATGCAAAGGTCCTTCTGCCCAACCAAGTGGAACTTCTACAAGACAAAGGAATAGGCTTGACACAAATAGCAGCACAACTGAACATAGAAGAAATGTTGGTGCCCCCCCCCCCCCCTCAAACACCAATTGTAAGAGGTAAAGGGAGAGGCAATTTTGCTAAGGGTGGTAGGGGAAGGGAAAATTCAAACAATGAGCCTGAAAATAGTACAAACACTAGGATGGGAAATGGTAAAAACATGGGGAGGGCAACTGCTACAAGAGGGAGAGGTACTGCTGCTAAAACTGGGAACAATGCAATTGCTAGCACTGGGAGGGGAACAACTTCAAATAATGGGAGGGCACCAATCTAACCTCCAAGACCAACTACATATGTTGCAACTCAGTCTTCTCAAGCCACTTCAGTCACAAACCCCTACAAGAAGGCATACCAAACTCTAACCAGGAATTGGAAGCCTTAGTCTTTGACTATTTTATGGTGAAACATTTTATCTGCTTTGGAGACCAATTAACACTATCTTATTTTATATGCTTTTAGTGATCATGTTCACTTTTTGGGTATTGTATGGTAAAACATTATTACACTTTCTTCAAGTATTATATGGTAAAACATTAATGAGTTGCATCATTTTGGAGACAGTTAATTAAGTAATGAAATTTTGGTCTGTGCTATTTTTGTGCTTTGTATATTTTGGTATGCGAATTGTACAGTGTAGGATGTTGAATGGTGTATAGTGAGTAGAATGCATAAATTGTAGCTTTGCACAGGGTTTGAATATTATGCTCTTTCAAGTTTTACACTATTATGCAGGCTTTAAATGAAGGTTGTTGTTCCTGCAGGTTTGTACTTTACATTAAATACATTGTAGGTTTCATTTTTTTTTGTTGATCACTATTATTAATGTGTGTTTCATTGTACTATGCAGGTTTTGTGATATGTGATTTGGAATAGCATTGAGTACCAATTAAGTTTGTGCTATATCTCTTGTTTGCCATTTTCACTGCATGTTCATAGTACATTCATTAAGATTCAAAAGTGAATACATTCCCTACATTCATCCTAGAGTTGTTTTCACTTTAAATTGATTACAAAAATTATTCAAGATCATGGTAAGAGTCATATGGACATTCATCTTTGGGTTCTTCTCATGAGTATCTACAGTCTTCTTTTCCATCTTGTTCTGCTTTTCTTCTTGCATTGCATCTTTAAGCCAAGTGAAGCTCTTCTTACAAATAGGGTTTGCGTATTTTAGAAACTTTTGGCCTTTAGTTGCTTCAGTTTTGGAAGTGCATAACCTTTTAGGAGCCCCACATCCATCCACTGTGCAGTTTTAAGCCCTCCAAGGGCATTCCCTCCACCAGTGGCCATGTGCTCCACATCCAAAACAGCCCCCTGTAAAAGATGAAAATGATCCACCAGAACCTAAAGAACCATTGATTGTACAATCTAACCACTGAAATGAACCACATGTAGTAAATTGGCAAGACAAGAACTTTATCTTCGGGTGTTAGTTAATGTATTCGAAATATTTATCTTCATGATTCCATTGCAATTTGGTTTCTTGCATTTATTGTATACCCAGGGACAAGCTTTTATGCTATGGGAGCATGGTTCTACAGTTTGGTAAAATTATGTACAAATAGGACAAGTTTCAACCTACAAAGTATGAACATAAATTTAGTTTTACCCCCCAAAAAAATGTCTGCAATTTGTCATACCCCCCCCCCCCCCCCCCCAAAGCTTGAAACAATGCTTTAATGGTAGATACAAAAAAAAACCCTAAAAACCTAATTTTTTTTAGAGTAATGGCATAACCTAGATGCTTACCTGAGAAGATTCACCGCCACCCATTAATTAAAAGAGAAGTAGTTTTTCTCCATGGATTTAAAGAGAAGAAGAGAAGAAGAAGTTATGAATTTAAGGAAGAGAAGAAATACTTTTGGATTACGATGACGTAGCCAACGGTCATATTTTTTAGAGATCTGGGCCTTTGAATTTTATTACAGATCTCAAGTCAAAAATTGTTGAAAGTAGGAGAGAGAGTGAGTAACGGTATTATTTAAATAAATGGTAGTCTAGGTACTTCACCCAAGTTGGATTGGTGAATCGGGGGAGAATAGAAGAAGTGGGGGGGGGGGGGGGGTAAACCACAATATTTACCGGTTTGAGGGGGGAAAATTCAATATACAACTTTATTTGAGGGGGGCATAGTCTAAATTGCTCTTTACAAAGCACAGATTGTCAAAACCAACCTTCTTTGCGATAGTTAAACCTTCACAGGTAGCCTTAGTTTTCGGCCTCCAATGCACACTGGTTGATGACAATTTATGTTGTAGGCCATAATAGGGAATCCATTGTGTAGTCTAAACACTCCTCCATAAGCCCTTCTATCAGTTGAAATAAATCCATAAGTATTTAATATACTCTTGATTTAAGAAGGAAAATAATCTCATGGCAAACACTAAGCAGTGGGGTTTCTCACGTTGCTTTCTCTTGTTATAAATTGTCACGTATCCAATTCACACACTACTGCTGGAAGAAGGATTTGTGACCAATCCAATCCACTGTTAAACAGAATGGGGTTTAGCCATGTGAGTAAGAATGCACTCTTATGCACCCTATTTGTAACACGCTTCTCATATCCATGGAAAATTTGTATATCTTCTTTTCGGGTTTAACTTCCTGTTTGTTTTATCTCCTAAAATTTTAAATCCTAAGTAAAAAGACATTATTTAACCACTCCTATTTGCACATATGTACAGTCATGCCATTGCATTTTTTAGCAGTTCACATTAGGAGTTGCAGCTCAACTATTTTTAGTCTTAGTATTCTTATCACCACTAAGGGAGTTTCATTTGTGTGTTTGTTTGAAGCGTACCATTGATCTAACATTGTGATCTTAAGATATCTGATACATAGTTGACATGTGCTAGAGATATTAGCTCCTTCAAGGATTATCTGCAGCGTTGAATATATAACTGATCATTGTAGTTTCTCAAGTGTATAAATGATGATTAATGAATATAGTAAATTCGGGTTGTATCAGGGCCGGCCCAAGTAGAACCCTTGATCGCATAATCATAAGACAGAGCATTGACCAACTAAGCTTATCATATATGCTATTTACTAATTTTATTTTCCTAACCTTAGCAAACTTTTTATTTTACATTTTTTTCAAAATAAAATAAAAATTGATTTTTTTCTTGGGACCTGTGCGATCGCACCTGAAGGGCCGGGCTTGAGTTGTATTTTCAACTTTATTGATTTAGTGGATATTTATAACCATTTAAGTTGATTGAAGCATGTATGTGTTTGACATTATGTACAAGGCATCAACAAACATCCCTAGTTTGATACCTCAAAGCATCAACAAACATCCCCAAGTTTGAGACCTCGGCTCTTCTCCAAAAAGACTTGGTTGTTTGGGGTCCTCTTTTTTGCATTTTTACCCCTAATACAAAATTACGAGAGAAAACCGTTTATAGGGAAGGTTAAGAGAAAATCTAGCAGAAAGTACGAGTTTAGATGTGGGCTCTAACAGGGGGCCCACAGAAAACCCAACTCACACCCAGCCTCTCCCAGCAGTGAGTTTGGGTTTGTGACGTATTTTTTTTAATAATATTTTAAACGAAATCAAAACACCGCGTGGTATTCTTTTTATTACGCGGTAAAAAGAACACCGCCGCTGCAACTGCTAACATTTTATTCCCTCCAACTCAAGTCATTATCATTTAACTTCCTCATCTCTCCCAATTCGAAGGTATTCCTTGAAAAAAAATCCAATCTTTCTCAAAATCAAATGGAGGCGCCAGAGGGAGACCCACACACCAATACATTTCTCGGGTTTAGACAGTCAAGAGATCTAGAGTGAGTTGTAACTCAGTCGAGGTCAGAAGGAAGAAAAAAAGAGTCGAATTTGAAGATGTATAATAAACCCAAAGCATACCACACCCACCCCAAGCAAACTATCTACACAGGTTTATTACCTCACTCCCAGACGACGTCAGTCATATCTATTACACTGGCAAGGAACTCAGGGTAAGTTTTTGTTTAATTATAAATTTTTTATTTCCATAAATTAAGTATTTGACAAAATGCTCCAATGAACAGAATCGGGATTCGATGCGTCCGCATGGCACATTCACTATGGTGATCAAATTTTGGAAGGAGATTTCCACAATTTCGACAATAAGGGATCCCGCGCTTAAGATATTCGGGAGGTTTGTGGATATAAGGGATCCTGCGCTTAATTCAGGCGTTAACAGACTGTTGGTGGCCGACCACTCATACTTTTATGTTCCCATGTACGAAGATAGGGATTACTCCAATGGATTTCTATATGCTGACATCATTGTCAATCAATCGATATCCGACACAGGTGTCGTATGAGGACGCATGGAGGTGTTTTATCCAATGCAAGGCAATTGCTCAACCGCATTGAATCCAGCAAAACAATAAGTGGGAACGTCAACATTTCACATTTGAAGACATACTTGACCATCACCAATGATCAGGAGGGTGATATTACTATTGTTCGTACTTTTATCCTCTTCATGATGGGACATTTATGGTTTCAAACGGCCAACAATACCGTCCCGCTTGGATATCTTGCAGTTGTGGCCAATTTAGATGAAGCTGTCGAATATGACTGGGGTTCTGCTATTCTTGCTTCTCTGAACCATGGTTTAGATACTGTAGTCATGACTGGGGGTGCCATCACTGGATTTTCACAACTTCTTGAGGTATACTAACACTTTTTCATTTTTCTCTACAAATCAAATATCTCCTAATAAATGTCTTAAATAGAATTTCTAATTATTTTTTATGTTGTTATGAAATACAGTATTAGTTCTACGAGTACTGTGGTGTTGGTACCCTATTGTCAAGGAAGCGCTTAAGATCACGTTGTATTCGTGCCTTAAAGCATGGGAGAATGGGAATATGAAGAAAATAAATGACCAGACAGTGAATTTGCTTACTCTAGGTAGATACCTCATTGACCATTGAACTATTGAGTCGATCAACTGGAAACCTTAGGCGGAATCTGCGGTGTTATATTTAGATGATGTACGTACCGCGTCGCTCTTGTCCCGTAAGAGGATGCCACTTCAAGTCCTAAATAGAAACTGCGAGTAATACTTGGGGGATAGATGTTGGAGGCAGTTGACTGTGCTGCGGGTATTCATTTGGATCCTCCTCTTATCATGTTGCCACATCTTAGTCCAGTTGATTTACAGGCAATTAGACAGGCTGGCTCCATTGACTGTGCCTAATTTGTTAGGGAGGAACAAGAGACTTACGCCTCATACTGGGCTGGCCAAACTCATGAGGTAGGCCATCTATTAAAAAATTCCCAGAGGATGGGGAATATAGATCTATTCAGACCCACTATACTCAGGGTTGGTATTATATTCATGGTGGTTACGTCAGCAGAGGTTCATAGCTTATCCCAGGACTTTAGTTTACCTGTCGAGGAGGAGGGGCCAGACTTAGGGTGGCATATGGAATGGACAGGGAGGCGTGAGATGTTCCTTATCCACCGCTTGTGGGACCTGCCACTCATGTCTGCCTTCTACGGTGCAGATGAGTTGTGGCACCTGAATCATGGTATGCGGCGACTCATCCTTGTAGAGTCTGTACGGGATGCCCAGATGATCCAGTAGTTGACTGAGGAAAATGATACTCTGAGGAGGAACATAGATAGTGTAGACGACCAACTATATCAACATGTAAGTAATTTATTTATGTATTTATTTATTGATTTCTTAAGGTCATATTTATTTTGTAAAAATCTAAATAAATTTTCTTTGTCATGTTCAAAGCCTACATCTGAAGAGGGGGGCGTGAGGTACGGGTGGTGCCACTACCACCTGGAGGTCGTGCAAGGACGAGGCAGGCGACCCGTAGACCAGGTCTGCGAACCAAGGGAGCTGGTAGTAGTCGCAGGGGGACGGGTACTGGAGATGATATTGGCCCGTCTCAGTAAATATAGGTGTTTTTTTTTATGTTTTTGTAGTAATTTTTTACTGTAAACATTAGTGTTAAACAATTTATATTATAAAATTTTGTTTCTCTATATAAGTACTTGTACGACCTGATGTTCCATTTTTTTTATATATAAATCAATATTAATCAATGTTTTTTGAGTCTTGAATTTAAATATAAATACAATTACAATTCTTAAAATAGTAGTTTTATGCAGGAAATTAAACTAAAAATAGATACAATGACAACCGAATTTATCATTCATGACTGATATAAGGATTAAACTTGGACCATTCAGTAAGGGTAGCGGATCCCGTCCATAGTTGGAAAGTCAATAATTTGTAGGAGGATCAGGCGGGACGTAGTTCTGATAAAAAATATCGTATGAAGTCTCAAACGGGAATGGCTGGTTGTATTTCTCATACCATTCGTCTCTGGCTTCGCGCAGAATATAGGCTAATGGAACACCTTTAACATGTCTTTCAATACGCTCTGTATCTCATGAAACTCATCACATTTAACCTTAAGAACATTCCACCTGTTGTATAAGCCTCGAGGAGGGTATTGAAGTTCTGTGTGCTCCTTGAATTGGACATGAACTCGATTCCATAACTGATTGAAGTTGAGTTGTTGGAGAGGTGATTATCAAACAAATACTGTCAGGATGTGGCCAGGGCGTAGTCTTCATTCCAGCCAAATACCACCGAAGAATTCAGTGTTATAGCTGAAAAACTCAGCATTGTTGTATTCAAGTACATGACCTGTTGTTAGAGCATCTCCAACCAACATATATATAAAGCAATAAGTAGCTATTGTGATGCCAAAACTAGTTGTCAGGATGTAAAAAATAGCCATTGTGAATTACCCACAAGAGAAACTAGCCGTTGTAGGAAATTAGTGGAGGCGGCAGTATTCTTTTTACCGCGCGATAATCAAAACATCGCCACATCCACTGATTTTCCCAACCACTTCTTCTTCCCCCTTATCCTTTTACACTTCTCTATTCTCAAGAAATTTGTTCCCCCTTCACCTTCAACACCATTTTCTCAACTCCACAGCCTAAAATGTCTTCCTCATCATCCGACTCGTCCATTGGTGATCCTCCACGTGTATCATCGTCCTCCTTTGACAATCTTATATTTGATTGTGCGATGGTAATGGCCGTTCTGCACTAAAATATAATAAACCTAGTAGTACATGATGTAACTTCAAGTTACGATGGGAGTGTCATGGGCCGTAAGGATAAGAGAAAGAAGCAAGATTACCCATTGGGGCATTACAGCATTATACGGGACTACTTCAACCCGAGGTGTACATATGAGCTGGAGGAATTTTGGCGACGTTTTCGTATGAGTAGACAAATGTTTATGCATATATTCGATGCAGTCGTTGCACATGATCATTACTTTGCCCAAAAACCCAGCAACGCTGGTACTATGGGGTTATTAATGTACCAAAAGGTAGTCGCGGCACTACATTTCCTAAGCCACGGTATCGCGAAAGATCTTTTTGATGAGTATATTCGGATAGGAGAAAGCACAACCTTGTTAAGTATGGAAAGGTTTTGTGTTCGATTATACAAATTTTTGGCGAGGAATATCTTCGAGCACTAAACGCGGTCGAGGTCGAAATGTTAAAAGCGATAGGAGAGTCACGGGGATTTCCTGGCATGTTAGGAAGCCTTGATTGCATGCATTGGATATGGAAAAATTGTCCCATAGCTTGGTACGGTCAATTTACCAGGGTCTAGCAATGATATCAATATCCTGCAATAATCACATCTTTTCACCGACCTCTCCGATGGTATCGCCCTGCCTTGCAATTATACAATTGTCAGAAAAGCTTATGATATGGGTTATTACCTAGCGGATGGCATATACCCCAAATGGGGAATACTTGTCCAAACCATATCCAATCCGGTTACAGCAAAACAAAAATTATTGCTCAACAATAAGAAAGTTGTCGAAAAGACGTAGAACGGGCATTTGGGATTTTACAATCACAGTTCAATATTGTAAAAACTTTGATTAAATTGTGGAAACCCGAGGCTTTAAAAAATGTCATGAAGGTATGCGTGATAATGCGCAATATGATCGTCGAAGAGGAACGGGGTTTATTCTCATCATACTTAGGCTACGATCCGGACGATTTGGCCGACGTCGAAGGCAAACGGTTCAATATTGTACGCGAATGCGGAATAATAGAACCTTTTATATCGAAAATAAACCGCATTCGAAGTCGAAAACTGCACTTTGATCTAAAAGATGATCTAATTGATCATATGTGGGCCGTGAAGGGAAATCTTCAAACCTAGTATTGCAATCATATATTTATCTGAGTGTTTTTGATGTAATTTAATGCTTCTTGTCGTAAAAGCTTATTGAAAAAGTTTTTGATATTGCATTAATCTTGTATTTGTTTTAACACAATATTCTCGGAATTAAACATTTCAAAAAAAATATTACATTCTTCAATACCAAAGTACATTATTCAAACGATTACATTATTGGAAGGTAAACTACATTCTTAGAAAGAAAACTTCTTTATACAACAAAGTTAAATTATATTTTATCACCACTTCAAGTACCTAGTCCGCCCCTCTTGGCCAGACGTTCCATGATCTCAGCTTGCCTTTGCAGATAGTATTGTAATTGATGTTCAGAAAGATTACTCGGTCTTTCTCTATGATTTTGTGATCTTCCTTTACTTGTTCTAAATCCATCTTGGCTTGCCATTGTTGATTTGCTTATGCTCTTCTTCTTTCACTTGTCTCTTCTCCAACCGCAGTTCATCCAGCATTGTTTGGATACCACTACTAGATGCAATAATACCATCCAAGGCCTTTTCTATAACAATATTTTTTTAAAGAGTTTTTGGCTGATGGGCCTGCTTTCACCATCATATAATGAACTATCTAATTTAAAATTTTGGCCTGCAGATTGATGTGTAGGTGGGTCATCAGGGACCTCTGATAGATTATTTGATCCGACCGAGTTCCCTAGAGAAGAATTGGGTGATGTTCACCTGGCTACATTTCTTGGTACACTCCCCGTATGGTTCAACCCATCATCTTTTAGATTGGCCCATCGCGGTTCTCGCGCCAAAATCTTATACATTTCGCGTTGTTTGAAGTCATTACCGTCATTCATACCTTGATAGATCTTGTGTGCATCATTTTTCTACAATTTGCAAAATTACTAAATACAAATAAATAATGTGTATATCCAAGAAAAATAAATAAAATTAGAGTTAAAGAAAATTAGAACGTAGCCGATTTTCATCATATTTCCCGCTATCGTGCCAAAATCATACTTGAGCAACTATCCCCTTGTACGCCACACATTGTGCATTAAGGGTATACCATTGAGCTTTGGTCGACCTACATGATCGTCGTGTGGGGCATTCGGGGTATTTGTTAAAGGTAATGTTGACCTTTTGATAGAAAGTGAAATCTTTTGTGCGGCCCACGGTCTGGACAGAAGCTGTTACCCACGCCTTTGCAAGACACGTGAAGTCTGCATCGGTCCAATGCAGTCCAGCATCATCTGTCTCGTACAAAAACACAACATCTTCTAACACGTGCACGCTTTGCCTTTGTTTTGCGGGTGTTCTTTTATTTCTTCTTTTTCCTTTTTCATTCCGGGCGCCGCCGCTTTAACAGGTATTGATGCATTTGCGCCTCTTTTATTGTGCTAAGTAGATTCACCATATAATAGGTAGTTCTAAAAGTAATTTAGAGGTTAAAAACTTTAAGGTTGAGTGACCGGATAGGGTTGATAGTACGGGTTAAATGCCTGAGGTTGCGGTTGAGAGAGTTTAAATGGATTTTGATACTGCCCTCTGAAGGTATCCCCTTGCGACATGGTAAATTGAGGTGGGGTCTGCGATTGGAATTAAGATTTGTTGTGGTAGAGGTATTGAGTAAATTATGATGATAGGTTCTGAGAGAATGGGGTTGAAGGTAGGTTATAGGAGGATGGGGTCGACAGTGTGGAGTTATTACTATTGGTGTCGGAGTTTGCCATTTGGGGAGAGCGTAGAGGTTCTCCTCTATGCTTTTCAATTGGGTTTGGGAAAGAAGACGTAGCCAGGGAGAGCTGGGCCAAGCTTTATGGATAAGTGGTGTTCCTTTTACCGTGCGGTATTCTTTTTGTCGCGCGGTAAAAGGAACACTGACAAGTCCAGCTCAGCAAACCCACACCTGTTTTTGTGCTGTTGGGAGGTGAAAAGTTTGGGTTTTATTTGACAAACTCAACCCAAACCCAAACCCTGTTGAAGATGCTCTAGACCCTATGTTAAAGTCATGTTTACAGGAAGCCATGGGACCTAAGAGCTTTAAAACTTTAGACAAGCTCTAAGAGATGGACGCTCGAAGCTCATACGACAATCTTTAAATATGACATGGAGCTCTCAACTCAAGCGTTGTTAGAAAAGAAATAAACTTTTGTAGAGGTTGGATTTTAAGCATAGCACTAAGCACCAACTACCAATAGCTCAAGTGGTTAAGTATTTTATCCTCTTATGTAACCTTTGGAAAATCAAGGGTTCAATTCCCACCTCCATGTGGGCTTCTGAGGTTAGTATGAGCCCGTCGACTTTACCTGGTTTACGGGCTTTACTTGGTTTGCGGTAGTGAGCTATGGACGAAGCTTGGGGAATCTAGTTGGGAATTGACTATCTGCGGGTCCGGTAAAAAAGAAATATAAGAAGAAAAGATAGATGGTCCCCCTAGTGTCACGGCCCGTGTGGCTTTCAAGGTTGGTATGAGCCCGTCGGCTTTACCCGGTTTGCAATTTGCGGGCTATGGCCAAAGCTTGGGGAATCTAGTCGGGAATTGATTGTCCGCGGGTCCGGCAAAAAAGAAAAATAAGGATGCCTGTAAAATATACTCACGGATGATAAAGTGTTATCCGGATCATCCTGGATACTCGTGAGGGGGCATCGAATATGTATTTAGAATAGGCAACAACGTTGAAGGTTCCCTCAATAGTCTGTACGGTGTAATCACTTGTGACTGCGTACAAGATACAAATAGCACACCTGTTCTGGCAACAGATCAGGGTAGCTCAATATGCCGAGTTCTAGATATATAAAAGGGGCGACGAGCCTGGACTAGCTGGATGGCAGGCAAATTGAATAGCATAATCCATTTATAATTGGTGGGTGCATCTCGATTAGCTCATGGGGCATAGTGGGGCCATGTTCAGCCCTCTATCTGGAAAAGCGGCCCGCATTGTAAGGCAATTTCTCCTGGTATTTTTTATGCCAAGGAGAACTCAGGAACATCCCTTGTGGATATTCCATGAGCCGGGGTCTAAGACGACTAAGCTATAAAACTTATTTTTTCATAGGGAGGTTTGGACCAATTTTCTTCTTAATATAGCTACTAAGTAAATAGCTTGTTTCCAAAGGGAAACATAAAAAGTGGAGATGAAGCGTAGTAGCAATTCTCGCCCCCTTAACCAAATTCATTTTCAGCGAAACTTAGCGTAGAGCTATATCAAGATATAAAGAACATATATCCAAGGTATAAAACGACTAAGACGACTAAGCTATAAAACTTATTTTTTCATAGGGAGGTTTGGACCAATTTTCTCCTTAATATAGCTACTAAGTAAATAGCTTGTTTCCAAAGGGAAACATAAAAAGGGGAGATGAAGCGTAGTGGCAATTCTTGCCCCCTTAACCAAATTCATTTTCAGCGAAACTTAGCGTGGAGCTATATCAAGATATAAAGAACATATATCCAAGGTTAGAACTCAAAATACTCTGGTAGATTTCCTCAGCGATAGCTAGGGCATCATACTCTCTCACATTCTATAATCTTAACATAACATAGCTCTGCAAGGATTTAATCTACTACATCCTCAAGACACTAACACTCTCCCACACTCAGTTAAGAGTACTATGCATTCTTTTGCGTTGGCGGATACTGAACCAAACTATTAGTCTTGATGCTGACAACTATGATCTTCACAACTAAACCTTGATCTTGGGCTTTTACAACGAAGTGCTATGGTGACAAGAACTTCATTCGGCTCTGAATTTTATGCATGTTCTTTTGGATATCGCTCTGCAGCTTTTACCTTCTGATATATGTATGGGTGGTACTTCTTGCATCACGCCCTCTGAAATGTGTTATATCCTGCTGCATAGTACCTTCCCCCTTGACGGATTCAGAATGTCATTCCTTCGATAAACCTGACATCACATTTGGACGACTGGACGTGGATATCTTCAATTCCATCTAAGAGGTGCGCTGTCACACTGGTATGCTCTTCCTTCAAGTCGTACAATGCCTTTGCAGCTCGAGTATTTAATCTTTTGTAAATCTCAGCTTTAAACCACACTCTCCCGCACTCGATAAGCTCGACGTCCTCGCCGAGGACTTCTTCTATGAGAGATGAGGAACAAGTCTCCTAAAACCTGGGATAAACTCTTCCCTTCTCCTATGGAATATCTTCCTCGCTTCCAACTGTATGACTTTTCCCTCAACTAAATCTGCAAAGATTTTTAAACCGCGTCCGCCTTTCTTACTGAACATTTGGGACATAAGATCAAGATGCGGCACTCTTACCTTATCAGTATAAAACTAAACTGGTACTCACTGCTCACTTGGGCAAAGGAGGTAGTTCCGTATAAGGTAGCATACTCTCAACAAAGGCACAAATACTCTGTTCCACCGCTAACAACACTCGAGGAAGCTTATCAAGGCGCGGGACCTCTGATTGACCCTACCACCAGCAAAACCATCAAGGTTAGCCACAAAGGCATTTTGTATGAACATGGAAAACCTATAAGACATATATATGTGTTGCAATGTTGTACTCTACCAAACTTCATGGTACCCCATCATCTAAGCTATCAAGCGATAGATGGCATTTGCATAAGATCGCAGGCATATGCACCTAACTCGGCTACAGGAAGTACAATCTCTACTTAGACGTCATAAATGTATGTCAACTTCAAAGGACTTCTCATTGTCTCTCTCCTAACAAGGATTTAGCACTGGCACTTTACGTACCTTGCCAAACTTCGGCGGTAATGACTATGCTGGAATCTGCGTACAACTGCGTCATAACTACTCTGTCATAGCCTGTGACTCCTAGCTGATTGACTATTGAAGTGTTTCTCCATTTCTTCATCCCTACTTTAACCTGAGTAACTAGGGAAACTTGGGAACAAAATACTACCACTGCGCCTATAACCTGAGCTCGTTAGTTTGCCACTCCCCACTGCTATCAAACTTAGAGGTTAACCTTCACACTAGCGCAATCAACTTGAACTAAAGTATAGGTATTCTCTATCTCTGAAGTACCTTCTTCAAACACAACCAACTCTTATTGGCCATTCAAATATGATCTTCTAAAGATTCTCCATTGATAAAAATAGGCACGGAAACTCTGACCATATCGCCAACTACCATGTGATAAGGAATTGGGAATTGACATCCAATTCTGCTCAGGATCTTTTATCCTAGAGCATTGATCTGTCTGAGATCATGTCTAAGGTAACCCACAAAACTAATTGAAGCTTAACTCTGTTCTGAGACGGTTATATAATTTACTACGATTCGGAAACATATGTCTTCACTAATCTATGAGCTTGAAATGATCCAGGACCATCTTGTGGAATAACAAGGATTAACTTGGCTAGAACACTCGCATGACAACACACCTGAAACTTAACTACAAAGCCAGAGAACAAACATCATTCTGCCTTCTTACCTTCTTGGAATGAGCAAAGCAGTGTCCAAGAATCATGTGTTATTGGGGACAAACTGTAGAATAGGCGACAACCCAACTTGGAGGGATCACGGTTCATGTCACGTAACCAAGAGGAAACTCTACCATCAATGTCAACACTAATGGAAATCACTGTGTGCATATCTTGGGACTCAAACCATGTCTTCTTCTTCTTGCCACTTCATTCTCAGATCATAACGTTCAATTCCAGAGCGTATCTGTGTCCAACTTGGGATAATCAAAATGAGTATCAAACCAGAATTTTTCAATCTTCTGTAGACATTAAGGAATTCAAACTAACCAAGTTTCACAGGTTCCGCATGTAAGTACTTGGCGTATAACACATGATCGACTATATCGATCTCTGCTGAGAACTTGGGGCATCATCCTTTATAACGACTATTAATATTCTTCGTAGTGCGTAGGCGGATTCAATACCAATTACAACCTGTTAGAACCCTACTACTATTCTTTATAGAGTATCTGTTATGCTGACTAGCATTCTTGAAACAACTGACGATATAGGTCACAACATCCAACTGAAATATCAGTCCTTCCTCTTAGCGTCATTGTTTAAAGTACATCTAAATATGAACAATCTCGCTCTCGGATATGAAACATTCGTCGTGCTCCCAATATCAATTGGCATGTAAGCAACTCACTCTACAAGCATTCACAACAGTGTTTTGATCATCTGTCAAGGGTAACATCAGCTTTAAAGATAGCATAGGCCTACCTGGCCTTGCTCTGATAAGCTAGGTCAACTCTGATAAGCTCTGATACCAACTATCATGACTTGGCTCAGGACCACCACTACAGTGCCCGGAGCACAGCAGAATATGAAACTGTGCCATATGCACGTACGACTAGCATGTACAAGCTTTCTTCACTAGAAACGACGACGCCTGTGGAATATACTCACCGATGCTAGAGCATCATCTAGATCATCTTGGATACTCATGAGGGGGTATAGAATATTTTTTTGAAAAGCAATAACGCTTAAGGTTCCTTTAATAATCCATATAGTGTAATCACTTGTGATTATGCATAAGATACAGATAGCGCACCTGTCCTAGCAGCGGATTAGGGTAGCTCAATATGCCAGGTTCCAGATATATAAAAGGGGTGACAGGTCTGGACTAGTTGGATGGCAGGCAACTTAAATAACATAGTCTATTTATAAGGGGCGATGCATCTCGATTAGTTCGTGGGGCATAACTAGCCCACGTTCAGCTCTATCTGAAAAAGCGGCCTGCATTACAAGGCAATGTCTCTTAGTATTTCCTATGCCAAGGAGAACTCATGAAGATCCATTGTGGATAGTCCATGAGCCGGGGTCTAAGATGACCAAGCTATAAAGCTTATTTTGTCATGGGGATGTTTGGACCAACTTTCTCCTTAATATAACTACTAAGTAAATAGCTTATTTTAAAAAGAAAATATCAAAAGTGGAGACGAAGCGTAGTGGCACTTCTCGCCCCCTTAACCAAATCCATTTTCAATGAAACTTGGCATGCAGCTATATTAGGATATAAATAATATATATATATATATATATATATATATATATATATATATATATATATCCAAGGTCAGAACTCAAAACGCTCGGGTAGATTTTCTCGGTGTTTGTTGGGGCAGGCTGAACAAGAAACCGTGAAACCAAACCAAATTAAACCATATTAAGCAAAACAGTTCGGTTTCTAAGATCCCCGGTTCGGTTTCGGTTTCTAAAACACGAAACCGAAAGGCTTTCGGTTCGGCTTCGGTTCCGTACTTCAGAAACCGCTAGAAACTGAACCAAACCGAACCGATAAACATCTCTTATTTTTGTTTAGAACATTAGAACATCTTCTGGCTTGAATTTCACATAGAAAGAAGAGGAACCCAAAACCCAAATGCCAACTTCACAAACATCTAATGACAACCTCACCTATTTTCGTGGGTTAGGGCTTTGATGAGGTAATCGATGATGGTTGAGAATGGGTTTCGATTCCGTGGTCACCACTGTGATGGGGTTATTCTATCTAAAATCAAAACTTTGTTTTTCAGATACCTCAAGACTAAAAACTATTTTAGATTATCATCACATGAGTGTTCTTCAAATCCTCCCAATTTTCATCTTTTCATATATTTTATTGTATTGCTTCTGATTTTTTGGTTTCTTCATCTGAATTTACAAAGGGTTTGGAAGAGATAATGAGCGGTGCAGAGAGAGGTGGGAGATGAAGAAGCATTGTTTTGAGGTGTTGGGGCTATGTGGGATTGAGGGGCTCAATGGCTTTTGAGTGTTGTATGTATCTCTCTTTATCTATTTAGTCCCATGTCACTTGAAAGTTATGCACTTGTTGAGAATGTAGCTATTAAAGAAGACAAAGACACCACATATTCAAGGTCATAAAGCATGTCCATCTTGACATCAGGATATCTAGAAAAAACATTATGTCAAATTGTTGAAAATCCGGGCCAACCTGACCCGACCCGAATAATTGGCTCGTTTTGGGATCGGTTCGGTTTATATGATAGATTTTCGGTTCTGGTTCCGGTTCCGGTTCCCTCCTTAATCGGTTTGGTTCAGCCCTACGCATCATACCCAGAGACTAATTAGACATCGGATTCAAGATGAAGGAGGAAAAATTATTTTCAAGAGAAAATTAGCTAAATGTGAGTTCAATTGTTTCTACATGGGCAGGTTCTACATGCATTCGACAGGTGAGTTCAATTGTCTTATCGTTCAGCTTAAATTGCACTTCTAGCTAAATATAAAAACAATTAACCAAAATGCTTAATACGAAAGAAATAGTCTCTTAAAAACTTAAGTCATAAGCTTTATTTGTAAAGCCGATGTTCTTAAGGAGACAATATTGAAACAATATATTGTAAATTGAGGGTTACTATTTATCTACCCATCATTTGTTTGAACCTTTGACACCATACCCTTTAATTTTGGGCAGGGGAAGAACCCAGAAGGATTGGAACACCTACAAAAAATAGCTCATATGAAGGAACCAAAGGATCCTAAAAGCAAAGCCCATTACTTTGATGGGTTGATATTTTTAGCAAGGTGTGAACTCTATAATTGAAAAACTTCACCTTCTATAGATCTCTGATGACAGTCCTCTGAAACAGTTAGTTGAACTGACATTTGTGGTTTGCATCATTAACGAAGATTGAAAGGATGTAGCGGCCCAATATTGCTGCTGCTTACGACCCTGCCTATAAGTATATTTACAGCAATGCATAGATGACACTGAAAATTCCAATGATAAGAGAAATTAGGGTAAATTTTATTTGGTCCATTTGAAGAGGTATATTTAGTTTTGGTCCATCCTCATGTTTTTCACGCCCAAGCTTAGTCATACGATTACTGCCAATGTATAGAGTTGATTTATAATGTATTAGTTATTTGTTTCATTTTATCATACAACCTGTTTGATCGCCTCCTCATTTAGGTTATAAGAAATAAAGTTGAGTTTGTGGCTCAAAGATTCGGATTTGACCGGATTCAGATTTGTCATCTCTTTCCTATCCTGTTGCATGAGTCCTGTATGTAGAGACCGCTGTTGCAAAGTCTATGCAGCCCATTGATATGTCACATGTTTTAGGAGTTTGGCATTGCCGGCCTAAACTCATCTCATTCAAATGTTAAGGCCGTGGGGTAAATGTTGTTATTTTGCAAAAAAGAAGAAGATAAACAGTGAGAAATTTTCACGAGCAAACTTCGAAGAAGGGAACTTGCAAATATATCTTGGGTTTGTCCTTGTGTTACCAAGATTGATCTTTTACTGCTGTTGTCATCGCCAACTGGATTTGAGTATTGGGTGCGTCCACGCGTTCGCTTACAGATGTTCCTTGGTAGGAAAAATCGTGTTGATGATATATGTTACTTGGCAGGTTTGAGAGGGAGTTTTTCGACTTGAGGTGCTCGGAATGTTTGGAAATCTTAATCATCTTGATAGGGGAACATGTAAATGGGAATATAACTCAAGCTTGTGTTCCCTGGAGCGACATTTGGGATTCTTAGAGTTGAGGCGAACCTGATTGATACTCCAGAACGTGTAATTACTTACCAGATTCTACATGGGCAGAGTAAACACTAGTCAATATAAGCACAGCGAGTTAAAACCAAGGACGTTTATGCTAGAGGTTAGTGATAGTTTTCCTGTTTTTGGATTGAAAATGTTAAGCTTCTTGCCAACTAGGCTTCAGGTGTAGCCATGGCTTCCTTGAAGGTTCGAGGCTCATTTTCCAACAAAAATGCTACAAAATCTTTGCCAAAAGACTTAACAACTTTAAGTCGTTTCCCACGTCTTGGTTCTGCATTAAAATCAGAATTTGTAGAAGTGATACGTTGATCACTACTAGTAGCAACATCAGTTGTTCTTTTAAGAGGATTCACATTATCACTCTTTTTATATGGAAATATATTTTCAAAAAATATAGCATCTCGTGATTCAATGATTGTATTCTCATGCACATCATTTATTTCAGATTTGTATACGAGAAATCTATATGCACTACTGTTATTGGCATTGCCCATAAAAATACAGTCAATAGTTTTAGGTCCTAACTTAGACTTTTTGGCAATGGTATTTGTACCTTTGCAAGACACTCCCACACTTTTAAGAACTTATAGGAAGGCTCTCTGCCTTTCCAGAGTTCATAAGGAGTCTTTTCAACCTTCTTGTGAGGTAACTTATTGAGAATGTAATTCGCAGAAAGTAGCGCCTCCCCCCACAGGTTCAGCGGCAAACCAGAACTAATAAGCATAGTATTAAGCATATTCTTTAAAGTTCTATTTTTTCTCTCAGCAACTCCATTTTGTTGAGGAGTGTAAGGTGCAGTAGTTTGGTGTATAATACCAAACTTAGCACACAGTTCTCCAAATGTAATAGAGTCGTATTCCCCACCTCTATCAGTTCGAAGAACTTTTATCTTTTTGTTGAGTTGAGTCTCAACCTCATTTTTGAACATAATAAACACTTTTAGTGCTTCATCTTTGCTTCTGAGCAAGTAGACATGACTATATCTTGTACAGTCATCTATGAAAGTAATAAAGTACTTCTTTCCGCCTCGTGTTTGAATAAACTTCAAATCACAGAGATCAATGTGAATCAAATCTAGCAGTTCAGTTTTGCGTTGTTCAATAGAATGGAATGGTTGTTTAGCAAATTTTGCTTCAACACACACTTCACATTTTTGTTTGCAATCAAGATTGAATTTAGGCAGCAATCCTAAATGGACTAATTTACGCAGCGAACCATAATTTACATGTCCTAATCGTTGATGCCAAACATTAAATGACTCAAGCAAGTAAATAGAATTCTCATTCTTATTGATAATTGAAACTGGTTTACACAAGACTGCTAGTTTGAATAGTCCATCACATTCATAACCTTTTCCTATGAATATACCATTCTTAGTCATGATACATCTGTTTGACTCAAACACTAACTTGAATCCATTCTTGATCAGCAATACTCCAGAAATAAGGTTCTTGCGGATATCAGGCACATGCAACACTTCATTCAAAGTAACTTCTTTTTCAGATGTGAATTTCAGAACAACTTTCCATTTTCCTTCGACCCTTGACGTCGAAACGTTGCCCATGAACACTTTCTCTTCATGTTCAGTCTTATTGTAGGTAGTAAATAAACTCCTGTCATAGCATATATGACGTGTGGCCCCTGTGTCCACAAACCATCCTTTGGAATCGCTTGCCAGGTTGATTTCGGAGATTACTGCACACAGGTTCTCCATCTCAGCAATGTTTGCTTGAGTGCCTTTGCCACTTTCTAGTCCGCTTTTACGCTTGCGACATTCCATTGACTTGTGCCCTGGTTTGCCACAAACATAACAACTCCCTGTAAACTTTTTAAAGTCCTTGCTCTTAGGGCCCAGGAAATTCTTCCCATTTTTCTTATGGGGTTTAGGATTTCCCTCGACCATGTTAGCCTTGGCATCGTAAGAATGAACAACATCCTTCTTTTCGTTGGATTTGTTATCTTCTTCGATCCTTAGCCTTACGATCAGTTCCTCCAACTTCATTTCTTTCCTCTTATGCTTTAGATAACTTTTGAAGTCCTTCCAGGATGAAGGCAACTTCTCAATTATCGCAGCAACCTGAAAAGATTCACTTAACCTCATACCTTCTGCGTGAATATCACGCAGGATAATTTGCAGTTCCTGTACTTGACTGATTACAGTCTTGGAATCCACCATTTTATAATCCATGGATCTGCCAACTACAAATTTTTTTAGTCCGGCATCTTCCGTCTTATACTTATGATCTAAGGATTCCCACAGTTCCTTTGCAGACTCAGTTGGACTGTACACATTATACAATGTGTTGTCCAACCCATTCAGAATATAATTCTGACACAGAAAGTCGGAATGAATCCACGCCTCCACTGCTGCTACAGTTGTTAGGTCAGATTCTTCCTCCTTCAACTCTGGTTTGTCCTCCTTGAGGAATTTTGCTAAGTTCAGAGTTGTGAGAAAGAATAGCATCTTCTGCTGCCAACGCTTGAATTCAGTGTCATTGAACTTCTCAGGCTTTACCTTCAAAACGAGTGGGTTGCCCTTTTCACCCTCCTTCTCAGTGAGATTCACCATTGCTGTAGTTTTTGATCACAAAAAAAAAATAGTCTGTCTTAAGCTTGTAAACTTATCTGCATGAAAAACCAACACCTCTTAAGGAGATGATCGAGTCTAGTGTATACACACTATCTCCTTAAGACAGATTCGCCCCTGCCACAGTGCTTTGCAGGAATATAGGCCCCTGTCTCCCAGGATACAACGATCAGTCGCAGGAAGAAGAAAGCACTTCTATCTTTCTGCCAAACGAATTTTGATTGCGCCTGTTTTCTCTTTGTAAAAAGACTCAAGAAAACTCTGTAAAACTGATGATAATAAATGAAAACGAAATTGGGTTATATAGAGCATAGGTGACTCTTCACCAAGAGTCACACCTCAAGTTAATGCCTCTTCACCAAGAGTCACACCTCAAGTTAGAGACACCCTAAACCCAAACCCAAAAAACGACTAAGTGTTTAAAGGAATCCCCATGAGCCCATGGCCCAATCATAGACTTATAATAATAAACGGGTTTCCTAGGTCGAGCAAGCCCATGGGTAGCCCATGCACCCAAGCTAGCTTGCACACATGGGCCGCACATGTCGCACATGCGCGTGTGACCCACCAACTCTCACACTCATTATAACAAAGTAAGTGTTTGATTTACTTATATAGGAGAGTTGTGATTCCCTCATATCCAATGTGGGACTAAAACCACTTAGTTCCACCATTCAAACATAAAGGAAAAACAAATCATATTGTATTTTCTAACAATTCTTCATTATAACACCACTTCTCATCGGGCACCTTTTGGAACCTATAAAATCTTGTCCAAATCTTCTCGATGTAACTTTTACCTTTCTCGGTCTAAATAATATCCGTAGAACAAAAGCAAAGAAGAGCAACTACAGAAACGACATACACAAAATTAGAGTAAACATGTATAAGCAAAGATGTGTGTTTTTCATTTAATCAAAGCAAACATATTAAACTTCATTAAAAGAAACGCCCACATCAATTCCACTATTTTCATTCCTTCAGTCTAAATAACACCAATTGTAGGAATTGTATGAATGACTACGACACAGCAAAATTACATGAAATTTCCTTCAATACTAATTTGTAGCACGTCAGATTCAGACTTAACTGATAAAATACTGCTAAACACTAACGATTAGAAGTAGTACTGAAGTAGTGTTTTTAAACTACCACAACATTTTAACCACCCACTTGACCTTGAGGAACTGCTCCAAGGTCTACGTCATTACCAGCACTATTAACAGGGATCTGACTCTGCTCTCTGCTGCTCGAAACCTGTTTTTTCAACATATTGCAGACATAGCAGTCCCATATGTACATGAGATAGATCACCGTGATGGCAAAGTTGAATATGATTAGAGCACCAAAGATCCCCATCTCTATCGGTTTTAGTCTCTAGGTACTATTACGATAACACATATAAAGGATACCAAGAACCAATCCCACACAAAGCAGCACTGAGAACGAATGCCAGCATGAAATGACCACTAGGACACTATTAAACACAGTCATAAACGATAAGTGCCAATTTCAAAAACATTGGTAAGGATACCATCAGATAGGAAGAAAATAATCAATAGCATTTGGGTTTTGGCCAAGGTCTTCAACACAACTTGCTCAAAGTTGCTCAACATTTTTTCCAAGACGATATTAAAAGAGAGCAAAGGGAGGACGAAATTGTTGGGATATGATCAATCTAGAGCAGAATAATAGTAAATCATGAACAAGAGAGAAATAGAGAAAGAGATTTATTGATTATCATAACCATGTTCTCTGCACATAGTACAGTTCTATTTATAGACAACCCAGAAGGATTCCCTATTCTACTCTAACTCTCCCCATAACCTTAATGGGCCTATGGGTTTGCTAGGAGTCTATATAGGACACCCCAACCCTGTTGGGTTCCTAGCTCGGGCTTGGACTAAACTCCTAACACTCCCCCTTGGGATGTTCCATACTGGGACAACTTGTCTCATTAAAATCTCTGCCTAGCAAAACCCTTTGGTCAAAAAGCTGTACAGAGAAAGAGTACAATCATATGTCTTGTATAGGTTGCGGACGCATATACGTTGCCACATCAAAACCTCCAGCCAATAAAACCTCCAAGGATAAAAATTACGCTATCAGGAAAAAGAGTACAACATGCATGTGTCCACGTCAGGCTATGACTACTCCCCCTGACGTTGATCTCCCTGAGATTAGAAATCTTGTAAACTTCGCATGCCGATTTCATGAACTAATCTCTTGAATGTAGGATATGCAAGAGCCTTCGTGAATAGATCAGCCAAGTTGTCTGATGAATGGACTTGAACAACATCAATTTCATTCGTCTTCTGCAACTCGTGTATGTGGAAGAACTTTGATGAAATAAGCTTCGTTTTATCATCTTGAATAGATCCGCCTTTTACTTGAACGATACAAGCTGCGTTATCTTCATAAAGTGTCGTCGGTTTATCTTGGATAGAATTCAGACTGTAACTCCCGTTGATATGGTTGATCATATAATGTAACCAAAAACATTCTCCACCAGCTTCATGTAATGCAAGAACCTACGCGTGGTTCGGGGATGTAGTAATTGTCGTCTGCTTCACTGATCTTCATGAAATCGTAGTATCTCCATACAAGAATACATAACCCGATTGTGATCGGTCTTTATGTGGATCTAACAAATATCCTGCATCGGCATATCCTATAATGTCCCATTTTCCAAGTTATGGAGAGAACAGACCCCAGTCTTTCGTACCGATGAGATATCTCAGAATATGCTGATCTTGATCCAGTACCTTTGGGTAGAAATAGAACTATGGCAAGCCAAACAGTTTGCTGCGAGTGAGTTATTGGGTCTAGTATACCCAGCTAACTATAGCAAAACATCTCTTAGCTATGATACCACAGCCCTAGGAGTTTCTCCCCCCATTAAGATGGTGAAAGATGTCGTTGTCCACACCCAAGTGCTGGACGCGCAATAAACGACTTAGCACCGTGTGCTACATCCATATCAAAGTGTTAGATAACTTTGTCGATATATATTGCTTGGTGTACGGGTGCCACTATCAAGATGTTCGATCTACAAATCGAGACACTCTTGATTTCCCAAGGTCTTATATGTCGAATTCCTTCCCAAGGTATTCAGCGTCTCTCACGATCTCCCCCGGAGGTCTAATGATAACCAAATCATTTAGTACACTGTTATGATGATAATGAAGCTAATTTATGTCTTCTAAATAAGAACGCATGGACAGATAAGGATATTTGCAAAGTCCTCGACCTTTAAATACTCAGTCTCATGGGCCCTGATTGCTTCAAGTCAACAATAACTTTTTTAGTTTTATTACGTACACACCTCGTGTGTCGGGATTAATTACTTCCAGAAGCTTATACCTTCCCAGATAGCTTCATGTATATATCCGTATCTAGTTTCCCATATAGATACGTGGTATTTACATCAAGCGCATGTCTAGTTTGTCTTTGACAACTTGACAGACTGATAAGTATTGAAACGTTATAGCGTCTATAACCGGGTAATAGGTCACACTGCAATCGATGCTAGATCTCTTAAAGATTTCTTGGGCAACTAGTCTTGCCTTGACCAAATTATCTCTCCGAGTTAATTGTGTTTCTGTACCTTTCCCATTTATAACTGATAGACTCAATAATATCATTTCGCATTATGCATAAGCTGAGCTCTGCTTGGATTCCAGACACCTACTTTTGTTAATGTACAACAACACACAGTCGTTTACAATAAGTAGTTCTGAATCCTCATCCTTGATGGCGAGTACAGCAACGAATATGAATACATTGTAAATGGGTGGTTCCATCCTCGATGAACCGACTACACCATTAGTCATATATGTCCCTTATTCTGCAGTTCCCCGGCTCAGAATACTTTCTTCCAATGGTGCTTCGCACTAAGTGCGAGCCTCAGATTCATTTGCGGTACTAATTCCCCTGGAACATTCTACTGCGGTACTAGTTCCCCCTGAACGTTCTGCTATGTAGGTGTATTACTTGTAGGTACATACACTTACAGTACTTCATTAGTGCCTATGAATGCGTCTAGTAAATCATTTAGGATCTATTGGAGGTTTGAAATCTGTTGAATCTTATTGTCACCTAACTTATGTATAGGGATCTAGATGAAACAACGATGGTATTTTCCAAGACCTCTTAGAAACATCCTCAGCATTAACTGTTATTTCTCCCCCCTAATGCTGGGAATATCGTCTCATTAAAGTGGCAATTATCTGCCCTGCAGGATATACGTCGCTAGTGGGTCTAAATATCCAGTGATAAATGTGAATCATAACCTACATAATATCAGGCCGACGTGGAGGGTCTCATCTTCATACATTGTGGTGTGATTGATATCTGTATGGAACATCCAAATGTTTGTCGATGGGCGACACCGGGCTCCGACCCAGTTACTAGTCGCTTTTGGGAAAAAATAATTTGATAATTTGCTAAGGGACGAACCTTAATAAGTGTTGCGGGAGCAAAAATGCATATCCCCCACACTAGCTGGAAGATGTAATCGTAATAACAGTGGCTTAGCAATTATCCAAAATTGCTGGATTAGGTTCTCCGCCAATCCCGAGTTGGGTTATGTATAGGGTACTCACGATGCTCAATCATCTATCCCATTTAGCGGTAAAATAATCATCAAAAGCCTGTGAGTCCAATTCCCAAGCCCCCGTCAAGTCGCATCGATCGACTTGGATCGGTTCATCCAGGAACTGAGCCTGCGATCGAATGATCTAAGTAAGAAGTCGTGCGAATGTTGGATTCTTAGAACCATCACCTAGATGAGTCATTAATGATAATAAATATTCAAGCGTGTCACTATGTGGATGGAAAGGTCCATATGGGTCTCCATGGATGCGGTTGGAGCAAAGGCTGGAGATCCCACTTCACCTTGGTCATAATAGACTTTCCTTGAAAGCAATAGTTACACGTACACTCTCTGGATCTTCTCTCCTTTCAAGGAAAGTTGAGATGTAATCCCGATAATCCTCCTCGATATCCTAGCCCTGAGGAGTTTGGAAACTATTCCAATAGCGTGTTCTAACCTTTAGACATAGAGTGAATGCATAGAACCCTGTCTGACATTTTCTCCGATGGTCATTACGTGATAAACATTATCATGTATCTCCTTAAACTCAGTAAAATCCGACTAGATTGACTAGTTTATAAACTTGACTAAATACCCTATATCGTACCTATATAGAATAATAGCGTGACGCACTCAGTGCGTTCTATCATGTTGGTCGTGCCAATGATATTCGTGTCATCTCCGATGCACAAGGTTAGACAAGAAATATATGCATAGCTCAAAAGGATCGAGTGCGTGGTACTAAATGTCTCTGAGACATATGCCGCCACTCATCCGATTATCGGTCATGTTCAATGAGCAGAGAGAGCCATAGGCAGGTTGTATGTAGTAGACCAACTATCATACATAGAATTTAACTACTTATTAAGCAATGAATTCAAGTAATCATAATTTAAAACAAATGGAGAATCTCATGTATGTCACGAGCACTGTATTGAAATATAAATGATATGTTCCCAACAAAATCAAAAATACTGACAACAAAAAGTAAATCAAGTTTGTCGAGACAAGAAACTACTAGTGCTCTCTCTAATGTGACATCACATGTCGACTGAAATATCATTACGGATTACTCTGCATGTTGATCCATGACGACATCAGTGTCGTCAAAGAAGTCTGACGCTGCGAACTCCAGAGGTGCAGAGTGTCAACAACTGCTTCGTGTGTTTGGACTTTGGCACCTGTAGCCATCTGTGGTGCATGGCATTCCCGTGCCCAGTGTCCTGTGTCACCGCAGTTAAAGCAAGTAGATCCCTGATCTGGTTTCTTTTCCTTCTTCACATTGCCTAGTGTTCAGGATTTCTCAAATCCTTGACCTCTCCAGGGGCCAAAGGGTTTATGGTTCCCACCCTTCTTGTATCCCTGGAAGCCTCTCTTGCCCCTTCCATATCTTCGTCCCCGACGTGCAGAGTTGCTTCCCCAAAATTGAACATTGTTTGACGCAGGCAGCGGCGCACTCCCAGAAGGCCGCATAGCATAATTCTTCATCAGAAGTTCATCGTTCTGCTCAGAGAGGAACAATGTTTAAATCAAGACTGCATGAGTCTTCAAGTTTTCTCGCCAATATTGCCTCTGAATCACAATATTGCTAGCATGGAAGGTTGATAAAATCTTTTCTATCATTTTAGCATCAGTGACTTTCTTCTCACACAGCTCAAGTGTAGAAGTAATTTTATGGACTGCTGAGTTGCAATCAACGACCGTCCTAAAATCTTGGAACCTAAGGGTATTCTATTGGTGCATCGTTTTTGGGAGAATAATGGTCTTATGATGACCATAACTCCCCGGCAAGCCTGCCCATAAGTCAGCTGGCTCAACCTTGTTGAGGTATTCAATCTTCAGGTAATTCTGAATATGATGACGGAGGATAAACAAAGCCCTTGCTTTATCCATGGGATCTTCCTTGTTGCCACTGACGATGGTCTTCTGCAGACCAAGAGACTTAAGAATAAGTCAGCGTTAATGTACCAAGTGAGGTAATTGGTTCATGTGAGCAACAATGGTGGAAATTCAACATTTTTTTAGTGTCACATGCATCTATAATGCAAAATAGATATCGTAATGAGATGCAAAACATATTAATTGCATGGAAGACAAATCATAGTATTAAGAATAAAGCTAAAAAAATGATTCCCAATCATATTAAAGGTGAACCCTGTTCATATTCTAAAATTCATGAAATCTTTTATAATAATTAAATCCCAAATTTTATCCTGTAAAAATTACGATTTTAATTTGAGATGTGCGTTTTAATAGAATCTTAGCCAAGATTGCTATTCAAAACCACCATATGTGTACATTCCTTATGAAATCCTTTGGAAGTACATGAAGTCCAATCATTACTAAATGCAATTCATATAATAGAAGTCAATGATACTCAATCATTATGTATAGGTGAACCTTGTTCATATCCTATGAAGCGTTAAATCACAAATTTACCTTATAAAATGGTGATCTTAACCCTAAAGTGTGTTTAATAGAGTTTTAGCCAAGACAGCTATGCAAAACCACTAAATGTGTGTTGTCCTTATTCTGAGAACTAGGGTGTTCTAAGCCCGTAAGTTCCATAAAAGTAAGTATATTCTAGCCAAATCAATCATTTGCTACGAATATGAGGGGTATTATATGTTTAGCTGACAAATGGTTTCATCCCGAAGTCAGCTGGGTTCACAAGATAGGTTGATTAGGCATGTCTTTGAACTAACATTCTGGGGGTACTATAGGGTGCTATTAATGCCTATATACCTCTAAATGTTATGCATGTAACATTTAATTGCACCTAGATACGAAAAATTGGTTCCTCAGATATCAAGTTTTTAGAAATAAAACTAAGTCAATTCCCAATTGAGCTCTAGTTATTTGTCTATGACAATTAACTGTGATTTAGATATGACTCATAGTCGTATACTAAATTAGTCTTGGTTTCGTATTATCTATGATCATTGATCATGATAATTAGTATCATAGAGGCATACTAATAATATTTTATTAGCTATCGTAAAGATACTTAAATAGGTATTACACCATGTACTTATATCACATATAAGTGAGCCAATGTTCCTATACGAGGCACCTCTTCCCAAAAAAAATTAAAAAATATTTTCATAAAAAAAATAAATCAAAATGGGTCCCCCACGGGGTAGGTCCAGTCAATAGGAATTTGTCAAAAAAAATTGGGCTCAATTTGACAAAAAATAGGGCGATTAAAAGCTGTTTTAGTGTTTGGACCGGTTCTGAACCGATCTGACTCGGTCTGGGTCAAGGTCTGGACCGGGTTGATATGGTATGAACCGGTCTGACTCGGTCACATGTGCCCCGCACGTGTCACACACGTGCCACACACGCACACGTGTCACACACGAACACTGCCACGTGTCACACACGTACACAGATCCGGTTTTGGTGAAGAATATTCCGTTCACCGGGAAGAATATTTCAGCACTGCCACGTCTCACCTCTGGAGATTGTCACGTGCCAAACGTGTCGGGGGCATGCCACATGTGTCACACACGTGCCATGCCACGGCAGCGTACCACGTGTCCTCGACACGTGTCACTGCTGACGTCACTATGGATAAGGATGACGTCATAAATAAAATTAAAAAAATATTTTTGAAAATAAAATAAAATTGATGACGTCAGCGACCAAAAAAATACTATTTTTGGCCGTAAAACTGCCTAGTTTCAACGAGCTATTCCTGGTGATTGGGGCATCTCCCAGAGACGTGTCATATATCGTTGGAAAGCTATCAGAGTAGGCTATCCAAATGAAGTGGTTTCGCCTCAATCCAATCTCCTCAGTGAAAGATATACTTGTTCGAAAATAGCCCTTTATCAAGGGTAAAAAACACTAAAAACCCTAGTTTTTTAATCCGAAAAAAATAGGGAAAAAATAGGTTTTCAAAATATGTTGATCTATGATATATTATAGATCTGAGTGTAGGTATTAAAAAAATGTAAAATACTTCTTCTCCTTATCGCTTGGTTTCCGTGAAATCTCTGATTAGACGGAAATATCTGCTCTCCTCGCTCCTAGAGCGTTCGTGCTGATAACGTGTTGGGATATGATCAATTTAGAGCAGAATAATAGTAAAGCACGAACAAGAGAGAAATAGAGAAAACGATTTATTGATTATCATAACCGTGTTCTCTGTACGTAGTACAGTTCTATTTATAGACAACCCAGAAAGATTCCCTATTCTACTATAACTCTCCTCATAACCCTAATGGGCCTATGGGTTTGCTAAGAGTCTGTATAGGACACCCCAACCCTGTTGGGTTCCTAGCTTGGGCTTGGACTCAACACCTAACAGAAATAACATTTTCCCCAAAGCCTTAACAATATTAAGAGAGAGCTAAAGTATAAATTGGGAAAAATCAAAAAATGACTAGTATCTACACTCAATCTTGTTTGTTTGAAATAAGGGAGGGTCTCCTTTACTGATACCGAAAAACATGTTTTGAAGCACTTATAGTTTGCATACACTTTGATTCAAAGGCAAACATCAATACGAATTCGATTCCTTCATGGCCCACAATCTGTTGTATGATGACGATTGCTTCTTTATCCGCCTGATTTTGTAAACCCAAAATGATACTGAATCAACTGGTTTTATGCTACAAATATCAGCCAGTCAATTTGTGGTTGCCCAATTATCCTCTCTTTTTCTTGCCCATCTAGGCACTAAGACACTTTTGTTGGAACTCAAATTACTTTTGGTGCTTTTAACTTCATCTTTCTTTTTTGACGCATTTTGTGTTCCGGATGTTGATCTTTAGACTGTTGCTTCTACTGTTCTGCATAGGCATGTTCTACATTTATACGACATGTCAACTTAGGATATATATATATATATATATATATATATATCTTTAGCTTAGATTGAAACTCAAGCTAAATATAAGTAACATGAAGTTATCATTCTAAAACAGTGTTCATCCATTCATCAGAGATATTTTGTAAGGATATCGTAAATTTGGATTTCCTATATTTATCTACTAGCCATTTTTTGAACCTTCTGATTTACTCAAAGCACTTCAGTTTGTTTTCCCATTTCGTTTGCGCAATGGCCTACAATGATTAGAACATATGAAGGAACCAGAGGAACGTAAAAACAATTTCCGCATACATTGATGATGGATTGATATTCTTTGAAAGGTATGATTTTTATGCTATGAACCTAAACTTCGCCGCCTACATTTTTCATTGTTTTCTGTTTTACATAACAATAGCATATATGTATTTGGGAATTCCATGTATTTGAATGAATATGTGGTTTGCTACAAACTCATTGCAGCGTCAAATACTTGCTTACAACATTATATATACCGTATATAGAGGATACTGAAAATCCAGATGATAAGAAAAGTTATGATAAATTTTAGTTGGTTCAGCATCCAGTGAAAAGAGATACTCACCTTTAGTCAGAAATTTGTATAGATTTATAGATTTTGATTAGTTATTTATTTCGTTCTATGATATAGTCTGTTTGCTCCCCAAACCATTAAGAGAAAAGTGATGAGATCGAGTTTGTGGCTCCTAGATTAAAATATGGATTTGGTCCTGTTCAGTTGAGTCATCTCTCTTCCAAAGCATGTCGAAGATGTGTTTACTGCGCCTACCCTGCGAGGACATCATGATCCGAACATTGTATAGACCACTGTTGCAAACGTATGCCAATGATTGTAGATTCTCAAAAGATGGTGACCTACATCACAGGAAAGAAGGAACCACCTTGACGCTTCTCTTGGGATTTCCGTGGGTATTCAAGCTCAAATGAAATAAGAAAAAAAAATCATGTTCATATGTATCATTCCATTAACACAATTGCCCTACCAATTCCAAATATTAGATTCTAGGCACATCTATTTGAATAAAATTCTAGAATGAGAATCACACGCACAAAGCATCATTACTCATAAATATGCTAATTTCTGAAAACATAATATCAGACTCTAGACTAATAATATAGCCAAATATATCCCTAATGCGTTCAATTTCATAGTACTCCTTGGGTACAAGACAAATATGGTTAGAAGCAATCCCAACACAAGAAGTATATGCAATAGAGAAGGACATCACACCTTAATTACAAGGCTGAATAGCAGAACCACGAGGACAACATATATTCATGGGCGATCAATGTAAAGTTGAACAAACTCAATTTTATTATCATTATATTGTAATTCAAGCTAAAACATAAAGCTAAACCAATATTGTACAGCTATCGTTCTAAAAACATGCCTCAATGAGCAAACTCACAAACATCTACGCAAAATTACAAAATTTCAGTATTTGTTTAGTTCTTCTGGGAAAGGCTTTCAACTTTAGGAATAAACTATGTGACATCGAATGGTTCTTCAGTATCATCGAAGTTAGGAATGTCAGGTTGTTTCCAACGGAATGAAACTTCCTTGTTTCCAGACAGAAAAATACACTATCTTTTCCATCAAACCTTGGAAAATATACCTTGTTTCGCATTTTTTCCAAGCACTTTTGTAGCAAAAGATGTTGTATGACTAACATACAACATCTGATCTTCCAGATTAATAATTGGATTCCACACCTCCTTATTTCCATCGAACACAAAAAGCTCGACATAGCCTCCAAACGAGCTTACACACACAATTAAAATGCTTCCGTTGAACTCCATGATATATTTTCATCTATTTCATGTTCAGTAGTAGCTGGCGGCTCGGGTTTAACAAGGATCCTACAGCGATCATCTTCTTGACCATAGTTATATTCTGCCAAATTTCCACTCACCCTGGAAATATATAACGCCGTTTATAAAAACTGGATTACAAATTGAAGGAACAAATTCATCAATTTCTACCACTGTCCACATATTTTCACCCAAACGAATGAAGCAAGCATAATCGGAGTTGAGGCAGAATACCATACATTGAGATAATTTCGATGTTTTCGATTCTGGGGTTGATGCAAAAGATATGCCTTGGTAGATTCGGAAGCATTATTTCCACCTCCGTTACTGTTACTAGATTCATAAGAACAACGAATGTCCTCGATGCATGAGAATCCAGTCGTGGTTAGAATAACATAAGATCGAATTAGCCAGTTGAGGCAGTTCAATTACTAACGTAAACTGGAAAAAGTGCTGGTAGAATGTACTCCATGCGACGTCACCTTTATGTACAATAATGAGCCAAGGCACTTCAGACAATAATTTTTTCTTCTCTTTTGTTATAGAAATTCTCTTCCACGTTTCCAAAAAAATTGTATTCATGAGAGGAAACATTGGATTTGATGAAGCTCAATAACTCTTCGGGTAAACTGGCCCAATCTCTTACTTTTGTATCTATTACGACCCTCTATATAGAAAATGATTGGGTAATGGTTAAACAGTAGTAAACAAATTGGTGATAAACAACCATAAATAAGGAATAAATGAGAAATGATTATTTGCAAAGGAATATGCAAGTTGCTTGCATACCAAGATAACAACATTGGTTTGAACGTTTGATGTAAAACAGTTGATGCAATTAGTAAGTTTTCGCTTTTCGGATTCACATAAAAACACTCATGGTCTGTTCAAGTAGTATTTGGTTGATATGTGTATATATATTTGTAAACCTAACAGGAAAACCGTCTATGGCTTAAATATTAATTATACTTTTAAAGACAGTGATTCACATAATCTTAGTGGTAATGAAGTAGAAAGAAAGTAGACCAAACCTAAGCTAAACAGTAATTCTGGCTTTGATATTCTCCTGGAAAAGAGTCTTGGACTTTTTCATATAAATCCAATAAGAAAAAATATACTATGAATTTTATGTACCTCCAACTCAGCCATATAAAACATGAAACTGAAATATGACTGAATTAGTACTGACCCGATTTGTTATACAAAGGTTCATTAAATGTAGTCGAACCAAACAAGATTTGTGAGTTTAAGTTCAAAGGCTGGGTGATTCATAGAACTTGAGAAAGTTAGGATGACATATGGTTGCATTATAGTGGTCATTTACAAACACTCAGCGCTTACTCTCGATTACAAACACTCTGCTCGACTGTGAAGGATCTGAAACACATAAGTCCATGTATTTGAATCTCTAAATATATGGGAATTATAAACAGTCGCGTAATAGATATGTCCGTGAAAACTCGAGAAAAGAATAGGTTGTGAACACTTTGCTCACTCACTAAAAGAAGAAGCCAAAAATTACTTAAAAAGACAATGCGAGAGGATTCAAGAGGCATTTGAAGAGGCTCAATGCGCCAATGGTAGTACTGTTTTCATGGTGAGTGGAGGAAGAAACAGAGAGCGTGCTGGTGTCACAAGAGCAGGGAGAAGCATCCCACACCAAAATTTGCACAACAAATTTGGTGGCCAAAGTGCTAACAACTAAGAAATTCAAATATAATCTAGCTTTTACTTAAGTCTCAGTCGGTATTCCTCTTGAACATGGGGGATGATATTGTCTTCATTGCAATGATTGGCACAACAATCTTCTCCCATACTGCATTAAGAATGTGTACAAATCTTAAGGGATCTATGAAAGTGCGAAGGAAGTCTGTCTTCTTAATTTAATTTACTAGATCACACCAATCGGTATGGCCTAAATTTTCTCCCAGTTTGCCTAGAACATACGCATGGGACTGTTCAGCTTTCTCTGATTTTATTTCCTTTCATTGATTGAACTATACCATTTAGTATGCGGGCTTCAAGCTACAAATTATCCCCCAAATTAAGGTTTTGAAATCTTTATTCTTTATTATCATTGCTAAATCTTTATACGGAATGTGTGTCCAGGAGTCAAAGCTGTCTTCAGATATGTAGAACGATGTGAAATAAAAGGTAGAACAGAAGAGCAAATAAAATGTATACCTTCTTCTCCTCATATTTATGTATCGCTGTCTCCTTTAAACCACCATGTGACCAGCCACTCTTACGTTCTTGATCTACTACATCATGTGCAACTGTTTATTGTGGATCTCCTTCTCTAATCTATGTACATCATCTGTGGCAGCTTTCTACTCTATCGCCTCTGGAAACGAAAAAAAATCCGTAAATTAAACCATGAGACTTATTATAACTAAATGCATAATTCGATAACATCACACAATTTAAAATCATAAACAGCTCCAAGAAGCAATACGGGTTGATGGCTGATAAAAATGAATGATAAAGCATTTCATATCCACCTATCATCTAGATTTCCTATTGATAAAGCATTAGAACATCACCCGTCCACATTTCTTTCTTTTTCAGAAACGTCCTTCCAATCCAAACATAATTAAACATGTCTCTGTGTTTCTCCTCTAATGGCTTCTCTCTTCACTCACCAAAGGTTCAAAGCTTCCAAACTCAATTACCTATTACTCAAATAGAGGTAAAATCAACTATTTTTAGTCCTGCATTAAATTTATCAGACCCTATTAAGCTTATTACTAAAGAAACAAGGTTTTCTTCTCCTATAACAGCTTCATCATCTTCCCCAGCATTGAAACAACCCCATCTTCATTTAGATCCAAACTCCCAAAGAAGTTAATGTTTTAGTTGTTGGTTCAACTGGGTACATTGGGAAATTTGTTGTTAAAGAGTTAGTGAGTCGGGGTTTTAATGTTATCGCTGTAGCGCGAGAGAAAAGTGAGATAGAGGCAAAAACAAGAAGACCTTAGAACAGTTAAAAGGAGCAAATGTATGTTTTTCTGATGTTACCAATATTGATTCACTCCAAACCTTTTAAAGAGTTATGGTTCGAAATAGATATGGTTGTGTCATGCTTAGCTAGTCGGTCTGCGGGTGTTAAGGACTCATGGAAGATTGATTACGAGGCGACAAGAAATAGTCTTGTTGCTGGTAGAAATTATGGGGTTTCACATTTTGTGTTGCTGTCTGCAATTTGCGTACAAAAGCCATTGCTCGATTCCAGCGTGCAAACCCTATCTATTTCTACCATCAATGTGCACCAAGTAGGACCTTGTTTTCGCAAGCTATTAGTTTAGGTAGCCGGATTAAAGAAAGTCAAAGGTATAGCAAGAGTTAGGCCTTTAAATAGTAGGTGGGAGTCTAGCGCTAAAAGTGTGAGTGATAACAAGTAGCTTAGAAGGGGTTTAAAAGGATTTGTCTATAGAGTAGTTCAGGGCAAAGATAAAGCACGCCCTTTAAACTACAGCCGAAGATTTCTTTTGCCTGCTTGGTGCTCCTAAACTACGTTCTTCTCCAAGGCCATCACGGGTCTCTCAAACGTAGCTTGGGTGGTCACTCCTACCCAAAAACAAGAACCTGCAGCATCAGAGGACTGACTAGCAGTACCTAACCAATCCTAGTTCGAATCCATGGATATTGCTTGCACTAAGTCTTTTCTTTGTATACGAACTTGAACTAGGTCGAGAAATCCACCGTGCCAAAAACCAGGATAAATTATATTTCCTTGAAGGTTTATAAAATAATAATGATTACAAACAAAATTTAGATAAAAAAATTTGGGAAAAAATGGAAAGAATACCTGTGACTGTTTCAACATTTGTTGTTGTTCGTCATTACATCTTCTTTTAAAACATTCTCAAATTCCTTTAAAACAACACAAGAAATCAAATCCCTAAATCAATTTCTACACTTCACTAAACAAAATCCTGGAATTGCGAGAAATAAGCGAAAAACTACCTGTGGTAACAATGTTGATTTTGTAACTTCACCTCTCCAAGTCTGATAACACTAAAACAGAGTAAACGATAATGGATTCGTAAAAGTTAGTCTTGAAACACGAAGGGGAAAAAAATCACTTACGGTAGATGAAATTGGTTCCATAAAATAGAGATTAGCTGCAAAATTAAAACCTAATTAGGCTAAATTGGGGGAGAAATTAAGATTGTTTATGTTGAAGCTCACCAGAGAGGGAGAGAGATAGAAGCACGAAAATAAGAAAGAACAATTGATTGAGCCTTTCTGGCTTTATTTTAATCGTCATTGTTGGTTCACTTGACGATAGAAATCAAGAAATGGGTTTCCCCTCTCTTTCTTAAGTGTTTGAAAAGTGACCGTGCGAGTTATACGTGTAACATCAAGTGACGATGATATTCCAGATTATAATACTGATATCGAGGAGTCACGGCGCTAGTTGATGATCCATGTTTTTGACTTGGCATTATTAAGTAGCATGGGTTAATTGATTTGTTTCCAACTTCGCTACGAGGAGAGGAGAATAGTTTCTCGGTGTGTTGGTCGTAACAATGGTAAAAGATTCAACAAGTTTCTCAGATGGCCGCGACTTATCATTGCAAGTCTTTTGGTTCTATTTGAATGATGTTTATAGCTCCTGGTAAACACTCTACTGGAACTTTAGGACCAGTTACAACTCATCACAACATTTGATTCACAATTCAAAAGCGGTATTTTGTGTCCGGTCCAGTTAGTTCCAACCAAAAAGCAAATGAAACTTATAACTACAAGCTGTTTGGTTATTACCCAAACTTTTCTTCTCTTGGATAGATGTATTCTCTTCTTCTGTACTTGAAGAAGACTCTTGTACAAGCATAGCTGGTCGAATAATATCATTAATCGAGGCTACTAATATTGGACCCTGTACAAAATGTGGAACCCGGTACATAGCATGTACTTGCTTCTGATCATTACAGTTTCGGACTATTGCCTTCATGTATAAGTGATAAGAATTTCAACTTTAAATCAAGCCACTTGCGATTACAGTTTTGGACTATTGCTTTCATGTATATTTCATTCAATCAAAGAAGTTTATACCCTCAAGATAAACTCCTGACTAATTAACTGGATTCGGCCATATTGAATCTTCTATTTAGTTATAAATTAAATAAAACTACTTCTATTTAGTTCATATACTCATGATCTTAATTTTCAGATATCTCATTTAGCATGGAACAAGTATGTTTGTGCTTCTTATTTCCGGTTTGTAGTGTATGTCTAATATTTGGTTTTCAATATTATGTTCACCCACCAAATGTTTCTTCTTTTGAAGTGGATTGTACTTCGGGATCATATGGATGCAATTGACAAAGCGTTGGCTAGGATCTCATAGATCAAGCAAGTGGGTGAAATGAATTGAAGTATGTGTAACAAACGTTTTCCAAGTGTGTGTGAAATGGAATTGAACTAGTGAGACTAACTCTACTAGTACCAAGTAATATGCCGTAGTTTTCAGCAATGAATTTTCAGTAATTCATTACACATTAGTTGGCTGTTAAAATTATTTTGCTTAGTGTGTGATCCAGGAGGATCTATGAAGTATCACTAATTTAGTGTCTTACTTCTATTTAAAGTATTACTCTAATTTAGCCGTAGGAGTCCTATTGTAACTAGGAACTTGTAACTCTTATAAAAGGGGAAAGGCTAGGCAAGTCATATTGTAACTAGGAACTTGTAACCCTTATAAAAAGGGGCAAGGCTAGGCAAGACGAGGGGAGGTTAGATCAATGGAAATTCTATGAGAGAGACTTAGGGTTTTAGAGGAATTCGATTGTAATTGATTTCGATTAAGCAATTGAAGCTCTAAATGAATTTTTCTCAACCAATTAGTTTGTTATTCGTACTTTTCTGTTAATTAGGGTTTCTCAATTCGTAATGTGAATTAAGTGGTATCAGTTTTTCAGTTACGATTCTCAGGGGTGATTGTGGTTTATAGTCTCTACAACGCGCCGCCTCAAGCAAACGAAAGAGAAGTTAGTAAGTCCGTTGAAGATTCACCGGAAACCTAATTCGAAGAAGGACAATTTGGAGATGGGCGATTTCGAAGATCGACTCACAACTTTGAAAACGAAAGTTTCTGACCTAACTACTACTCTAGGGGAGTTGGTAGAACAATTACGTCTCACGAACCTTGCACATGCTTTCTCCTCGGTGAAACTGCAAATACGCTTGAAGAAGAAAGGGGTCGTGGAGGAGGATAGAAACGGGGGGTACCGAGGAGGTATATAGTAATTTTAGTGATGCCGAATCCGTCGAAGAGCGATCGGTTATTGGTAAGTCAACGAATCTTATGCGTAATCTTCGTATCAATTTTAAAATTGAAATTCCGGTATTCGACGGTTCAATCGATGCCGAGATATTGGATAATTGGTTAGATATGTTAGAGACCTATTTTTCTGTTTATGAATACTCCAATGCTCATAAAATTTGTTTATCTACATTGAAATTTGTAAGTCATTCATTCACGTGGTGGAAATCCTATCGAAAATGTCACGAAGTAGGAAGTTTGAGTTGGAAAGAATTCAAAGTATTAGTGCGAAAACAATTTTATCTGATTATGTATGAGTAAGAGAGATGCTTCATATGGCATAATTTATGCCAAAAGTCTGAACAGTCCGTACAAGAGTACACTACGGCATTTCATAACCAAGCTTTGGTTTTGGACTTCAATGTGGACGAGTATGAGGTGTTCATGAAGTACACGGGGGGTTTGTCGGAGTCCATTAGAAGAGAATTGAAGCTCTTTACTGTGGCCAATATCGAAGACGCTACCGTGAAGGCAATTATTATTGAAGGCAAGTACTTTAAGATTGATAGAGAAGACGACAAGAACAAGTCGGGGTACAAGTCTAGTTGGAAAAACGAGCATAAGGGAGAGTCCAAAGGATAGGGGTCTTCATCCAAGGAGAATTATTGCAGTCATTGTAAGGCGAGTGGGCATATTTTGGATAATGTTAGAAACTTCACCCGAGCTTAGGTCGAAGGAGGAGAAAGAGCAAAAAAAAGATATGCACTAGTCGTAGCGGTTGTTGACCTCCCAGATTTAGATAAATCAATCTTAAGCTTACACTTATGTTTCAGCAGACTTTGGTTACCGAGGATGAGAGTTGGGAAGAACTTTTTCATGTTAGTATTAGGTAAAACAGAGCTTAGTCGAGGCCATTGTTGATCCGGGTAGTCAAAAAATTTAATTTCTGAGATTTGGTGAAGAAGATGGGTTTGATTACTACAGCTCATCCTAAGCCGTATGGTTGGGGTGAATTCAGAAAGATGCGGATTTGATGATCACGAAGTAGTTGTACATTCAAGTTTGAGATCACTAAAAGGTTTATTGACGAGGTGACGTGTGAAGTGGTTCTTTTAGATTGTGTCCAGGTCATCTTGGGTACCCTTATCTTTGGGATCGAGATGCGATTATTACCGTAGAGCTCGCAAGTATTGTCTTGTGAAGAAGGGGAAGGAGTTCCATATCAATGCTTGTAAGGAGTCATGTCACCACAAATAAGTTTAGTACAGCGACTCAGGTGCAACAAGCTCGCCAGACTATTCCTGTTTTTAGCTACACAGTCCAAGTTACAACAAGCTCGCCAGATGAAGGGGATCTCGTATTTCCAACAATTCCTCTTTGATTATCAAGTATAAGAAAGGAGTGGACAACAAAATGGCTGATAGGTTATCTCGACCCCCATTACCAACTACTTCCGCTATGTTGGTAGCCATGTATATACAGCCTATTGTTCCATCAGAGTATGTTGCAAGATATGATGATCCCAATGGGCGTAGTGTTTTCGCCGGAAGTTGTTGCAAGGCATGACATGTGAGTATGAATTGGATTTTCCACCATATATGCAGATGTATTCGATGATTAATGCCGAGCATTTGAAGTTGTTTGAGCCGTCTCTTTTAGATGAGACTCTACAATCGCACTCGCCTACCGTCAGTTGATGACTTATGGATGGAAAGAGAGATCCGTTGTAGGAAGATGGTATTCTAGAGGGAAAGTTCATGCTACAAGACGGGGTAGTATTAAGTCGTTCCGAGTTGGGAAGAAGAGTCTCTACCTAGTAAGTGAAGTGGTACTCAGAGAAATGGGTATAGCCGCATTCCCACATCTCTAGTTCTAGCTTGAACAGGAGCTCAAGGCTCCTAAAGGGGGGAGCCATGATCCAAAGGATCTATGAAGTATCACTAATTTAGTGTCTTACTTCTATTAGAGTATTACTATAATTTAGCAATAGAAGTCCTATTGTAACTAAGAACTTGTAACCCCTTATCAAAAAGGCAAGGCTAAGCAAGATGAGGGGAAGTTAGATCAATAAATTATAGGAGAGAGACTTAGGTTTTTAGAGGAATTCGATTGTAATTGATTTCGATTAAGCAATTGAAGCTCTAAAAGGATTTTTTCTCCAACCAATTGGTTTGTTTTTCGTACTTTTGCTAATTAGGTTTTCTCAATTCATATTGTGGATTAGTGTCCTAATTATATCATGCATCTGTATTTCTTGGATAAGCAAAATGATAGACAAACGGGCAAGGATGAAGAAGCCTGCAAGTACAATTGTACACTAAGACTGACCTGGAATGTACTTAAATGAAGTGAAGTAGCGCAGAAACCCAGTAACAGACTGTGTGATATGTTTTTCTTCTTAGTTCTTGTTATTTAGAGATGTGCCCAAGGGAGGCACATTTGTCGCGGCCCTTCTTGATGAGGAGACCCTCCACCATTACAAATAGGCATATCCCAGGAACAAGCCTTATACTTATGGCTTAATTAAAGAAAGGATAATTGGTACTTTTTGATTTGTCTAGTTTGTAAAATTCTTTCTAATCCTTTGTTTAAAACTTTCAAATTAATCTGGGGCATGCTAAAATGACGAAAAATGGATTATATTTTTGTCACTTTTTTAATCATGACTAATACCGCTCAAAAGAAAATTCATGGCCAAGACACCGGACGACTACATTTAATCTTATCCACCGTACCATCAAACGCCCAATTCGTACTTTCTCTTTCAGGTGACCACTCGGTGATTTTCATACACACTACAAAGGGAGGTAACTTTAAAGACGAAGATTCTCTACTATCACGTCCAAATATCAAGTTTGGTGTATGATTTGTTGTATAACTCTTGTAGGGC
>JACGCM010002759.1:0-32561 GCA_014058105.1 Kingdonia uniflora | reverse complement strand
TTTTCCAGAAGATAACTGGTTTGCCACCGGCGAGAGAGGTTGATCTATATCTTTTACCTGGAACAGTTCCGATTTTGATGAGGCTTCTATCGTATGGCACAAGTCTAGCTGCGGAAGTATATGATCAGTTATCTGAGTTGATGGATCGAAGTTATCCAGCGAGTACTTCCCGTGGGGCGTTCTAGTGTTGTTTGCTAAGAAAAGGACGGGTCTTTGCATCTTTGTATTGACTTCGCGAGTTTTGAACAAAGTCACGATCAGGAATAAGTATTCCTTACTTTTGGATTGAGGACTTGTTTGACCAACTTCGGGGAGCGCAGTTCTTTTTGAAGATTGATCTCAGATCGGGTTCCATCAGCCTGAGAATCAGGGAGGATATTTCTACAAAAAGGTAAATATTTTTTGCTAAATTATATTACTTTCATTCAATACAATGTGTTCAAACTTAATTACTTCATCATTTGAATTACAGAGAAAAATCACTGATAACACTTAATCAATGCACAAAAAAACTAATAAACAACCATAAAGAAGGGTCTCAGATGTTTCACTGCTAGAATGCTTACAGCCTTTGAGGGCCTTTGTGTATTTATACTAATCTGGATCAATTTGTAAACCTGTCAAAGCATAAATTAAACATTAGTTATGTAAATGTTAGTACACAATAAGATGCTTGCAATCGTAAAAAGAAAAAGAAATAATACAGAATAAGAGGAGAAGAAAAATACTTATTTGTTAGAAGGATTCCCCTCCGTGACAATTATACATTCTGGATCCCATAAGTTGCATATGTCCATCGTTCTTAAGAAATGAACAAATGTTATTATGACAATTATTTTTCCATAAAATACATATATTATCTATTGCATAAGATAGTTGACTACTTCTCTTTAATAAAAGAATAAGTTTCACAACCTGTATCGTGGATTAAGCCCTAAAAGGAAATATATCCATTTTCCAATTTCCTACGATCTCTTGCCACTGAAGGAAGGAAGCTCAGAGCTATCAAGGCAGTTAAGCAAATCCGGGAATACCTGAAATAGATGTTGCACTTATGATGAGTGAGTGAGAAAGATTCGATCTTAAATATAATTCTGGAACTGCAACCATGTGAAAGAAGGTACTTACTTCATCAATGTTATGCCCATAGGATGCAAGAATCATACATGCAGTATTTAAACTTGCAGCCATCTCTGGTGAACCTTTCTAGAAACTGCTGTTGGTGGGCCAAATAGTGAGAAACTCCCATGAAAGGATTACAGGTTATTGATACTGCTCGGTTAATGCTAATTTAAAATATTCTTCTATATAGTGGTATACATAAAATTAAAGTTTACTAGACCTAAAATTTCAAAGATTACCTGCATTTCTTGGCCTTCAAATATCTTAAAAGGATAACTCTGGAAGCTGGTAAAAGAAGGGGCATACACATCTTCATAACCAATCAATCTTTAGGTCATATCTGTTTTTATCGCACTTGTGTACATCTTGCAAGTTGGGTCCACAATAAAATTGCTTACTAAAATAATATTCTAAAAAGGGAAAAAATGCAAGATAGAGTTGAGTTTTAATAAGCCATACCTGAATAAGAGGCATGTGCAATTTACCGATTTTGCTTAATTTTAACGTCAAGGTAAAGTCATCCAAGCTGACACTACAAGTTAGCTTATTTCTCGATATTACTGCATAACCTGAAGTGCAAAATCCGTACCTTTCAAAAATGGAAACTGGGAGTATTGAGATTATTTGGTCACTATCCTAGCTTGTTGTTGGTCGAAATGGAACTCTTAAAAACTATACATCCTCTCAAGCGAGTACACGGTATCCAAGAATCTTAGAATTACATCTAAAGATCCTGAGAGTTCCAAAATCCGTTCAGGTCCATAAACTCAAACTGGGAGTATTGCAATTAAATTGGAAACTATCCTAGCTTATTGTCGGTCGAAAAGGAACTCTGAAAAACTACATAACCTCTCAAAAGAGTAGTCGGTAGCAAAGCCTTTCAGAATTACAATATATACAACGGAGAGGTGCGAAATCCGTATCGGTCCAAAAACCAAACCGCGAGTATTGTTATTCATTTGGTAATAATCCAAGCATGTTAACGGTTTGAAAGAAGCTCTTAAAATTGATCCAACCAGTCAAACGAGTTGATGGTATCCAAACTTCTCAGAAATACGATCTAAAGCAACGGAGAGGAAAGAAATCCGTACCAGTCAAAAATTGAAACCAGTGTATTGCGATTAATTTGGTAACTATCCTAGCTCATTATTGGTCGAAAAGGACAGTTATGTAGGTTTTGAGAAGCTTGGCTACCGACTACTCCTTTGAGAGGTTATGTAGATTTTTTGAGTTCATTTTCGACCAACAGCTTGCTAGGACAGTTAATCGCAATACTCCCGTTTGAGTTTGGCTTCCGGTAACTCGTTTGATAGGTTTCATAGTTTTTAAGGTATTATTTTATAACTATTACATATTTGGATAGTTTCCAAAGGATTGGCAATACTCCCGGTATGAATTTTTGAACGGTACAGATTTTGCACAGAGTTGCTTTTGATCGTAATTCTGGGATGCTTGGCTGACAATAAGCTAGGATAGTTACCAAAATTATTGTAATACTCCCGGTTCGATTTTTTGACCTGCAAGGATTTTAAACCTCCTCGTTGCTTTAGATCGTAAATTTGAGATTATTGGTTCCTGAGTACTCGTTTGGGAGTTTGGATAATTTTTATATGTTTCTTTTCGACCAACAACATGCTAGGTTTGTTACCAAATGAATAACAATACTCGCATTTTGAATTTTTGACAGATACGAATTTTGTACCTCTCGGATGCATTATATTTTAATTCTAAGAAACTTGGCAACCGACTTCTCGTTTGAGTGGAAATATCAATTTTCGACTTCTTTTTCGACCAACAGAAAAGCTAGGGTAGTTACCAAATTAATCGCAATACTCATGGTTTCAATTTTTGACCGGTACGGATCTCTTACCTCTCCGTTGCTTTAGATCGCACTTCTGAGAAGCTTTGCTACCATCAACTCGTTTGTGAGGTTGGATCAATTTTAAGTGTTTCCTTCCAACCGCCAAAATTCTTGGATTGTTACCAAATGAATAACATACTTGTGGTTTGAATTTTTGACCGAAAAAATTTTGCACCTCTTCGTTGCTTTATATCGTAATTCTATGAAGCTTTGCGGCCGACTTCTCCTATGAGAGGTTATGTAGTTTTCATAGTTCCTTTTCGACCGGCAACAAGCTAGAATAGTTACCAAATTATTCGCAATACTCCCATTTTGAGTTTTTGGACCTGTACGGATTTCACACTTCTCTGTTGCTTTAGATCGTAATTCTAAGATTCTTGGCTACCGGGTACTCGCTTGTGAGGTTGTATCGTTTTTAAGAGTTCCATTTCAACCAACAAAATCCTAGATAGTTACCAAATTAATCGCAATACACCTGGTTTCAATTTTTAACCGGTACGGATTTCTCACATCTCCGTTGCTTTAGATCGTACTTCTGATAAGCTTTGCAATCATCAACTCGCTTGTGAGGTTGAATCAGTTTTAAGAGTTTCCTTCCAGCCGCAAAAATTCTTGGATTGTAACCAAATGAATGACAATAATCGTGGTTTGAATTATTGAACGAAACGGATTTCGTACCTCATTGTTGCTTTATATCGTAATTCTAAGAAGTTTGGCTACCGACTACTCCTTTGAGAGGTTATGTAGTTTTTCAGAGTTCATTTTTCGACCGACAACAGGCTAGGATAGTTTCCAAATTAATCGCAATACTCCCGATTTGAGTTTTTGGACTTGTACGGATTTTGCACCTCTAAGCTGCTTTAGATCGTAATTCTATAAATCATGGCTACAGAGTACTCGCTTGAGAGGTTTTATAGTTTAAATAGTTCATTTTCGACAGACAACAAGCTAGGATAGTTACCAAATTAATCGCAATACTACCAGTTTCAATTTTTAACCGTTACGGATTTCTCATCTCAACGTTGCCTTTAGATCGTAATTCTGAGAAGCTTGGCTATCCTCAACTCGCAGTTTGAATTTTTGACCGATACGAATTTTGCGCCTCTCTGTTGCTTTATATCAAAATTTTGAGAAGTTTGGCTACCGACTACTCGTTTGAGAGGTTTTAAGAGTTCCATTTCAACCAACAGCTTGCTGGACATTTACAAAAGAAATCGTAATAATCCCGGTTTGGGTTTTTGACTGGTACAGATTTCGCAGCTCTCTGTTGCTTTAGATTATAATTCTGACAAGCTTGAATTTTGACAACTCGTTTGAGTGGTTTCATCATTTTTAAGAGTTTCTTTTCGAACGACTACATGCTAGGACATATTCCAAAGGAATTGCAATACTCATGGTATGAATTTAGGAATGGTACGGATTTCGCACCTATGAGTTGTTTTAGATCGTAATTCTGGGAAGCTTGGATACCGACTACCCGTTTGAGTGGTTATGTAGATTTTAAGAGTTCCATTTCGATCGACAACTTGCTAGGACAGTTTCCAAATTAATCGCAAAACTCCCGGCTTTAGTTTTTGACCGGTACAGAATTCGCAGAACTCCCAACATGCTTGGATTGTTACCAAATGAATAACAATACACGCTGTCTGAATTTTTGAGCGATATGGATTTCGCACCTCAACGTTGCTTTGTATTGTAATTCTGAGAAGCTTTGCTGCCGACATTAAGCTAGGATTGTTAACAAATTAATTGCAATACTACCAGTTTGAGTTTTTGATCTGTACAGATTTCATACTTGTCGTTGCTTTAGATCAAAATTCTACGATTCTTGGCTACCGAGTACTCGTTTGGGAGGTTATATTATTTTTAAGAGTTCCTTTCTGATAAACAACAAGTTAGGACAGTTACCAAATGAATCGCAATACACCCGACATCCATTTTTGACCGATACGGATTTTGCACCTCTCCGTCGCTTTAGATCGCATTTCGAGAAGCTCGACCGCCGTCAACTCGTTTGAGAGGTTGGATCATTTTTATGAGTTTTTTTTTCGACCGAAAACATGCTAGGATTTTTACCAAATTAACAACAATACTTGCGGTTTAATATTTGACTGATACGGATTTCCCACCTCTCTATTGAATTTTATCGTAAGTCTGAGAAGCTTTGCTACCGGCTACCCCTTTGAGAAGTTATGTAGTTATTTAGAGTTCCATTTCGACCGACAAAACGCAAGGATAGTTACCAAATTAATCGCAATACTCCCGGTTTGAGTATTTCGAATTATACGGATTTTGCACCTCTACGTTGCTTTAGAACGTAATTCTAAGATTTTTGGCTACCTAGTACTCGCTTGTGAGGTTCTATAGTTTTTAAGAGTTCATATTCAGCCAACAAAAATCTCGGATAGTTACAAAATTAATAGCAATACTGCCGGCTTAAATTTTGGATCGGTATGGATTTCGCACCTTTCCGTTGCTTTAGATCGTAATTCTGAGATGTTTTGCTACCGTCTACTCATTTTTGAGTTCGGATCATTTTTAAGAGTTTCTTTCCAACCGCCAATAAGCTAGGATTGTTAACAAATGAATAACAATACTCGCGGTTTTAATTTTTGACCGATACCGATTTCGCACCTCTCCGTTGCTTTATATCATAATTCTGAGAAACTTGGCTACCGACTACTCCAGTGAGATGTTATGAAGTTTTTCATAGTTCCTTTTCGACCGACAACAAGCTAGAATAGTTTCTAATTTAATCGGAATACTCTCGGTTTGAGTTTTTGGACCTGTACAGATTTTGGTACTCTTAGGATCTTTAGATCATAATTCGAAGATTCTTTGTTACCGAGTACTTGCTTGAGAGGTTGTATAGTTATTAAGAGTTCATTTTCGACCAAAAATAAGCTAGGATAGTTTCTAAATTAATCGCAATACTCCCGGTTTAAGTTTTTGGACCTGTACGGATTTCGCACCTCTACGTTGCTTTATATCGTAATTCTATGAATCTTGGCTACAGAGTACACGCTTGAGAGGTTGTATAGTTTAAAAGAGCTCATTTTCGACAAACAACAAGCTAGGATAGTTAACAAATTAATCGCAATACTCCCGGCTTCAATTTTTGACCTGTACGGATTTCTCACCTCAACGTTGCTATTAGATCGTATTTCTGAGAGCCTGGATACCGTCAAATCGTTTGAGAGGTTGGATCAATTTTATGAGCTTCTTTCAAACCCTCAACATGTTTGGATTGTTACCAAATGAATAACAATACTCGCGGTTTGATTTTTTGACCGATACATATTTCGTACCTCTCCATTGTTTATATCGTAATTCTGAGTTGCTTTGCTACCAATTATACCTTTGATTATGTAGTTTTTCAGAGTTCCATTACGAGAGATAGAAAGGTCGGATAGTTAATAAATTAACCGTAATACTCCCGGTTTGATTTTTCGGGCCTGTACAGATTTTGTACCTCTACGTTGCTTTAGATCGTAATTTTGAGATTCTTGGCTCCCGAGTACCCGTTTGATAGGTTGCTTAGTTTTTAAGAGTTCATTTTCAACCAATAAAGAGCTAAGATAGTTACCAAATTAATCGCAATACTCCCGGTTTCAATTTTTGACATGTACGGATTTCTTACCTCTTTGTTGCTTTAGATCGTAATTCTGAGAAGCTTTGCTATCGTCTACTCATTTATGAGTTTGGATCATTTTTAAGAGTTTCTTTCCGAGCTCCAACATGCTAGGATTCTTAACAAATGAATAACAATACTCGCGGTTTGAATTTTTGACCGATACAGATTTCGCACCTCTCCGTTGCTTTATATCAAAATTCTGAGAAGCTTGGCTACCTTCTACTCCTTTGGGAGGTTATGTAGTTTTTCAAAATTCCTTTTCGACCGACAAGAAGCTATGATAGTTACCAAATTAATCGCATAACTCTCGGTTTAAGTTCTTGGACCTGTACGGATTTTGTACCTCTGGGTTGCTTTAGATCGCAATTCTAAGATTCTTGGATACCGAGTACTCGCTTGAGAGGCTGTATAGTTTTTAAGAGTTCTTATTCGTCCAACAACAAGCTAGGATAGTTGCCAAATTAATCACAATACTTCCGATTTAAATTTTTTACTGGTACGGATTTCGCACCTCTCTGTTACTTTAGATCGTAATTCTGAGAAACTTTTCTACCATCTACTCGTTTGAGAGGTTGGATCAATTTTAAGATTTTTGTTTCAACCGCCAACATGCTAAGATTGTTAACAAATGAATAACAATACTCGCGGATTAAAGTTTTCACCGATACTAATTTCGCACTTCTCTATTGTTTTATATCGTAATTCTATGAAGCTTGGCTACCGACTAATCGCTTGAGAGGTTATGTAGATTTTAAGAGTTCCTTTTCGATCGACAACTTGCTAGGATAGTTTAGCAAATTAATCGCAAAACTCTCGGCTTGAGTTTTTGACCGGTACGGAATTCGTACTTTCCGTTGCTTTTGATCGTAATTCTGAGAAGCTTGGTTACCGTCAATTGCTTTGAGAGGTTGGATCAATTTTAAGAGTTTCTTTCCAGCCGCGAACATGCTTGCAAGGTTTCTCGTACTGCTGGCTGAGAGGGGGCGGTTGTAGTGGCTTATGCTTCATCTTCGAACTACATTCAAGCTTTCGATCTCAGCAACAGAGCGCGTGACACAAAAAGTATAAAGACTGTAACGTCAGGAAGAAAATACGACACAAATTTCTCGACCAACACCACTCGTCCATGAGGTTCCTCGTGTTATTGGATGAGAACCATCTTGTAATAGCTTATATCATACCTCAGACTCAAAGCTTCATCCTCGACCTCATCAGCATGCAGGAAGTACTACTAAAGACATATTCAAATATTTCTCAGTTTGAGTCATCGCTTTCGACCTCCACGTCTGCAGTTCGATGCACACAAGTGTACATTTATCTATAGGTTAGGACGTTACATCATCCTATTGAAAGAATATCTTGCATCTACTTCATAACGTCCACCATTAAGAATATTAATGGCCGTCAAACGGTCATATGATGAGACTTATAAATAGGGCTAGAGAACTATAGATTAAGGACAGACAATTCTATACAGAAGAATCCCTACTCCATATACTTATAGTGTTCATTATAATAAGCTAGCAACTTCAATAAGATCATCTTCTCTTTCTCAAAATTTTCTAGAGAGGTCGCGGTTTTTAACCTATTCAAAAGTTTTCCAAGCTAAATTATCTTGTTAACTCTTGTTTATCATTCTTGAGATTTCTAAACACATTTGGTGTAAGGCTAAGTCCGAGTCCTGGAATTAGGCCATTACAGTGGTTATCTCAGTTGAAGACGGTGACCGAATCAAGACTTTCTACAACCAACGGCTAAGAAGGTAAGTTGCTAAGAAGAACTTTGATAAAGGAAAGACCAAATCATTTTAAATGCCTTTGATTTTATGTTTATTGTGCATACTCGTTCCAACGAGTTTTCTGTACGTTCGAACGACTTCTGAATAAAATAGCCTTTTCAAACTGTTGTTGGCTTATTTGGGTATCTCATTCGAATATATTTGGGTATCGTTCGGACGACTTCTGGGAATAATAACCCGTTCGAACGACTTATAGGTGCCTTCTCAAACTGTTGTTGTCTTATTTGGGTATTCCGTTCGAACGACTTTTGATCTCGTTCGAATGAGTCTCGGGAAAAACTATTTTTTTATTTAAGCAAATGTTGTTGCACCAAGTTTTTCCCTGAGTTTATTTTGAGAGCTTTATATCCCTTATCAGAAAGAGTAATCAAGATTAATCAAAAACCTAACATCTTGGGGTTGATGTTGAATTAGTTAATTCTACTTCCCACATATTATTTTAGAGTGATTCAAGAAGGGTGATCCCTATTGTGAGATCAAGGAGCGTCGTTGCGAGAACGAAGGATGGCGTGAAACTTAGATCAGAAAAGAGATAATCACGAGACGATGTTATCGAATCTGTAAGTATATTTTAGATTACAACTCTTTTTTATTAGTGAATTTTTTATGTCGGGTTCATCGACAACAACCTGTGATTTTTCTCCTGAGTAAGGAGTTTCCACAAGGTTAAAAATTGTTTGTGCCATTTATTTTCCTGTCATAACTATTGATTGTTTCTGCTTATCCCTAGATCATTGATTGATAGAAATTGTTCTGACCTAATTTCTCGAAATACATTAAATCCAAACACATAGAATTTCATAAACACATAACTTAGTTATTAACACACCATATGCCTCAACATTAATTAAGCACACTCTTCATTTCAAACTTATGAACTAAACACATCACTCACACCTCCTTAACTTTGTAACTCCAATGCGTTAATTTTAACATGCGATGATCATATTGTGCAGATTTTCATATCATTTGGTGCATTATATAACACCCTCAATTATGATATTGATACATCAACGTCTATATGCATGTTGCTTGAAACATCAAAATTAAGTATGAATGAAGGTATACAGAATCAATATGAGCCCAAGAAATTCCTGACTATCTTACTAAACCTATTTGATGCATCAAAATGAACCATGTGCCCCGCATTCTTTATTACTTCCAAACGAACAGCTTTTCCCAATCCCAATATCCTACATTGGTTTTACCAAAATCGTAAGTTTTGTAAATCATCTACTAAAGGAAAGTGATAAAAGATGCATATATAAATACTTACTCCTTAAGCTCGAAGGCCTTCTCGAGGCGAACAATCTCATCGTTCTGTCCCCATATAAGTAATACATCCTATAAACACAAACACTGTTTCAAACAATAGCTAATTGACATAGCCTATTCTTTTAGACTCTGGTCGCATTTTAACCACGAAGGGTCTCAATCCCAAATAATATTTGATAGCAATTATAGATTAGGTAAGAACATTAATGCAAAATAATAATACATAGATTTAAGAATATGTTTCAGTTGTCTTACCTGTTTAAGAGGAGGAATGGAAGCCCTCTCTTCTTGTATATTACGTAAGAGTTCCCTCTGCTCATCCATATTTTTGCTGCACAAACTCTGCCAACATAAGGGTAAACTTACTCATTTTACATTTGCTCGCTTTATATGTTATTTTTTTGCTAGGTAAGCTGGGGTTTGAGGGCACCCCATGAGTCTCTCTATATAAAAGAAAAAAAAAGAGTTACATCCCCATGTACTTGGAGATAGTACACAAAATTCATGTAATACATTGCAAAATGAGGCTAAGTAGTCAGGTGCCCTATTAGTCTCTTTAAAATTATGAAAAATGAGAAATTCCCCAAGGTGAGTTATGAAACTTCTAATCTCTTGCATCGTGATGTAGCTTGTCCAAAGAGGGACCTTGCCATCTCTAATAAAGTCAACCATCAGGGTGGAGTCAGTACAGACATGGACCCTGCTAAAACCTTCTCGATTGCCATCTTCAAACCAGTGTGGATAGACTGCATCTCATGGTCAGTAATAGAGACAGGATTGACCATTGGGCTCTTGGCCCAGTGGTGGTTGTACCTCTCCACCTAGAGAGAGGTCGTGGGTTCGAAACCTCATGGGGTTGGAAACTCAGGGTTACGGATTCCTATATAAAACCGGCTTGCCTTCCAAAAAAAAAATAGAGACAGGATTGGATCTTTTCCCATAAGATATAATGTGATTCCTTAAATGGCTTCAAAAAATCCCCCCAATGCCTCCTCTATCTTCAGTGCTTTGTAGGTGTTTTAGGTAAAAATAAATTTAGTTGATGGCGGGTTCTTAATCATACTTAGTGAATTCTCTGTCATGCAAGCTATTGCATGGATAAAAGAAAACAAGAATTTAAAAGAAACTTACGTGAAAAAAGTTGTTGAGTATAAATACTGGTATTGGAAGTTGCCTCTTCATTGTAACAGCCATTAAAAGCCTTAGGGCGTGGGGTGTCTTGGGTAGAATCAAGTCCTCCATATTCTCCATTTTTGTCAGCTCCAGCAAATCATCTTGGTCTCTCGACTTCCGGTTTATGGCAGAACTTACTAAAACCACCTTGCCCACCTTCTCTGGCCACAACCTAGCCATATGATATGCCACAAAACCACCATAACTATGACCTAACACATGATATCTTCGTAACCCTATTTTTTTTAACAACTTTATTAAACATTCGGCCTGGAATTCAACTGTTCGGTCAAGAGAGGTCGTTGTAGACTGACCCAGAAACACAAGATCGGGGATATAGAGATCGAAGTAAGGGGCGAGATAAGGGACTTGGTGTTGCCATTGCCAAATTGAGACAGAAACAAAACCGTTGATAAGGACAAGCGATGGTTTATCTGTGAAAAAACCCGGTTGCGGCCCCCAAAAATAAATTAAAGTTTGAGGATCAATCTGGACGCTTTGGAATGAAAGGCCGGATGACGTGAAACTGCGACGAAGATAGCCATAGTAGAGAGGGAGAATATTTAGACATGAGTATACCATGGTGGCCACAGCAAGAGATGTAGAGAAAGATAAGTGAGAGGATGGGTCAAGGTCAGGGCCAGAGAGTGATTTAAAAGTAGGAAAACTGTTTTTTCTGTTGAGATGTGCTTAATTTGTACCCTTGATTTATCAAGTCCAGATCCTTTCCACCACGGTGGAGAGAATGGATCTCTACTTTTCTCTATATATTTTTCAACACGTGTCTTTCCCTTAAGTCAAAATTAACTTTTTTTCTCCACCGCCGTTATCTCTTTTGATATATTTGATTTAAATCAATTCATTATAAAATCTATATTTTTAATTTAAATCAATTTATTCCATGAACCATAAGCATTATCTCTCTCTCTCTCTCTCCTCAACTCCAAATTCATAAACCCTAAGGGGGTGTTTGTTTCTTAAGTGTTGAATGCTAAACACAATACTGATTGTAGTGTCCGGGATTTTTTTTATTAATATTATTTATCTATTATCATTTTATTTTATTCATTGTGCAACATGCATCCACATACATCACCGTTCATCATGCATCTACTACATCTTATTGCATTATCAGGGTTTTGAGTTCTTTCTTCATTTTCTGTGTTTCGGTGGTTTCGGTGGTTGTTGGGCGGAGGTGGTTGTGTTGAGGTTTTGGGAGCCTGTGGTTGGCTTGGTGGAGATGTTTGTTGTGTAGGTTGTTGTGATGTGTGTGATTCGTTAGGGATCTGAGGATTTCTTAAGTTTTTTTCAGCTTTCATTGAAGAGAATCTTTTGTTCAGCTTTCTGTTCATTTTTGTTCGAACAACTCCTTTTCTGTCCGAATAGATTTCTATCTGCTTTGTTTTATTCGAATAAAAATATCCTTTGTTCGAATAGATTTCTTTTTGTTCGAACAACTTTTTTCTTCTGTTCAAAAAAGATGTTTATTCAGTTGATTTCCTTAGGCATACTTACACAATTGCATCCAAACAAGAAAACATTTGGAGTACATGGGTTAGAATGAACCTGTTGAGAAGGAGGAATTTTTGGGAGCTTAAAATTCCCACGAAATGTTCTTGGGTATGGAGGAAGGTTCTCCAATCTAGGAATGAAGCCTGCAAGCTTGTGAAGCATATAATAGGGGATGGAAGAAGCATACTTTTCTGAAAAGATCCTTGGCACACTGATGGCATTATAGTGCAAGATGGCCAGTGGGACGTCCCTCATCATATAGCTGGCATGCTCAGTGATAGTATTCTCCAACAGGCTTGAGCTTAAACTTAAGGCTTATGGGGTGGATGGAATCCTGTGGACCCCTTCAAAAGATGGCACCTTCTTCATTGCAGTAACATATGATTTCTTAAGACCCAGAAAGCAAGAAGTTGGGTGGTCCACAATTGCATGGAACAAGATTAGCCCTCCTAGAAGTTGTTTTACTACATGGAGAGCTCTAAAAGGCAATCTTAGAACTCAAAATAGGTTGGTGCTTATGAATGTTTTAAGCTATGCTGCTTGTAGCTTGGGTGGCCTTCCAGGTGAAAGTGAGAAGCACCTGTTCATGGAGTGTATTATGGCTAAAGACCTGTGGTGCAGGATCTTTCTTAGATGTAATGTGGTGAGACAGTGTTCTACCCTGGAAAATTAAGTGGAATGGCTTGTAAGGTTAAATAATAAAGGGGGAACAACTGTTATGCTCAAAGCCTACCTTACTACTATGATCAAGCACATTTGGAGGAAGAGGAATCTGAAGATATTTGAGAACAAAATTCTTCAGTTGAAGACTGTTCTTAATGCTATTTAACTGAAATAAATACCAGAATTGAAAGCAACAACAGGTTTTTTCTGAACAATACCATGGATAGTGATTTATGCTGTAACTGGAATATTACTACTGATTTTAAACCGAGCAATAACATTGTGTGCAAGTGGATGCCCCCCCCGAAGGGGTTTGTTATTCTGAATATTGCAGGGGCTCATGGAAGTGGTGGGTATGGGGGTCTAATTAGAGACCATGACAGTCATTTTATCATTGGGTATGTTGGTAAAGACAGTGGTGGGACTCTAGACTACCTAGAGCTCAAGGCTGTTGATAGAGGGCTAAACCTTATATTATCTTGCAGCTTCAGAAAGCTATGGATTGCCTCCAACTCTACAAGTATTGTTTCTTTGCTTTCCATGAAAACAAAGCCTCCTTGGGACTGCGCTGCCATCCTTAACACAGTTATGGGGAAGCTACATCAGCTCGTGGAGTACAAAATCAACCACTATTTCAAAGAAACTAATGCCAGTGCCCTTTATTTGGCTAATTCACAAATTGTAATAGGTGAACAAGTGTTCTCTCCGAGTTAAGGGCATCCAAAATTTCTTGCTCATTGACAGGACCAATAAGCATCTCATGGTCCTGGGATTGGGCAAGCCGCTTGTAGGGGAGGTTCTTAATGGCTTCCGAGTTGATACAAGAAGCATTAGAGCCCATAATGCTTTTGAAATAGCTAACAGCCTTCTCAGCAACCTTATGAGGGTCAATAATGATATTGTCATTCTCATCTTTCAGGGTAAGGATGGAGTTCCTACTCCTTCTTTCCTTAACAGCTTTGTGATAGAATGTTGTGTTGGAATTCCCTAAATTGAGCCAGTGAACCTTATAGCTTTCTGTTTGTATTAAGATTGTTAGGGTGCCCAACTTGTTTCAGGGCACTGGTAACTCAGTTTGACAATTAGTAGAGACGTATGGACTGCTTGTGGTTAGCCGCCATTTCTCTGAGATAGTGTAGTTCAGAGACTATAGTTCTCACCCTATAGTATAGCACCTTGGTTAGTTTGGGTTGCTGGATTTGGTTCCAGGGTAGTCTTAGGGCGATATAGCTTCAGTTAGATATGGCCTTCGATTCAGAGATCGTCCTCTTGCCTGCTATTGTTTTGATTAGTCTTAGGACTAGTCTAGGTGTACTCTGTGTTCTCCAGGCCTGGTCCTTGAGCACTGTCATTGTGATTGGTGGTTGTTTGGAATGTTAGATCCCATGTGGGAGTGTGGTATCTCCTAGACTGTTAGTCGTTGATGGTGAGCAGACGGCTTGTCCGTGCAGGTTGGTTGTGGATGTTGAACTTCCGATAGTTTTCCTTAGGATTATTTGTTTATCGTGCCGTGACACTTATTGTCCTCATGATTCTTAGAGCTATTAGAGCTTACTCATAACCTTTTTCTGGGATGAGGCTGTTAGGGTCGTGTTCCCTTCCGTCATCTAGGAAGCAGTGAGACAGCATGGCTTAGTGAGATCTGCGGCTGAGCCAGGTGATTTATGAAATTGTACGTCACCCGAGATGTTGGAATGCGGCTGAAACCTCCTGTTGAATCCGGTTCCTGTACATCCTTGTTGAAGACTTATGTACATAATTAGGAGGATTGTGAGGCAGTTCTGTTATTAGGGATTGTTGACTACACTTTGTACTCTTGTAGGTCATCCCATGAGTACTAGTCTGTGTTGACAGCTAGAGTACTGTTGTACTTGATGGTAATCATATTACATTAATGAATCTTAGAGACTGATGTCGTTTAGATGTCGTGACAGTTAAGTTTCAGATTCATCTAGGTTTTGATGGTACAACTGAGTCACAGGAGGGGCATCTGCATTAGTTTTGGTTGCCACACTCTCAAGCAGGTGGTTATCCTATTGTGTGCTGGCTGTGTTAACAACAGTTGTGCTTCAGTCTCTAGGATCATGCTCACATCCATAGATAATATATTCTCCCCTTATCTTACTGCGATTGGATACATAAACGACTCCGCATCAGTTGGCTTCCGATAGGTTGATAGGATCCCTGGATCGGGTTAGAGTTTTAGAAGTGAAGATATGGTTGGATTAGTTTTCGTGGTGCCCAGTCTCGTCCTACGAAGAGATACATGGTTGGATACTATTTCCTGGTGCCCGGTCTTCTCCTGCGAGTGAAGTTATGGGTTGGATGCTAGTTCCTGTTGCCCATACTCCTCAGGCGAGGTTAAAATACCTATATTTATATCTTTTAGTCTTGTCAAGCTAGTGCAGTAGATCGTACCCTTGTATCAAACAATATTCGGTAAGGTAAATTATTTTTTAGCAGTTGTCAGCCCACTTTAGTCTTGGGGGCTAGCCCTTTGGGTTGACATCGCTAAATCATTCAGCATTGGGATAGGTATGAGACTTGTGGTTGAAAATAAGGTCGAAGTTTCTGAAAGCTGTAGACCAAGGCGTGTAGCTGTTTTTTTTTTTTTTTTTTAAATATAAGCTGGGGTTAAGGCAGACCCCAACCAGCTGAATAAACAAAAAAACTAATATTACATCCTAGAATAGGCTTTTCCTTTTGTATCATCCTCCACAAGGGCCCGCAGACCTAGAGGAATACTGCTAGGAGAGAATACTATTTGTCCTATTACATTATGAAAGTTTGCCAAAAACAGGGCACTAGCATTAGTCTCCTTGTAATAGTGGCAGATCTTGAATTCTTCAGGTTGCTTTAGTTCCCAACAACAGTATTTTAAACGGCAGTGCAATCCCAAGGAGGATCCCAAGGAGGCTTCTTCTTTAGAGAGAGCATTGAAACAACACTTGTTGAGTTGCACACAATCCAAAGTTTCATGAAATTGCATGATAAAATTAAGTTCAAACCTCTATCCACCGCCTGAAGCTCAAGGTAGTCCACTAAACCTCTACTCTCTTTTTCGGCATACCCAATGATAAATTTACTGTTATGATCTCTAACAAGCCCCCATACCCCCCAAGACTACTGTGGGATCCTGCAATAAATTCCTTTGTTGTTATTTTTCAGTTGTTGTATAACTTTTTTCAGTAGGCATGAGAGTCTTGCTGCTGAAGTAGATTAGTTTTTCTACACCTTCGTCTTTCCGAATAAGGACAAAGCTCATGGAATCATCAGTTGTTGATAAGTACATTATTAGTGTTTCACCGTCAATAAGAGTACTCATAATAGGAGGACACCCCAAGTACCGTTTAAGATCTTGGTAAGCTATCATAGTCAGGAGTCCAAATGATTTCCTCGGGTTGGTTTTTGGATAGTGGAGTTGGATTTCCACGAAGGACGTAAAGAAGTTTGCATCCATCAGATGACTTAGAGATGAACCTATGAAGAGCAGTAATCTTGCCAGCGAATTTCTGTACATCTTTTTTTATTCGAGGAGATGGTATTGCTATGAGTGCCTTGATTTGTGCCAGATCGATTTCGATTCCCCTTTTACTGAGGAGATATCCCTGAAATTTACTAAATGCAATACCGAATTGGCATTTTTCTGGGTTGAGTTTCATCTGGTAGGTACGAAGGATATCGAATATGGTTTTTTTTTTGGAAGACAAACTGGTTTTATATTGGGATCCGTAACCCTGAGTTTCCAACCCCATGGGGCTTCGAACTCGCGACCTCTCTCTAGGTCGTGAGGTACAACCACCCAAAAGCCCAATGTTATATCGAATATGGTTTGGAGGTTGTTGTAGTGATTTTCACGCTTCAAGCTTTTCCAGATCATATCATCGATGTGTACCTCCATGATTGTGCCTAAATAATCTTTGAACATTTTCATGATGAGCCATTGGTAAGTGGCTCCTACATTCTTTATCCCAAAAAGCATTACTTTGTAAAGTAAAGACCTCTTTCTGTGATAAAAGTTATTTTTTCCTGATCTTCTTCGGCAAGAGGAACCTGATTGTAACCAGAAGCTGGATCCATTATTGAAAGAAGTTTGTGCCCTGCGACATAGTCCAGGAGTTGCGGGAACAGTGGGAGAGGAATGTTATCTATTGGGGTAAATTTGTTGGGTTCTGTGAAATCAACACAAACTTTAATTTTCCCGTTTTTCTTTGGGACCGCAATTATGTTAAAAGCCCATTTTGGATACTTTGCTTTCCTGATAAATCCTACACGAAGAAGTTTGCAAATTTCCTCATTAACGGCTTCGCGAAGGCGGGGAGCTAGATTTCGACGTTTTTGTACAACTGCTTTGTTGTCTGGAAAGAGGTTGAGCTCGTGACATGCGACCAAAGGATTAATGTTGAGCATCTCTTGGAAAGACTAGGGTGTGCAACAGTGCCCGAAACCCGAGAAACCGAGCCGAACCGGCAGAACCAACGGGCTTTTTTCGGGTTCCTACATACCCGGTTCTTGTTTCGGTTATGAAAATGGATAACCCGGTATTTTATGTTCGGTTTCGGCTCCAAATATTAAAAAGCGACTATAACCCGAACCGAATCGATAGGCTATATAAGTAAAAGACCTAGGAATATAAGTAAAAGACCTAGCTTAAACTTTAGAGAGGCTGCTACAATTTTTCTTTTTACAGATCTGAAAACATCTCTCTACATCTTCTTTCTCTCCACATTCCCAAACCCAACCCTTTGTTTACACACCCTCTCCTCATTCTCAAACCCTCTCCTTATTCTCAAACCTTTGTTTACAGATCTGAAAGCAGCGTCTACATCTTCTCTCTCTCCACATTCTCAAACCCAAACCTCATTCTCAAACCCTCTCCTCATTCTCAAACCCTCTTCTTTTTCTCTGACCTTTGTTTACAGATCTGAAACAGTAGTTATTGTAAGTTTATACCGAGCTTAAAAAGATGAGATCTTTGATTCTCAAACCCCTTATTTTGGTGAAATGATTATAAAGATGAGACTTTTTTGATGTTTTTGATTCTGGGTATTGGTTTTTTTCTAGCTCATTTGAGTTTGGTTTTGTGATGGGACATGGGTAGTTTTTAATGATGATAATATGGTTTCTATTTTTATTTTTATAACTGCATTTAAGTGGTGTGGTAAATGGGGTATCTTTTATGTGTAGGTATAATTAGTGGTTTGTTTTATTAAGTTTTGTTGTTTGGGTATTATTAATCTGTAAAAGCGAGATTTTTTTACTTATTTGGTTGTGTTTGTGGACAAATTTGATATCTTTACTTGATTCCCTTGTAATGTTTTTTTTACAGATCTGTAATAAACCCGAGTCAAGGACCCGACCCGAACCGACCAATTCGGTTCGGTTCCGGTTCGGGTTTTACAACTACTCGGTTCGGGTTCTGGTTATAAAGGTGATAACCCGACTTGCCCGGGTCGGTTCAGGTTTAGGGCTTAACCCGGGCCGACCCAACCCGCGAACAGCCCTAGGAAAGACCATGCAATGATGTCGATATTTTTTTAAGGAGCTAAATCATGGTTTCTTTCTCATCAGATGACAGCTTGGAGCCAATGAAGGTGTTACTCCCAGGCCCATCAAGTTCAATGAAATCTACTACCTCAGTATCATGCTACTCGAATGTAAGGGTGTTTCCTGCTGCTGTTGCTATGCCTTGAGAAGTTTTTCTGTGAAAGAGTTGGTTGTGGTATTTTTGCACATACGTGTAACTGCTTGGTTGTTTTTGATTTCGTAAACTCTGTGATCTATTGGATCTCTCAATGTTAGATAATATGTGGATGGTACTGCTTTGATCGAATGTAGCCAACTACGCCCTAAAATTCCTAAATATTTGGATTCAACATCGATGACAACAAATTTAACGAAAGTGGATTCAGATCCCGCTTGAACTGGCTGGGCGATTTCTTTTATGGTTGATTCTTTTGAACCGTTGACACCTTTAATAGTTGTTGTCGAAGCTTTCAGTGAATCTTTGAGTCCCATAACTTTGATTGCCCGTCTAAGCAAAACATCTGTGGTGCTTCCCGTATCGACGAGAAGTATGTGTAGGTAGTCTTATCCTACTTTGAGCATAATGATTAGAGGGTCATCGTGAGGGTACTTGACATGGCTGGTGTCACAGTCCTCGAAGGTAGTATTGTACGAACGTTTTGATTTGCTTGAGCTGGGGAGAAGCTTTGCTGATTTGTCTGAGTAAGTTATTTTGCAACAAAATGTAATTAGTCGTTTTGTTTTTTTTTTCTTTCCTTTCACAATTGCGATCATGTACGCCAGCTTGCCCTTGGCCTTGTTCTTGATCAACGACTTTGTTATTTGTTTCTTCTTCGAAGAACTTTTGAATGCTGACTACATAATTATGAAGTCTTCTAGCTAATAAAATATGATAAAATATTCGAATAAGAGAGTTGTAGTTGTCAGTTTTGTGGCTATGCGCGTTTTTTCTTTTTTTTCAAGGCAAGCCAGTTTTATATAGGGATCCGTAACCCTGATTTTCAAACCCAATAAGGTTTTGAACCCACCACCTCTCTCTAGGTGGAGAGATACAACCACCACTGGGCCAGGAGCCCAATGGCTATGCACGTTGTGAAACAGACATAAAAGTTTATTAGGAATATCAGGAATTGCTTATGCTACTCGATAGAACTCATCTCCCTTTATCGTTAATAAGATAGGGGAGAGAGTTGTTGTCATTGGAGGTAGAACTAGGACGGGTCTATCTGGTGTTCGGTCCCTTCTTCTAGTGTTGTAGGTACTTCTTTCGCGTTACTTGGGTGCTTCGGTTGTGGTTGATTTTTGGGGTGGAGATAAAAATGTTTCACAATAATGGATGACAGAGGATTTTTTCATCTTATCCTCCTTGGATCGTTTTAATTCGATGTAATTATTAACAACATCAATCATCTCTGTCACCATTTTGGGCTTGTGCAAGGTAAATTCTTCTTGAACTTTTGAGTCGTTATGCAGGGCTAAGGTGAATACTGGAACGACAATTTTGGGATATGAATTTCCATTTTTTCGTGTTTCCTAAAAGAAATGCTTGTAAAAGCTTGCTAAGGTTTCTTTTGTGCCTTGCTCGAAGAAGAACAAAAATTCTACAGTTAACTCCCGCTCATTAGCATGAGCATAATTTGACTTGAAGAGATGTTGAAACTGGCTGAAAGTGGTATTGGAGTTTTCGGGGATAGTATCGAACAATCTGAGTGGTTCCTATTTCAGGCTCATGTTGAATAATCTACATAGCATGGGTCGAGTTTGGAGTACAATCCAACTGCGGCTTTGAAGTTTTCGAACGTGGGTGAGAGGGTCAGTGTGGGTTGTATACTGAATAATTTTTGGAATGCAGAAATTTTCCAGAATGGGCATAACTTCGAGATGCGGAGAGATGGGATTCGTTTCGATTCTTGCGAAAGAAGACCTTCAACCTGGGATGTCAAAGTTTACAGCTTTTATCCTATGGTTTAGGTCGTCCAAGGTGAAAAATTATGGTAGGGAAATTGGTACGGCTATAACTTGTTGATCTAAGTCCCTGTCCTTCAGGTCCCAGTCAGTCTTTGATAGGTCCTCTTTCTGGTGGTGGATTCTGATGACGCGTGCTTTGACTTCCTTGGGTTGTCGATCCTGAGGATATAGGTCCGAAATGTTGAGAAACCCTATATGGGTTTCTTAATCTGGATCGAGAAGTGCGTACTCGTTCTTCTCTTTGATGGTTCTCTCTTTGGGTTGCCCTGGAGCGATGATCACTTCGGGCCTGAGGAGGCAATGTTTGATGGCCAAAAAGCTGATCATGACTTCTTTATAAATTCTCCATTTCTTTTTGATGTATTCAACTCTATTTGTCCAAGGCCTATCTCCTTTCTTCTCTTTTGACTTGCGTGAATGCGCTGATCTTCCAACCTCTGGACTGGGTGAAATTCCTTTTGTCTCTATAGTTCGATCACTGCACAGTGTAGATCGACAATTTCTGGTATCGGGTTGATTTCATGATTCCTCAGAGTACTAGAATGGCTTCGAAGATTCATGTTTATCAACATATTGTTTCTCAATCTGGGGAGGTAAAGAAAAGTGTGGTATTCCCACAGACAGTACCAATTGTAATGGCGTGTTTTCCAGGAGAATAATCTTCGCCAATACTTTTAGTAAGGATGGTGAAATAATAGGCTTAAACGAATAAGATCTTACGTGGAAACTCAGTAAAAGGCTGCGTAAAACCACAACCTCGAGGAGGATTTTAATGCAAAATCCAATAGTTTACTAGTTATTAAAAAAAGGTGGGTGATAGTACAATAAGGGAGAATGAATAATCAAGTTGTGGATCTGAATAATCTATTGTATGCATGTATTTATAGTAGATACATACAGTTCATATAAAAAAAATAGTTTCCAATATCGGGAGAGTGGGCAAGCACTTTCTTGACCAAGCACAACGACAACTTTTAGTAGGTCGAGGACTTGGGGTTGCAAATGTGGCATCTACTCGAATGCTGGGCTGTCATTGACTATATTACGCTGGCTTATCCTTGTCAAATATGGGAAATATGCTACTACACTATCCTTGCATGTTGTCGGTCAAAAAAAAACTTTTAAAAATGATTCAACCTCCCAAACGAGTTGCTGGTAGCAAAGATTATAAATATTGCGATCTAAAGCAATTGTGTGGTGTGAAATCTGAACGGCTCAAAAATTCAAATTGCGAGTATTGTTATTCATTTGGTATCTATCCTAGCGTGTTGTCGGTAAAAAATGTACTCTTAAAAACAAAACAACCTCTCAAACGAGTTGCCAGCAGCTTCTCAGAATTACTATATAAAGCTATGGAGAGGTACGAATTCTGTACCGGTCAAAAGTTAATACCTGGAGAATCGCGATTAATTTGGGAACAATCCTAGTGTGTAGTTGGTCAAAAATCTGCTAGTGGGTAATTTCATAGGAAGTAAAGTTAGTTTTAATTTTTTGAAGGACAATCTTACTAAGATTTGAGACCTTAAAGGAGAGCTGATAATGACCATCCAAGGGCTTGACTATTCTTTTCTTAAATTTACAAACTCTGAGGATAAGGCCAAGGTCCTTGAGCTAGGACATCTCCATGTAGCAAGCAAAATCTTTTTCATAAGGGAATGGAGGCCTTTTATTGAGTATGAGCCTAAAGAAACTTGCTCTCTACCTTTGTGGGCTATGTTTCATAATGTCCCAAAACACTGCTGGAACAAGGAAGGGCTAGGGCAACTTGCAAGTCTGAAAGAAAAATCTTTGTACACGGATAAAGCGACAGAACGAGGAAGTAGAGCCTTTACTAGGATTTGCATTGAAGTGGATATAAATGATGACCTACCAGACCATGTGATGATTGAGGTGGATAGTAAGTACGAAATAGTTGTGGGTGTGGAGTACAATTGGATACCTCCAAAATGCAAGGGATGTAAAGTGTTTTGCCATCTGGACAATCAATGGCCCCACCAACAAAAGAAGAATCCAGACCTACCAAAGAAGAGTGCACCTCAAGAAATCCAGCACAAGGCCAATCCCTTGGCCCCAGTAACTACAAAGGTGCAGGAAGTTATATAGCTAATAAGTCTAAATGAAATATTACAAGTGATAAGAGTAAGGAAACAATTCGGGCTACCAAGGATCCAGAAGGTAAAGAAATGGCCCAAGCTAAGGATATACATGGTGGCCAAAAGAAGGACCAGTTAAACCAAGGAGATGCATCACATGATCACATAGAGAAATCGGGTATGAGTGATGAGTTTAAATTGTCCAAAAGTGCCTTGAAAGAATTAAAAAAATATGAATAAGGAAGATGTTGAGCACAAAAAGTCTGAAGCATCTAAAACTCCTTCACAACAGAAGTATCTTTATCAGAGCACCAGTAATAACTCCTTTAGAGGGAGCTGCAGCTCCTATCCCTTAAAGTCTCAATGATTTACAACCTGCTTGAGAGAGTAAGAGTGAGTGAGGCAGCAAAATACCAGTATCAAACAAAGCCTCTAAATTCATTTCAGTGTGAGAGTTCCATATTCACCTTTCTTTTAGACTGCCCTGTGCAGTACCTTAGCCTTACTAATCTTTGTTTGTCTTATGCAGGTAAGGACATATTCTCTACTATTGAAGGTATATTTGAGAGGACCTCCTATTATCTTTTAAGAGTAGACTATCTGCCCCCTTATATGCTGGTGACGCTATCTTATTCCTCATGGGACAGTTTCCCATGAGTGCCTTGAGGAGAGGTGAGGGAGTGAGTGGCTATGCCCATATTAAAATTCTTGTGGTGCCTAAGGTTAAGTTAAGGAACCTTTCTTTTCTCCTAAACTTGGGTATCACAGGGATTGAGACAGAAGCTAGACATTACAGTACAATTTACCTCCCTAACAACTTAAGCCCACCCTGTCCAAATATAGTGTAAGGAAGCCTGAAACTGTTTGGATGATATCACTAGAGGGTATATGGTATGAGCAGTCATAGTAATTATGTCATAACTTATAGTAAGGTCTGCATTAGCTTTAGGAGTGGGAAGAGCTGGGCTAGGCCCTTTATCTCATCATTAAAGTTAAGCACTCTTATTGTCAAGTTTTACATTTTTACTTATGATGCTATTGAGAGTAAAGGGATGATGAGCTACCCTGAGCTGGAGAATAATTGAGCAAGGCTCCTTACTCCAACTCAGGAATGCTCTCTCCTGATTAACTGTATATACCACCAACCCTTTAGATTCTCTAACTTGTTTTCAATTTTTATTATGAATGTTGATTTTGTGACAGGTACCCCTTATTTTTATGGGTATAGTAGTCATAGTACCTATATTTTTACTTATAATAGAGCATGCATTAACCGCAAGAAAGGGAAGAGCTGGGCTAGGCCCCTTACCCTTTTAATAAAGCTAAGCATCTTTATTAATAAGTATTATATTCCTAATCATGAAACTATGGATAGTAGAGAAATGAGAAGTCTTCTTGAGGTGGAGCATTGCTGGGCTAGGCCCCTTACTCTTCCTCAAACTAAATATCTTATTATTTACAGTCTTTACCACCCCTCTAAAGATTCCATCTGTTTTTCAGTTTTTACTATATTTACTAATGTTTTGACAGGCATCTCTTCTATGCTCTATAAAATTTTTAGGACTATTAATTTGGCTAGTAATGCGCTTATGCTAACTACCCAAATTATGAGACCTTGGAATTATTATAGAGGTACTAATTATGGCAAAGGTGGATTTGTGAGGTTAAGGGGGGTGCATAGCTGGGCTAGGCTCCTCACTCCCCCTTTAATTGGTACTTTCACTAGTTGGCATAATTTTGTATTTGGCGAACTCATTTTTGGGGAGTACGGAGAAGACTATGGGGACTGCGAGGTCTCCTTGTCTATCAAGACAGGTAGGTGTAGGTATGGCATGTTCTCTACTATCAAGAATTACCAGTACTTCATCCCTGATAACTGGTGTGTTAGCTTTACTATAGTAACAAGGTTACGTATTTTGTTTTCCTGTTACGTCAGAATTTATCTAGATTTTTGCTGGGGTCTGGGAAAGATAAGATATAAAAGCTGCGCCCCCCAAAGGCATTGCAATATATATTATCTGGGAACTAATCACCTTTTTATGGAAAAGAACAGGATGTACATTACGAAATGGAGTGATGATGACCAGAAAAGTGGGGGGTGGATATTGAACAGGCAGGTTTCATGTATCATCTAGCGCTTTAGAATACGAGGGGCCTACATGACCCTATAAAGCACAGAGCAGTTAGAGACCTAATACAAAAGTCCAAGGTGAGCATGATTGGGTTATTGGAAACTAAGCTCAGAAAAGGAAAGGAATGAGCCATTGTAAGCTATATGTGCCCAAGATGGGATATAACTACTTGCACTGCCCCTCTAAAAGGTAGAATTCTTCTTTGTTGGGACTCACACATGGTAAAGGTTACTATTTTGAGAAGAACAAATCAGGTAATTCATTGCGATATTAATATGGGTTCAGATACTTTTTTATGCCTTTTATTTATGCTTCCACTAACCACTGAGAAAGAGTTGAGTTGTGGAAGGACCTTGTTAGCTTCTCTAGGAGCTTTAATGGTACCAAACCCTGGATTACTATGGGAGATTTCAATGTCCCCATTTCTAACCTAGAGAAAAGTGGGGGCAGACCTATTCTCCCTGGGTTAACAAAAGACAAGGGGATGAGAGAGTTGTGTCTAAATTGGATAGAGTGTTAGTGAATGAACAGTGGATGCTTATGCCCTTGCTGAAGCTAAGTTCCTGAATTGGAGTGTGTCTGACCACTCCACTGCCATTGTTAGAATTATAAAAGCTTTTGAACCTCAAATAAAAACTTTTAAGTTCTTTAACTGGTGGTAAGAGCAACCTGACTTCCCTAATTTGGTAACTCAGGCTTGGAATGAGAGGGTTTATAGAAACCCCATGGCCAGGCTCTATAAAAAGCTGAGGAACACTAAAAAGGCTATCAGGGAATGGAGAGCTAACATGAATAGTAATCTGACCCAAGAGGCTAATATGGATTTTGAAAAAGTAGACAGTGTGCAGACTAGAATGCAAATTTCCCAATGGATATTGACCTCATCCAAGATGAAAAAATCGCTCTGGATGAGTTGCATACTGCTATTAGGAAAGAAGAGAGCATGCTCAAACAAATTGCTAAAGTGAATTGGTTGGAAAAAGGGGACCTTAATACTGGCTTCTATCATAAAAACATTAAAGCCATGAGATCTAGGAATGTCCTTATGTCTATTCAGGATGACCAGAATGAGACTGTCTTAGATCCCAAGCTTGTTAGCTCAGCTGCCGTTGAATACTTTGCACAAATCACTGGCACAGGGAGTAGGACTATTAATACTAATGAGATTGACAGGCTTAGATTTAAAACTCGCGTTAACAATGTTGATCACCCTTCTCTTATTGCTGATGTGGCTGAAGAAGAAGTTAGAGCTGCTCTTTGGGATATAGGAGATAATAAGTCCCCTGCTCCTGATGGTTTTAGTTCCCTTTTCTTTAAAGGTAATTGGAACTGTGTGAAAAGGGATTTGTGTGCTGCTGTGACTAACTTCTTTAACGGTAATAAGATGCTATCTCAAGCAAACTCCATTGCCCTTATTCTGGTTCCAAAAATTGTTAACCCTAATGATTTTAATGACTATCGACCTATTGCATGCTGTAATATGGTCTATAAAATGATTTCAAATTTTTTGAGTGTGAGACTAAAAAGGGTGCTATCTCCCCCTTATAAGTCTCAACCAATTTTCTTTTGTTGAAGGAAGACAAATAACAAAGGCAATTTGTTAGGCGATTTTACAACTGTTTAAATCCATCTCAATCTCCTTCCCAACTTTAAGGGGCATTTATGTCAATTTGAGTGGATCCTTTCACTTGTTTCTCTCGAGGAACAATTAAGGGACTGATGGGAAGTTAGGTAGGAGTTAAGTTGGTTGTTGGGCAGTTGAGCATTTAATTCGGTGACTGCTGCAGTACTGTAGCAGATATGAATTACACACCTTTACCCTTCGTTCTGGGCTCTGGAAAACCAAAGCTTGGGGAGAGCTTGGTTCCTTGACATGGTGGGCCGAGAAGGCACTACAACAGCACCCCATACCCCTGCACAAAGCTCTTTTCAGAGTTGCTCTAACTGTAACTTTGCTAGTTGTGTGGTTATATGTGTTAATCCAACTACTAAGTGGGGATACTACCATAAATTATGCCACTCCAATGATGTGGTTGGTGAAGGAGTAAGTACTGAAACGGTTGAATACCCTAATAAGTGCATGATCTGTAAGTATAAATATGGAGTTGCTTGCACATACATTAAGGACCATAGGGAGTGTATATGTGGCTGCAAGATTGGTGTTGAGGGTGTGCAAGAGGACTCAAGGGAGGAACTTTTAAAGTGCTTGAAGGATTGCTTGAAGAAGGGTGAAACCTGTGGGGTTGAATGCTTAGTTTTAAGCCGTTCAATTAAAGATCATGATAAATGCAAGTGTAAATGTCCTTGTGTGGAAGTCAATAGTTAGTTTGACTATATTAAGCAGTGTTTTGATGAAGTGGGTTGTGGGATGAAATGTGTTATCATAAGTAGAAATAGGAATCTTCACTCCAGGTGCCACTGTACGTGCCCTTCCTCTTCCAGTGGAAGTAAAACTTCTACTTATGCTGAGATGATTGGTGCCCCATCAAAGGTGAGGAGCAGCACTAAATTGACCTTTATACCACCTTCTATGGTCAATGGGAACCTAGTAGTTCATATTAACATGGCTGATTTTGCTGACGAAACTAAGGAGTGTGAAAGTATGTTAGTGGGGAACTTTATTGGGAGAAGGCTTCCTTATATGTTTGTTAAATCGACTCTGTTGAAATTATGGGACCTGTTCCTGTTCCTACAGGCAACTCCTTTAAGAGGTTGTATAGTTTTAAACAAATTAATCACTATATACCCGATTTGAATTTTTAACCGGTACGGATTTCACACATTTGCGTTGCTTTTGGTCGTAATTAAGAGAAACTTGGCTACATGCAACTCGTTTGAGATGTTCTATAGTTTTAAAGAGTTCATTTTCGATCAACAACACGTTAGGATAGTTACCAAATTAATCGCAATACTCCCAGTTTAATTTTTTTACCGGTAAGGATTTCGAACCTCTCCGTTGCTTTTGTTTGAAATTTAAAGAAGCTTAGTCACAAGACAACACGTTTGAGAGGTTGTATAGTATTAAATATATTTTTTTCGATCGACAACACATGTAATACTCCTGGTTTGAATTTTAGACCGGTACGGATTTCATAGATCTCCATTGCTTTAGATCACAATTCTAAGAAGCTTGGCTACAGGAAACTCGTTTGAGAAGTTAAATCATTTTAAAGAGTTTTTTTTTACTGGCAACATTCTAGGTTAGTAAACAAATAAATTGCAATACTCCCTATTTGAATTTTTAAACAGTACAGATTTCACGCCGCAATGATGGTTTAGATCACAATTCTGGGAAGTTTGGATGCCGACAACTCGTTTGGGAGATTGGATCGTTTTTAAAATTTTCTTTTCGACCGACAATACGCTAGGATAGTTACCAAATGAATCGCAATAATCGCAATTTAAATTTTTGAATGGTACGGATTTCGCATCTCTCCATTGCTTAAATCATAATTTTTAAATGTTTGGCTACCGGCAACTCGTTTGAGAGGTTGAATCGTTTTTAAAAGTTTATTTTCGACCGACAGCACACTAGGATAGTTTCCAAATGAATCGCAATAATTGCGGTTAGAATTTAAGAACGGTACGGATTTCACACCTCTCCATTGTTTTTGTTCGTAATTCAGAGAAACATGGCTACAAACAGCTCGTTTGAGAGGTGATAAAGTTCTAAAGAGTTCCTTTTCGATCATCAAAACGTTAGGATAGTAACCAAATTAATAACAATACAAGTTTGAATATTTGACAGGTAAAAATTTAAAACATATCCATTGCTTTAGATCGCAATTACGAGATTCTTGGCTACAGGAAACTCGTTTCAGAGGTTAAAATAATTTTAAGAGTTTGTTTTCGACTGACAACATACAAGGTTAGTAAACAAATAAATCGTAATATTCCCAATTTGAATTTTTGACGGGTACAGATTTTGCACTGTTATGATGGTTTAGATCACAATTCTTTGAAGTTTGGAATCCGATAACTCATTTGGGTGATTTGTTACTTTTTAAGAGTTTCTTTTCGATCGACAACACGCTAGGATAGTTACCAAATGAATCGTAATAATCACAGTTTGAATTTTTGAACAGTACAAATTTTTCACCTCTCAATTGCTTTAGATCATAATTTTGATGTGCTTGGTTACCGGTAACTATTTGAGAGGTAGTTTATTTTCGACCGACAACACGCTCGGATAGTTTCCAAATGAATCGCAATAATCGCGGTTTGAATTTTTGGGCAGTACGGATTTTACACCTCTACGTTGCTTTAGATGGTAATTCTAAGAAGCCTGACAGCAAGTAACTCGTTCGTGAGGTTGTGTTGGTTTAAAGAGTTCTTTTTCGATTGACAACACGTTGAAAGAGTTTCTTTTCGACAGAAAGCAAGTTAGGATAGTTTCCAAATGAATCGCAATAATCGTGGAGTGTATTTTAAAGGGTACGAATTTTACTACTTTCTATTACTTTAGATCATATTTGAGAGAAGCTATGAAACAGGAAACTTGTTTGAGGGGTGAGAGTTTTAAGGAGTTCAAATTCGAATGACAACAAGTTAGGATAGTAACCAAATTAATCGTAATACTCCCAGTTTGAATTTTTCAACGGTACGGATTTCGCACCTCTCCGTTGCTTTAGATCGCTATTCAGAGAAGCTTGGCAATAGGCAACTCATTTATGAGGTTGTATAGCTCTAAAGAGTTTCTTTTCGATCGATAACACGTTAGGATAGTAACCAAATTAATCACAATACTCCTGATATGAATTTTTGACCGGTACGGATTTCGCACCTCCACGTTGCTTTATTTTGTAATTCTGTGAAGCTTGGCAACAGGCAACTCGCTTGAGAGTTGTATAGTTTTAAAGAGTTTCTTTTTGATCGATAATTCGTTAGGATAGTAACCAAATTAATCACAATACTCCCGGTTTGAATTTTTGACCGATACGGATTTCGCACATCTCCGTTGCTTTTGGTCGTAATTCAGGGAAACTTTGCTACAGGCAACTCATTTGAGAGATTGTATAGTTTTAAAGAGTTTATTTTCGATCGACAACACGTTAGGATAGTAACCAAATTAATCGGAATACTCCCGGTTTGAATTTTTGACCGATAAAGATTTCGCACATCTCCGTTACTTTTGTTCGTAATTCTGGGAATCTTTGTTACAGGCAACACGTTTAAGAGGTTGAATAATTTTAAAGAGTTCATTTTTGATCGACACACGTTAGGATAGTTACCAAATTAATTGCAATACTCCCAGTTTAAATTTTTGACCGGTATGGAATTCGTACCTCTTAGTTGCTTTTGTTTGTAATTTAGATAAGCTTGGCTACAAGCAACTCGCTTGAGAGGTTGAATAGTTTTGAAGAGTTTTTTTCGATCGACAACACGTAAGGATAGCTACCAAATTAATCGCAATACTCCCGGTTCGAATTTTTGACCGGTACAGATTTCTTACCTTTCCATTGCTTTAGATTGTTAGTCTGAGAAGCTTGGCCGCAGGCAACTCGTTTGAGAGGTTGGATCATTTTTAAGAGTTTCTTTTCGACTGACAATAATATGCTAAGTAAATAAACAAATAAATTGCAATACTCCCTATTTAAATTTTTGACCTGTATGGATTTCACACCGCTATGATTGTTTAGATCACAATTCTGTGAAGTTTTGTTACCGGCAACTCGTTTGGGAGATTGGATTGCTTTTAAGAGTTTTCTTAAGATAGACAACACGCTAGGATAGTTACCAAATGAATCGCAATTATCATAGTTTAAATTTTTCAACGGTATAGATTTTACACCTCTCAATTACTTTAGATCGCAATTTTAAAATGCTTGGCTACTGACAACTATTTGAGAGGTTGGATCATTTTACATAGTTTATTTTTTACTGTCATCATGCTAGGATAGTTTCCAAATGAATCGCAATAATCGCGGTGTGAATTTTAGAACGGTTTGGATTTCACACCTCTCCATTGCTTTAGATCGTAATTCAGAGAAACTTGGCAATAGTTAACTCGTTTGAGAGGTGATAGAGTTTTAAATAAGTTCCTATTCGATTGACAACAAGTTGGGATAGTAACCAAATTACTCGTAATACTCCCGGTTTGAATTTTTCAACGGTACGTTTTCTCACCGCTCCGTTGCTTTAGATCGTTATTGGGAAAAGCTTGGCAACAGGCAACTCGTTTGAGAAGTTGTATAGTTTTAAAAAGTTTCTTTTCGGTCGATAGCACGCTAGAATAGTAAAAAAATTAATCACAATACTCCCAGTTTAAATTTTTTATCGGTACGGATTTCGCACATCTCCGTTGGTTTTGGTCGTAATTAAAAGAAACTTGGCTATAGGCAACTCGTTTGAGAGTTGCATTGTTTTAAAAAGTTCATTTTCAATCGACAACACGTTAGGATAGTTACCAAATTAATAGCAATACTCCCAGTTTAACTTTTTGACCGGTACGAATTTCGTTCCTCTCCGTTGCTTTTGCTTGTAATTTAGAGAAGCTCGGTTGCAGGCAACTCGTTTGGGAGGCTGTACAGTTTTTAAAAGTTCATTTTCGATCAACAACACATTAGGATAGTTACCAAATTAATCGCAATACTCCCGGTTTGAATTTTTGACCGGTACGGATTACGTAGCTCTCCCTCCATTGTTTTAGATCGAAATTCTAAGAAGCTTGGCTGTAGAAAACTCGTTTGGGAGGTTGGATCATTTTAAAGAGTTTCTTTTTCGACTAACAACATGCTAGGTTAGCTAACAAATTAATCGCAATACTCCCTATTTGAATTTTTGACCGGTAAGGATTTCGCACCGCTATGATGGTTTAGATCACAATTTTGTGAAGTTTGGATGCTGACAACTCATTTGGGTGATTGGATTATTTCTAAGAGTTTCTTTTCGACCAACAACACGCTCGGAAAGTTACCAAATGAATCGCAATAATCGCAGTTTGAATTTTTGAATGGTATAGATTTCACACCTCTCCATTGTTTTAGATCACAATTTGGAGATGTTTGGCTATCGATAACAATTTGAGATCCATAGTCTCCACAGAAACTGTTATTGCTCTAATGTTCAGAAAATGGATGAATACTTTAAAAGGAAACTGAAATAAACAACTCATCAACTCCAATCTGAAAGTACATCTCCATGTGGTCATAATCAGCTACAATCGTCATAGTAATCTCATACATGATCATGATCAGTGGGGCAGAAATTCCAGATTCAATAATAGAAACTGTTATGGCTCAAATGTTCAGAAAATGGAGGAGACTTTAAACAAAAGATGAAAATAGGACAGCTCATCAATTCCAGTCTGCAAGTACATCTCCAAGTGATCATAATCAGCTGAATCGTCCAAGAAATCTCATACACGTTCATGATAATTGGTGCAACAACTTCATATTTAAAAGTCTCAACATAAACTTTTATTTCTCTTATTCCCAGAAAATGGACAGACTTACTTTCTGAAAGGAATGAATGACAACTGATATTGTTACCGCTGATGCTTCAGAACCACAGCCCATCTTAGTCTTGGATTCCATATCCATGTACTCATAATCAACTGCAATCCTCATAATAGCTACAATAGAATCATACTTCCTAAAGTACAATTTTCCTTCAGCATCTTTATCTAAAATTTTTGTTAGAACTGCATCAAAACAATTCACATCCAGATCAAAGTGTCCAACGGTGGGAGCAAGCTTGTAATATGGTCTGGAGCTCTATTTGCTTCTCTGTAAGTATGATAGACCACCCATTCTTCAAAACTGCAAGAATTTTGTGGATATGTCTCATTACACTACTTGTTGGG
>JACGCM010000180.1:0-24001 GCA_014058105.1 Kingdonia uniflora | reverse complement strand
CATTTTCAGACTTTTTGAGCCCAAATTTGTTGCCCATAATATCGAGATCATTTCCATTTAGGGGTAAATCACGCACATATGAGTAGTTTGCGGTTGGGGTCCTATAACGCACTCGTTCGGAGCTCCACTAATCAGGCGCTATCGCATTGAGGTGAAATGGAGTTTATTTAGGTATATCCCTTTGTTTTTAGCAATAGTTCTAGAGCTCCACTGAGGCAAAATTGATCATGTATGAGTAAATACAAGGACACCTTTGGTCGTTTAAGACGATAAACAAGAGAGCACATTTGTGGCGTTTGGGGATCAATTAGTGATATTTATGCACTACGATAGTCACAGAACATTTCTTAGAGTGCCATAGCATTCCATTGTAAGCTTTTTTGGCACTAATTTTGTTTGCCAATAATTGCGACTCAATTGCGTTTTATGTGTAAATACAAGTATTGAATAGTTTTGTGGTCAATAAAGATCCTTAGGACTCACCTATTCCGGAGCTAGATTGGAGTTTTGAAATAGAGTTTTAATTTTAAAAAGATTTTTCTCGCAATAGTATAGAACCAATGTAAAATGAGACACATTGCAATCATTTCCTGAGAAATTCAAGCGATTTTTGTCTTTAAGGGATAACTAAGCGGCAGCACATTCTGAGGCAATGGGGGATCAATTAGAGATATCTTCGGATCGGGATCGTCACGAATCTATTCCTCGGTTTGATATGGAATTTCATTTTAGATTTTGAGCAATAGTTTTGTACCTTCATATTGAGCTCAATTGCCCATTTTTTATGTGTAAATAAAGCACTTGGGTAATTGGGGTCAATATAAAGATATTATTAGACTCCACTATAATTCACGGAGACCTCTAGATGGAGTTCGATATGGCGTTTTAATTTCAGGGTTTTTTTGAGCAATAGTTATAGAGCCTATAAAAATGAGCCAAAATTGATATTTCATGAGTGAATACAAAGCCCTTTAGGTCGTTAAGGGCATAACGTGAGCACTTTGAGGCATGGGGGGGATCAATTGAGGATATTTCTGGTATTACGAAGTCACAGAAACTATCATAGAGTTTGATATTGATTTTCCATTTTTACGGATTTTTGTGAGCAATGTTTTGTTTCCATAATATGAGACTAAATGCCCATTTTTATGTGTAATGCAAGCACATTGGGTTATTTGTTGGGTCCAATACTATATTTCTGGATCCACCCTAGCACGGAGCTATAGTGGACGTTGCTATGGAGTTTCATTTTAGGGATTTTTTAGCAATAGTTAATTTTTAGAGGCCTATAAAATGAGACAAAATTGATCAGTTCGGTAATACAAGCACATGTGGGTCGTTAAGGTTATAGACATAAGTGTGGACCTTTGAGGCATTCGCGGCCTGATCAATTAGGGATATTCTAGGAAATACGATAGTCACAGAACATATTCATTAGGTTGATTATGGCATTTCATTTTACGGATTTTTTGAGCAATAGCTTGGGCCTATAATATGAAACTCATTGCCCATTTTGTATGTGTCAATACAAGCAACTTTGGGTATTTTGTGGGGTCAATAACAGATATTTTAGGAACGCCTATAACACGGAGCTATAGATGGAGTTTGAGTTGATATGGAGTTTTAATTTAGGATTTTTTACGCAATGGTATGATTCTATAAAATTAGGAGAAAATGATCATTTTATGAGTAATAAAAGCACATTGGGCGTTTAAGAGATAAACAAGTGAGTGAGACATGAGGCGGTTGGGGGATCAATTATGAGATATTTATGGACTCTACGATAGTCACAGAAAACATTCCAAGATTTGACCAGATTCTTTTTTACGGTTTTTGCGCAATAGTTTTGCTTTGCCTATAATATGATACTCAATTGTCATTTTTTATGTGTAAATACAAGACCATTTGATGAGTTTGGGGGTCAATACCAGTATTATGGAAGCCACTATATTCACAGGAGGCCTATAGATGGAGATGATATGGAATTTTTAATTTTAGGGATTTTTTTTAGCAATAGTTAGAGCTATAAAATAGAGACTCAAAAGTGGTCATTTTTCGGAGTGCTACAAGCTCCTTTTGGTCTGTTAAGAGCTAAAAAGGGAGCCCATTGAGGCGTTTGGGGATCAATTAGAGATATTTATAGACTCTACGTAGTCACAAGAAACATTATAGAAGGGGTTTGAAACGAATTTCATTTAACGGATTGTTGCGCAATCGTTTTGTTGCTATTACTATGATACTCAAGTCCATTTTATGTGTAACTACAAGCACCCATTTCGATGTTTGTGGGTCAATAACAGTATTAAGGACTCCATATATTTTTCTGGAGCCTATAGATGGAGTTCGATATGCAGTTTAATTTTAGGGGATTTTTTTAGCATAGTTATAGAGCCTCATTAAAAATTGGGACAATTGATCATGTTCATGGAGTAAATACAGCCCATTTGGGCGGTTTACAGGAGCTAAACAAGTGAGCAAACAGTTGGCGTTTGGGGATCAATTAAGATATTATGGACTCTTCGATAGGCTCCAAACTATGCATAGAGTTTGACATAGACTTCAATTGTTACGGAATTTTCTAAAGCATAGTTTTATTGCTTTATAGAACTAAAGTGCCCATTTGTATGTGTTAAGACAAGCAATTTGGGTAGTTTGTGGGTGTAAAATGAAATTCTATGTCAAACTCTATGAATAGTTCTGTGACTATCGTAGAGTCCATAATATCTCTAATTGATCCCCCAAACGCCTAAATGTGCTCACTTGTTTATCTCTTAACGACCCAATGTGCTTGTATTTACTCATGAAAATGATCAATTTTGTCTCATTTTATAGGCTCTAAACTATTGCTAAAAAATCCCTAAAATTAAATTCCATATCAAACTCCATCTATAGGCTCCGTGAATATAGTGGAGTCCTAAAATATCTGTTATTGACCCCACAAACTTACCAAATGTGCTTGTATTTACACATAAAAATGGGCAATTTAGTCTCATATTATAGGCAACAAAACTATTGCTCAAAAAATCCGTAAAATGGAAATTCTATGTCAAACTCAATGAATAGGTTCTGTGACTATCGAAGAGTCCATAAATATCTCTAATTGATCCACCAAATGCCTCAAATGCGCTCACTTGTATATCTCTTAAACCACCCAAATGTGCTTGTATTTACTCATGGAAATGATCAATTTTGTCTCATTTTATAGGCTCTATAACTATTGCTAAAAAAATCCCTAAAATTAAAATTCCATATCAAACTCCATCTATAGGCTCCGTGAATATAGTGGAGTCCAAAATATCTGTTATTGACCCCACAAATACTCAAATGTGCTTGTATTTACACATAAAAATGGGCAATTTTGTCTCATATTATAGGCAACAAAACTATTGCTCAAAAAATCCGTTAAATGAAAATTCAATGTCAAACTCTATGAATAGGTTCTGTGACTATCGTAGAGTCCATAAATATCTCTAATTGATCCCCCAAACGCCTAAATGTGCTACCTTGTTTATCTCTTAAACGACCCAAATGTGCTTGTATTTACTCATGAAAATGATCAATTTTGTCTCATTTATAGGCTCTATAACTATTGCTAAAAATCCCTACTTAAAATTCCATATCAAACTCCATCTATAGGCTCCGTGAATATAGTGGAGTCCAAAAATATCTGTTATTGACCCCACAAACTACCAATGTGCTTGTATTAACACATAAAAATGGGCAATTTAGTCTCATATTATAGGCAACAAAACTATTGCTCAAAAAATCCGTAAAATGGAAATTCTATGTCAAACTCTAGAATAGGTTCTGTGACTATCGTAGAGTCCATAAATCTCTAATTGATCCCCCAAACGCCTCAAATGTGCTCACTTGTTTATCTCTTAAACGACCCAAATGTGCTTGTATTTACTCATGAAAATGATCAATTTTGTCTCATTTTATAGGCTCTATAACTATTGCTAAAAAATCCCTAAAATTAAAATCCATATCAAACTCCATCTATAGGCTCCGTGAATATAGTGGAGTCAAAATATCTGTTATTGACCCCACAACTACCCAAATGTGCTTGTATTAAACATAAATATGGGCAATTTAGTTCATATTATAGGCAACAAAACTATTGCTCAAAAATCCGTAAAATGGAAATTCTATGTCAAACTCTATGAATAGGTTCTGTGACTATCGTAGAGTCCATAAATATCTCTAATTGATCCCCCAAACGCCTCAAATGTGCTCACTTGTTTATCTCTTAAACGACCCAAATGTGCTTGTATTTACTCATGAAAATGATCATTTTGTCTCATTTTATAGGCTCTATAACTATTGCTAAAAAATCCCTAAAATTAAATTCCATATCAACTCCATCTATAGGCTCCGTGAATAGTGGAGTCCTAAATATCTGTTATTGACCCCACAAACTACTCAAATGTGCTTGTATTAAACATAAAAATGGAAATTTAGTCTCATATTATAGGCAACAAAACTATTGCTCAAAAAATCCGTAAAATGGAAATTCTATGTCAACTCTATGAATAGGTTCTGTGACTATCGTAGAGTCCATAAATATCTCTAATTGATCTCCCAAACGCCTCAAATGTGCTCACTTGTTTATCTCTTAAACCCCAAATGTGCTTGTATTTACTCATGAAAATGATCAATTTTGTCTCATTTTATAGGCTCTATAACTATTGCTAAAAAAATCCCAAAAATTAAAACTCCATATCAAACTCCATCTATAGGCTCCGTGAATATAGTGGAGTCCTAAAATATCTGTTATTGACCCCACAAACTACTCAATGTGTTTGAATTTACACATAAAAATGGACAATTTAGTCCCATATTATAGGTAACAAAACTATTGCTCAAAATATCCGTAAAATGGAAAATCTATGTCAAAATCTATGAATAGGTTCTGTGACTATCGTAGAGTCCATAAATATCTTTAATTGATCCCCCAGATGCCTCAAATGTGATCCCTTGTTTATCTCTTTAACGACCCAAATGTGCTTGTATTTACTCATGAAAATGATCAATTTTGTCTCATTTTATAGGCTCTATAACTATTGCTAAAAATCCCTAAATTAAAATTCCATATCAAACTCCATCATAGGCTCCGTGAATATAGTGGAGTCCTAAAATATCTGTTATTGACCCCACAAACTACCCAAATGTGCTTGATTTAAACATAAAAATGGGCAATTTAGTCTCATATTATAGGCAACAAAACTATTGCTCAAAAATCCGTAAAATGGAATTCTATGTCAAACTCTATGAATAGGTTCTGTGACTATCGTAGAGTCCATAAATATCTCTAATTGATCTCCCAAAACGCCTCAAATGTGCTCACTTGTTTATCTCTTAAACGACCCAAATGTGCTTGTATTTACTCATGAAATGATCATTTTGTCTCATTTTATAGGCTCTATAACTATTGCTAAAAAAATCCCTAAAATTAAAATTCCATATCAATCTCCAGCTATAGGCTCTGTGAATATAGTGGAGTCCAAAAATATCTGTTATTGACCCCACAAACTACTCAAATGTGCTTGAATTTTCACATAAAAATGGGCAATTTAGTCTCATATTATAGGTAACAAAACTATTGCTCAAAAAATCCGTAAAATGGAAAATCTATGTCAAAATCTATGAATAGGTTCTGTGACTATCGTAGAGTCCATAAATATCTCTAATTGATCCCCCAGACGCCTCAAATGTGCTCCCTTGTTTATCTCTTAAACGACCCAAATGTGCTTGTATTTACTCATGAAAATGATCAATTTTGTCTCATTTTATAGGCTCCCTAACTATTGCTAAAAAATCCCTAATACTAAAATTCCATATCAAACTCCATCTATAGGCTCCGTGAATATAGTCGAGTCAAAAAATATCCGTTATTGACCCCAGAAACTACCCAAATGTGCTTGCATTAACACATAAAAATGGGCCATTTAGTCTCATATTATTGGCAACAAAACTATTGCTCAAAAAATCCGTAAATGGAAATTCTATGTCAAACTCTATGAATAGGTTCTGTGACTATCGTAGAGTCATAAATATCTCTAATTGATCCCCCAAACGCCTCAAATGTGCTCACTTGTTTATCTCTTAAACGACCCAAATGTGCTTGTATTTACTCATGAAAATGATCATTTTGTCTCATTTTTATAGGCTCTATAACTATTGCTAAAAAAATCCCTAAAATTAAAATCCTATCAAACTCCATCTATATGCTCCGGATATAGTGGAGTCCAAAATATCTGTTATTGACCCCACAAACTACTCAAATGTGCTTGTATTTACACATAAATATGGGCAATTAAGTCTCATATTATTTGCAACAAAACTATTGCTCAAAAATCCGTAAAATAGAAATTCTATGTCAAACTCTATGAATAGGTTTTGTGACTATTGTAGAGTCCATAAATATCTCTAATTGATCCCCCAAATGCCTCAAATGTGCTCACTTGTTTATCTCTTAGACGACCCAAATGTGCTTGTATTTACTCATGAAAATGATCAATTTTGTCTCATTTTATAGGCTGTATAACTATTGCTAAAAAAATCCCTAAAATTAAAATTCCATATTAAACTCCATCTATGGGCCCCGTGAATATAGTGGAGTCCAAAAATATCGGTTATTGACCCCACAAACTACCCAAATGAGCTTGTATTTACACATAAAAATGGACAATATAGTCTCATATTATAGGCAACATAACTATTGCTCAAAAAATCCGTAAAATGGAAATTCTATGTCAAACTCTATGAATAGGTTATGTGACTATCGTAGAGTTCATAAATATTTCTAATAGATCCCCCAAACGCACAAATGTGCTTACTTGTTTATCTCTTAAACGACCCAAATGTGCTTTTATTTACTCATGAAAATGATCAATTTTGTCTCATTTTATAGACTCTATAACTATTGCTAAAAAAATCCCTAAAATTAAAACTCCATATCAAACTCCATCTATAGGCTGCGTGATTATAGTGGAGTACAAAAATATCTGTTATTGACCACACAAAATACCCAAATGTGCTTGTATTTACACATAATAATGGGCAATTTAGTCTCACATTATAGGCAACAAAACTATTGCTCAAAAAATCCGTAAAATGGAAATACCATATTAAACTCTATGAATAGGTTCTGTGACTATCGTAGAGTCCATAAATATCTCTAATTGAGCACCCAAATGCCTTATATGTGCACACTTATTTATCCCTTAAACGACCCAAATGTGCTTGTATTTACTCATGAAAATGATCAATATTGTCTCATTTTATAGGCTCTATAACTATTGCTAAAAATCCTTAAAATTAAAATTCCATAACAAACTCCATCCATAGGTTCCGTGAATATAGTGGACTCCTAAAATATCTGTTATTGACCCCACAAACTACCCAAATGTGCTTGTATTAACACATAAAAATCGGCAATTTAGTCTCATATTATAGGGAACAAAACTATTGCTCAAAAATCCGTAAAATTGAAATTCTATGTCAAACTCTATGAATAGGTTCAGTGAATATCGTAGAGTCCATAAATATCTCTAATTGATCCCCCAAACGCCTCAAATGTGCTCACTTGTTTATCTCGTATACGACCCAAATGTGCTTGTATTTACTCATGAAAATGATCAATTTTGTCTCATTTTATAGGCTCTATAACTATTGCTAAAAAAATCCCAAAAATTAAAACTCCATATCAAACTCCATCTATAGGCTCTGTGAATATAGTGGAGTCCTAAAATAACTATTTTTGACCCCACAAACTACTCAAATGTGATTGTATTTAAACATAAATATGGGCAATTTAGTCTCAAATTATTGGCAACAAAACTATTGCACAAAAAATCGCAAAATGGAAATTCTAGGTCAAACTCTATGAACAGGTTCTGTGACTATCGTAGAGTCAATAAATATCTCTAATTGGTCCCCTAAACGCCTGAAATGTGCTCACTTATTTATCTCTTAAACGACCCAAATGTGCTTGTATTTACTCATGAAAATGATCAATTTTGTCTCATTTTATAGGCTCTCTAACTATTGCTAAAAAATCCCTAATACTAAAATTCCATATCAAACTCCATCTATAGGCTCCGTGAATATACTGGAGTCCAAAATATCTGTTATTGACCCCACAAACTACCCAAATGTGCTTGTATTACACATAAAAATGGGCAATTTAGTCTCATATTATAGGCAACAAAACTATTGCTCAAAAATCCGTAAAATGGAAATTCTATGTCAAACTCTATGAATAGGTTTGTGACTATCGTAGAGTCCATAAATATCTCTAATTGATCCCCCAAACGCCTAAATGTGCTCACTTGTTTATCTCTTAAACGACCCAAATGTGCTTGTTTTACTCATGAAAATGATCAATTTTGTCTCATTTTATAGGCTCTATAACTATTGCTAAAAAATCCCAAAAATTTAAACTCCATTTCAAACTCCATCTATATCCTCCGTGAATATAGTGGAGTCCTAAAATATCTGTTATTGACCACACAAACTACTCAAATGTGCTTGTATTTACACATGAAAATGGGCAATTTAGTCTCATATCATTGGCAACAAAATTATTGCTCAAAAAATCTGTAAAATGGAAATTCTATGTCAAACTCTATGAATAGATTCTGTGACTACCGTAGAGTGCATAAATATCTCTAATTGATCTCCCAAACGCCTCAAATGTGCTCACTTGTTTATCTCTTAAACGACCCAAATGTGCTTGTATTTACTCATGAAAATGATCAATTTTGTCTCATTTTATAGGCTCTATAACTATTCCTAAAAAAATCCCTAAAATTTAAATTTCATATCAATCTCCATCTATAGGCTCCGTGAATATAGTGGAGTCTTAAAATATCTATTTTTGACCCCACAAACTACTCAGATGAGCTTGTATTTACACATAAAAATGGCAATTAGAGTCCATATTATAGGCAACAAAACTATTGCTCAAAAAATCCGTAAAATGAAATTCTATGTCAAACTCTATGAATAGGTTCTGTGACTATCGTAGAGTCCATAATATCTCTAATTGATCCCCCAAACGCCTCAAATGTGCTCTTGTTTTATCTCTTAACGACCCAAATGTGCTTGTATTTACTCATGAAAATGATCAATTTTGTCTCATTTTATAGGCTCTATAACTATTGCTAAAAAAATCCCAAATAAAATCCATATCAACTCCATCTATAGGCTCGTGAATATAGTGGAGTCCAAAAATATCTGTTATTGACCCACAACAAATACCCAAATGTGCTTGTATTTACACATAATAATGGGCAATTTAGTCTCATATTATAGGCAACAAAACTATTGCTCAAAAAATCCGTAAAATGGAAATTCCATATCAAACTCTATGATAGGTTCTGTGACTATCGTAGAGTCCATAATATCTCTAATTGATCCCCCAAACGCCTCAATGTGCTCACTTGTTTATCTCTAAACGACCCAAATGTGCTTGTATTTACTCATGAAAATGATCAATTTTGTCTCATTTTATAGGCTCTATAACTATTGCTAAAAATCCTAAATTAAATTCCATATCAAACTCCATCTATAGGCTCCGTGAATATAGTGGAGTCCTAAAATATCTGTTATTGACCCACAAACTACCAAATGTGCTTGTTTAAACATAAAATGGGCAATTTAGTCTCATATTATAGGCAACAAAACTATTGCTCAAAAATCCGTAAAATTGAAATTCTATGTCAACTCTATGAATAGGTTCTGTGACTATCGTAGAGTCCATAAATATCTCTAATTGATCCCCAAACGCCTCAATGTGCTCACTTGTTTATCTCTTAAACGACCCAAATGTGCTTGTATTTACTCATGAAAATGATCAATTTTGTCTCATTTTATAGGCTCTATAACTATTGCTAAAAAAATCCCTAAAATTAAAACTCCATATCAAACTCCATCTATAGGCTCCGTGAATATAGTGGAGTCCTAAAATATCTGTTATTGACCCCACAAACTACTCAAATGTGCTTGTATTTACACATAAAAATGGCAATTTAGTCTCATATTATAGGCAACAAAACTATTGCTCAAAAAATCCAAAATGGAAATTCTATGTCAAACTCTATGAATAGTTTCTGTGACTACGTAGAGTCCATAAATATCTCTAATTGATCCCCCAAATGCCTCAAATGTGCTCACTTGTTTATCTCTTAAACGACCCAAATGTGCTTGTATTTACTCAAGAAAATGATCAATTTTATCTCATTTTATAGGCTCTATAACTATTGCTAAAAAATCTCAAAAGTTAAAATTCCATATCAAACTCCATCTATAGGCTCCATGAATATAGTGGAGTCCTAAAATATCTGTTATTGACCCCACAAACTACTCAAATGTGCTTGTATTTACACATAAAAATGGCAATTTAGTCTCATATTATAGGCAATAAAACTATTGCTCTAAAAATTTGTAAAATGGAAATTCCATGTCAAACTCTATGAATAGGTTCTGTGACTATCGTAGAGTCCATAAATATCTCTAATTGATCCCCCAAACGCCTCAAATGTGCTCACTTGTTTATCTCTTAAACGACCCAAATGTGCTTGTATTTACTCATGAAAATGATCAATTTTGTCTCATTTTATAGGCTCTATAACTATTGCTAAAAAAATCCCTAAAATTAAAATTCCATATCAAACTCCATCTATAGGCTCCGTGAATATAGTGGAGTCCTAAAATATCTGTTATTGACCCAACAAACTACCCAAATATGCTTGTATTAACAAAAAAAATGGGCAATTTACTCTCAAATTATAGGCAACAAAACTATTGCTCAAAAATCTGAAAAATTAATATTCTATATAAAACTCTGGGAATAGGTTCTGTGACTATCGTAGAGTCCATAAATATCTCTAATTGATCCCCCAAACGCCTCAAATGTGCTCACTTGTTTATCTCTTAAACGACCCAAATGTGCTTGTATTTACTCATGAAAATGATCAATTTTGTCTCATTTTTATAGGCTCTATAACTACTATGCTAAAAAATCCCTAAAATTAAATTCCATATCAATCTCCATCTATAGGCTCCGTGAATATAGTGGAGTCCTAAAATATCTGTTATTGACCCCACAAACTACTCAAATGTGCTTGTATTTACACATAAAAATGGGCATTTAGTCTCATATTATAGGCAACAAAACTATTGCTCAAAAAATCCGTAAATGGAAATTCTATGTCAAACTCTATGAATAGGTTCTTGACTATCGTAGAGTCCATAAATATCTCTAATTGATCCCCAAACGCCTCAAATGTGCTCACTTGTTTATCTCTTAAACGACCCAAATGTGCTTGTATTTACTCATGAAAATGATCAATTTTGTCTCATTTTATAGGCTCAATAACTATTGCTAAAAAAATCCCTAAAATTAAACTCCATATCAAACTCTATCTATAGGCTCCGTGAATATAGTGGAGTCCTAAAATATCTGTTATTGATCCCACAAACTACTCAAATGTGCTTGTATTTACACATAAATATGGGCAATTTAGTCTCATATTATTGGCAACAAAACTATTGCTCTAAAATCCGTAAAATGGAAATTCTATGTCAAACTCTATGAATAGGTTCTGTGACTATCGGAGAGTCTATAAATATCTCTAATTGATATCCCAAGCGCCTCAAATGTGCTCACTTGTTTATCTCTTAAACGACCCAAATGTGCTTGTATTTACTCATGAAAATGATCAATTTTGTCTCATTTTATAGGCTCTATAACTATTGCTAAAAAATCCCTAAAATTAAAATTCCATATCAAACTCCATCTATAGGCTCCGTGAATATAGTGGAGTACAAAAATATCTGTTATTGGCACCACAAAATACCCAAATGTGTTTTTATTTACACATAAAAATAGGCAATTTAGTCTCATATTATAGGCAACAAAATTATTCCACAAAAAATCCGCAAAATAGAAATCTATGCCAAACTCTATGAATAGGTTATGTGACTATCGTAGAGTCCATAATTATCTCTAATTGATCCCCCAAATGCCGCAAATGTGCTCACCTGTTTATCTCTTAAACGACCAAAATGTGCTAGTATTTACTCAAGAAAATGATCAATTTAGTCTAATTTTATAGGCACAATAACTAATGCTAAAAAAATTCCTAAAATTAAAACACCATATCAAACTCCATCTATAGTCTCCTTGAATATAGTGGAGTCCAAACATATCTGTTATTGACCCCACAAAATACCCAAATGTGCTTGTATTTATACATAAAAATGGGCAATTTAGTTTCATATTATAGGCAACCAAACTATTGCTCAAAAAATCCGTAAAATTGAAATTCTATGTCAAACTCTATGAATAGGTTCTGTGACTATCGTAGAGTCCATAAATCTCTAATTGATCCCCCAACGCCTAAATGTGCTCACTTGTTTATCCTTAAACGACCCAAATGTGCTTGTATTTACTCATGAAATGATCAATTTTGTCTCATTTTATAGGCTCTATAACTATTGCTAAAAATCCCTTAAATTAAATTCCATATCAAACTCCATCTATAGGCTCCGTGAATATAGTGGAGTCCAAAAATATCTGTTATTGACCCACAAACTACTCAAATGTGCTTGTAATTAAACATAAATATGGGCAATTTAGTCTCATATTATGGCAACAAAACTATTGCTCTAAAATCCGTAAAATGGAAATTCTATGTCAAACTCTATGAATAGGTTCTGTGACTATCGGAGAGTCTATAAATATCTCTAATTGATATCCCAAGCACCTCAAATGTGCTTACTTGTTTATCTCTTAAACGACCCAAATGTGCTTGTATTTACTCATGAAAATGATCAATTTTGTCTCATTTTATAGGCTCTATAACTATTGCTAAAAAAATCCCTAAAATTAAAATTCCATATCAATCTCCATCTATAGGCTCCGTGAATATAGTGGAGTCCTAAATATCTGTTATTGACCCCACAAACTACTCAAATGTGCTTGTATTTACACATAAAAATGGACAATTTAGTCTCATATTATAGGCAACAAAACTATTGCTCCAAAAATCCGTAAAATGGAAATTCTATGTCAAAGTCTATGAATAGCTTCTGTGACTATCGTAGAGTCCATAAATATCACTAATTGTTCCCCCAAACGCCACAAATGTGCTCACATGTCTATCTCTTAAACCACCCAAATGTACCTGTATTTACTCATGAAAATGGGCAATTTTATCTCATTTTATAGGCTCAAAAACTATTGCTAAAAAATCCCTAAAATAAAAATTCCAAATCAAACTCCATCTATAGGCTGCGTGAATATAGTGGAGTCCCAAAATATCTGTTATTGACCCCACAAAATACCCAAATGTGCTTGTATTTAGACATAATAATGGGCAATTTAGTCTTACATTATAGGCAACAAAACTATTGCTCAAAAAATCCGTAAAATGTAAATTCTATGTCAAACTCTATGAATAGGTTCTGTGACTATCGTAGAGTCCATAAATATCTCTAATTGATCCCCCAAACGCCCCAAATGTGCTCACTTGTTTATCTCTTAAACGACCCAAATGTGCTTGTATTTACTCATGAAAATGATCAATTTTGTCTCATTTTATAGGCTCTATAACTATTGCTAAAAAAATCCCTAAAATTTAAACTCCATTTCAAAATCCATCTATATCCTCCGTGAATATAGTGGTGTCCTAAAATATCTGTTATTGACCACACAAACTACTCAAATGTTCTTGTATTTACACATAAAAATGGGCAATTTAGTCTCATATTATTGGCAACAAAATTATTGCTCAAAAAATCTGTAAAATGGAATTCTATGTCAAACTCTATGAATAGGTTCTGTGACTTTCATAGAGTCCATAAATATCTCTAATTGATCCCCAACGCCTCAAATGTGCTCACTTGTTTATCTCTTAAACGACCCAAATGTGCTTGTATTTACTCATGAAAATGATCAATTTTGTCGCATTTTATAGGCTCTATAACTATTGCTAAAAAAATTCCTAAAATTAATATTCCATTTTAATCTCTATCTATAGGCTCCGTGAATTTTGTGGAGTCCTAAAATATCTGTTTTTGACCCCACAAACTACTCAAATGTGCTTGTATTTACACATAAAAATGGACAATTTAGTCTCATATTTTAGGCAACCAAACTATTGCTCAAAAAATCCGTAAAATGGAAATTCTATGTCAAACTCTATGAATAGGTTTTGTGACTATCGTAGAGTCCATAAATATCTCTAATTGACCCCCCTAACGCCTCAAATGTGCTCACTTGTTTATCTCTTAAACGACCCAAATGTGCTTGTATTTAGTCTTAAAAATGATCAATTTTGTCTCATTTTATAGGCTCTATAACTATTTCTTAAAAAATCCCAAAAATTAAAATTCCATTTCAATCTCTATCTATAGGCTCCGTGAATTTAGTGGAGTCCAAAAATATCTGTTTTTGACCCCGCAAACTACTCAAATGTGCTTGTATTTACACATAATATGGGCAATTTAGTCTCATATTATAGGCACAAAACTAATGCTCAAAAAATCCGTAAAATGGAAATTCTATGTCAACTCTATGAATAGGTTCTGTGACTATCGTAGAGTCCATAAATAGCTCTAATTGATCACCCAAACGCCTCAAATGTGCTCACTTGTTTATCTCTTAAACGACCCAATGTGCTTGTATTTACTCATGAAAATGATCAATTTTGTCTCATTTTATAGGCTCTATAACTATTGCTAAAAAATCCCTAAATTAAAATTCCATATCAAACTCCATCTATAGGCTCCGTGAATAGTGGAGTCCAAAAATATCTGTTATTGACCCCACAAACTACCCAAATGTGCTTGTATTAACACATAAAATCGGCAATTTAGTCTCATATTATAGCAACAAAACTATTGCTCAAAAATCCGTAAAATGGAATAATCTATGTCAAACTCTATGAATAGGTTCTGTGACTATCGTAGAGTCCATAAATCTCTAATTGATCCCCCAAACCTCAAATGTGCTCACTTGTTTATCTCGTATACACCCAAATGTGCTTGTATTTACTCATGAAATGATCAATTTTGTCTCATTTTATAGGCTCTATAACTATTGCTAAAAAATCCCTAAAATTAAAATTCCATATCAAACTCCATCTATAGGCTCCGTGAACTATAGTGAGTCAAAACTAACTGTTATTGACCCCATCACAAACTTCTCAAAATCGTGCTCGTATTTAAACATAAATATGGGCAATTTTAATTGTTCAATTCTTTGGGACAAACTATTGCACAAAAAATCGCAAAATGGAATCTCTAGTCAAACTCTAATGAATAGGTTTTGGGCGACTAATTCGTAGAGTCTTAAATATCATCTAACTTGTTCCCCTAAACGCCTCCAATGCTGCACACTATGTTTGTACATTCTCTTAATCCCTCTTAACACGAACCCAACTGGTCTTGTATTACTTAATGAAAATGACTCAATTTCTTGTCTCATTTTTATAGCTCTCTACTATTGCTAAAAACATCCCTAATACTAAAATTCCCATATCCCGTGCATCCATCTTACTATCCTGCGTGAATTAAGTGGAGTCCCCCATAAATATCTGTTATTGACCCCCAGAAACTTACTCAAATGTGCGTTTATCGTCGCCTTTAACGTGCGACCAACAAAAATGGGACCAACTATTTAGCGATACTCAGATGTAAATGACGCCACAAATCTATTGCCCTCTCAACAAACACCTAAAATGTAATAATTCCCTATGTCAACTCTTCATGCAATAGTGATTCCTAATTGACTTTCAAAGTAGAATGCTGAGTGACTCATACTGAATATCTCTAATGGGTCCCTCAACGCTCCCAAATGTGCTTCGCCGTTGTTTGTAATCCTTACTGACCCAAAATTTGGTGCTTGTTATTTACTCAAGTACAAATGTATCAGTTAATTGGCACTCATGTGTAATAGCCCTATAAAACTAATTGTCATAAAATAATCAAAAATTCCACCCATCAATTACAACCTCCAATTACAAAACTTCCCTTCTATCTCCTCCCGTAAGATAGTCCTACAAGTGGAAGTCCCGAACAATATCTGTTTATACGACCCCCCAAACTACTCAAACATGCGCTTGTATTTTACACAATGAAAACTGGCAATTTATCACAAGGGAAACAAAATATGAGCTTGGTTCAACAAAATATAAATTGATACTCAAACGACTCTGTAAAATTGAAAATGTCAATGTACCAAACTCTATGAATTAGACTTCCCTGTGAGCTACCGGAAGATTTGCGATATAACAGTATCTCTAAATTGATCTTCTCAAACGCCTCAAATGGTGCTGCACCTAAAAATTTGACATAAATGATGACGGATACAATTTATAATACTATAGAGAATAAGCCCCAAGATATTGTGATTTTATCACTTCATTAAACGACCTCCAAACATGTGCGTGGTCTATTTCTCTACCATGAAAAGAGCCATTTGTGGTCCTCATGTAAATAGGCTCTATATGCTGTCCTAAACACAAACGTTCTCTTTAATTGTCACATTTCTTAGGCATGCGTACCAAGGCTAGAGTGGCTCCGTGAATATAAGTGGAGTCCTAAAAATAGCTCTTTGTTGGGACCACCGAACAACTACTGCAAATGATCTTTCGGTTAGTTTTACCATAAAACTGGAGAATAATCTCCCTATTATAGGCAACATACTAGTGCTAAAAAAAAAATCCGTAAAATAAATTCTATGGTCAAACCTACCTATGTGAGGTTCGAGGCAACTATACGTAAGAGTTATCCCCAACTAATTGTCTAATTGAATCCCTTCAAACGCACAAATGTGCTTACTTCTCGTTTTATCTCTTCCAACCCACAATGTGCCCTTTGTATTTACTCATGAAAGGATCCAATTTTTGTCAATTCATTTTATTAGCGCACTCTATACTCTTGCTAAAAAAACCACACCTAAACTATATTCAAATCACGCCATATCAATCCTCATTCATACTCCGCGGATAGGCTGCCGTGAGTAGAGTGGAGTCCTCCTAAACTACTGTTATTTGCCACACCAAAGACCTCCCCACAAATAACCCAATCGTGTTGCATTAGTTATTTTAACCCATAATAAAGTGGTCAATTCTAGTCTCACATTAAGGCAATCAAAACTATTTGCTCAAATCCGTAAATGGAAATTCCAATATTACTCTAATGAATAGGTTCTGTGACTACCGTAAGTCCCATAAATATCACTAATGATCACCCACTGCCTTTATGGTTTGTACTTCTCCCTTATTTTATCCCAAAAACGACCCACAATGTGCTGTGTATTTACTCATCGAAAAAGGATCCAAGTTTTTGTCTCCCTCTCATATTTATAGGCTCCTATAACGATTAGGTCTAAAACAAAAAATATAAAGTCCTTAAAATTAAAATTCCATAACACTCCATCGTATAGGTTTCCGTGTAATATAGTGCGAGTCCAAACATATCTTTATTGCCCCCCCCCAACTACCCCATGTGCTGTATTAACACATAAAAAATCGGCAAATTTAGTCCTCATATTTAGGGAAACAAACTATTGCTCAAAATCCGTAAAATGAAATATCTTGTCAAACGCTATGATAGGTTCAGTGCATATCGTAGTGTCCCAAATAACTCTCTAATTCTCTCCCCCTACACGCTTCAAACGTGCTCACATTGATATTATCTCGATACCTCACAATGTGCTTGTATGTACTCAGTGAAAATTGTACTCCCAAAGTTTTGTCCCATTGGAATAGCCTTCTTATAACACGTCTTGCGAAAAAAAATCCCAAAACATTTTAAACTTCCGCGTATACCAATACGACCAATCTTGGTCGTTTGCCGTGAATATAGTGATTCTCGTAAAATAAATCTGTTTTGACCCCACAACTAACCCCTACTCTAAAATGTGGTGCTGAATTTTAACACATAAAAAGTGACAATTAGTCTCATATATAAAGTTACAAATATTGCTCAATAATATCCGTAAACTGCAAATCTATGTCAAAATCTATGAATTAGGTTTCGTGCCTATCGTAGAGTCCCATAAATATCCTTGTTAATTGATCCCCCAGATGCCTCAAATGTTCTCCCCTTTGTTGTTATCTCTTTAACGACCCAAATGTGTTTGCGTAATTTCCACACACATGAAAATGATCCAATTTTTGTCCTCACATTGTGATAGTGCTTCGTCTAACAAATGTGCGATAGAAAAATCCCTATACTACAGTCCTATCAAACTCCCATCGGATCTGCATGCCGTGAATATGTAGATAGGTCCCAAACAATTTCTGTTTATTGACCCAGCAACCTACCCAATGTGCTTTCATCACCCATAAAAATAGGCAATTTATAGTGCTCATATTATAGGCAATCAAAACTATTGCTCAAAAAAATATACCTGTAAATGAAAATTTCTTATTTCAAACTCTATGAATAGGTTTCGGTATCTATTCGGAGAGTCCCTAAATAATGCGTCTAATTTATCCCCCTACCCTCTAACAAAATGTGCTCACCTTTTTTTGTTTATCTCTTAAACGTCCCACATGTTGCATTTGTATCATTTGTTATGTCATGAACTGATCCCACTTTTGTGTCCGCTCTTTGTAATGAGGCTCTAATAACTATTGCTATCAAATAAATCCCCTATCAAATTTAATGTACTCCATTTTTCCAACCTCCGATCTTATCTCCGTGAAATAGTATGTGTCCTAAAATGCTTTAATGTGACCACACAACGATCTCGATGTGCTTGTTTCTTTCACATAAAAGGGCAATTTTAGTCTCATTTAGAATGCAACTGATAAGTATATTCTCAGATAAAGCTGCAAAGGGAACGGTCGATGGCACCTCTATGATAGGTTTCAGTGACTACCGTAAGAGTTGCAATAAAACTCTCAAGTGATCTCCCAACAGCCCTCAAATGTCTCCTTTTTTTTATCTCTTAACCGACCCCATGTGCTGTGTATATCTGACTCATACAATGATCAATTTTTGTTCGCATTTTTATAGGCTCTAGAACTATTGCAAAAAAAATCCCTAAATTATAAATTTCATAGCAATCTCCATCTATAGCCCCGTGTGAAATTTTACCATGGAATGAACCACTAAACCACTATCTGTTTTGACCCATATACTACGGTCAGATGAGCCTTGTATTTTCACGATATAAGTATGTAAACACAATCATTCTCTTTAATAGGACCCACAGAACATAATGGAAATGCGCCCAAAAATTCAGTACAATGAGAAACTTTCTATGTTCCAAACTCTATGAATGTTATTTTCAGTGTGCCATAACGCAGAGGTTTCTCACAGAAAATATTGATTCTGATTATCCATCCCACACCAAGTCGCCTAAATCAACTTGTGCTTACGGTTATGTTTATCTCTTCTAAACGACCCAATGTTTTGTTGTATGTTACGCCATTTAAAATGAGCAATTTTCTTGTCTCATTTTATCTTATAGTGCTCTCCTACCCTTGCTAAAAAAATTCCCTAAATTAGAAATCCCTATCTAACTCCACTCCTATAGTTCTACAGCTGCGTAGAATAGTATTGAATCCCAATAATATATGCTTGTTCATTTGTTCACCCAACAATACTTCCAAAATGTAGCTTGGTATTTTACACATAATAAAGGGGCAATGTAGTCTCACACTATAGCATCAAAACGATTGCTACCAAATGATGTCTATAAATTAAGCCGTCAAAACTGGAAATTACCATATTAATTTCCAGACTCATATGGTTTGTGTTGACATCCTGGATATAATAGAGGCCAGCAAAGCGCGAATTTGATCACTCCCAATATCATCCCGGATAGGGCACACTGAGTCGATCACCTAAAACGCCTTCAAATTGTTGCTTGCCGTAGCACAATGACACCATGATCGTGAAGTTTTGGGGGGCTGTCCTTTTAGAGGCTCTACTATAACTATTATTGCGAAAAAATCCGAAAGTAAAAGGCCAGAACAACGGCCCGCGATGAGGGGCCGGGAATATAGGGGAGTGTCCAAATATCGTCTAATATACACACCACGACCGCACTTACAAAACTACGCCAAGGGGCTCGGATCAGTCACAGAAAAAGTCGGCAATTTCGTCTCATATTATAGGCTACCAAACCTATGTGCTTCCCATATATTCGTAAAATGAAACAAGTCGATGCTCAAACTCTTATGAATACGGTTCTGTGCTATCGTAGAGTCCCTAACTATCTCTATTGATCCCCGCAAAAACGCGTCAAATGTGGGCCCACTTGTTTTATCGTCGTATACGACCCAAATGTGCTTGTATCTACTTATGAAACTATCCTATTTGTCCCTCATTTTATAGTGGCTCTATAAACTATTGCTTAAAAAATCCAAATTCCAAAAATTAAAACTCCATATCCAAATAACTCCATCATAGCTCGTGCATATAGTGGAGTCCTAAAATCCTATTTTTCTGACCCCACAAACCTACTCAATTATGTGGCCTTGTAATTTAAACAGTAAATATGGGCAATTTAGTCTCAATTATGGCTAACAAACTATTGCTCAAAAAAAAAGAAAAAATCCCGCAAAATTGAATTCATGTGCAAACTCTCTGAATAGTTTTTGTGACATCGTAGAGTCTATAAAATCTCTAATTGTCCCCCGCCAACACCCTCAAATGTGCTCACCTTGTGATCTCCTTAAACTGAACCCAAAATTTCATTTTATACATATACTCATAAGAAAACGATCAATTTGTCTCATTTAAGAGGTCTTCTATAACTAATTTGCTAAAGAAATCCCTAAAATTAAAATTCCATATCAACTCCACCACCAATATGCTCCGTGAATACATGTGGACCAACATGTGTCCTAAAATAAACTGTTTTTTGACGACCGCACAAACTAACTCAATGTGCTTTGTAGTACCATAAATATAGGCAACTAATTTAGTCTCCAAATTAGTCACAAAACTAGTTGCTCAAAAAGCCGCAAAATGGAAATTCCAATGTCAACTCTATGAATAGGTTTGGTGACTATCGTAAGTCTATAAATATCTCTAATTGGTTCCCTACACACGCCCTTCAAATGTAGCTCACTAATTGTTTATACACTATAACACCCAAATGATGTGTAGGCTTTGTATTGACATACAATAAAAATGCATCAATTTTGCGATTCATTTTATAGGGCCTATACTATTCCTAACTCAAAATCCCTTATCAAATTTATACATTTATCCATTATCAATCTTTCCATCTATAGGTGCTTCCGTGTGAATATAGTTGGATAAGTCCTTAAAATATACCATTTTTGAAGAGACACCGACAAAACTACTCAGAATTGAGACTGTTATTATACACATCAAGAAATAGACAGCTGTCTCATATTCTAGGCAACATAACTAATTGCCCCCCAACAACAAAACAATCCGATATAAAGGTGAACAATCTCATAATTTCGAACATGCTATGCTTAAAAGGTATATATGGGCACATCAGTCTGTCACATGACAGGTCCAATAAGCTATCCGAAGTGAGCACATTTAAGACCAAAGCAGCAAACGGCACGTATATGTGCCTAGCCCCGCTAGGTATGCTCCCTTAACAACGACCCAAACAGGGGCGCGCTTACTACTCCCACAAAAAATCAAGTGAAATAAAAGTGAGGGTTCATAAATTATGTGGGGGGCAGCAGGGTGAGGCGCGATACTATTGGTGCGAAAAAAGTCCTGATGAAACTAGAAACGGCCAGAACTGCACTCACATAACGCGCAACGGGAGGGGCCAGGGAATAGCCGTCACAGATCCATAAGAGGTATCGGGGAGGGACCCCCACAGCATTCCTGCCCAAAGGACGCAGGGGACGAGAACAACATAAAAATAGGGCGGCAAGGGAAGGTGCAGCAATAGGGAGACAAGGCAAACACACAACGAGGCGAGGCCCACTAAGCCGTGATAACAATATTATGAACACCGGCTGAGTGCTGCAAACGCTAGTCAAGAGGGCGGGGACTATCGAGACGGCCCGAATGAGGCGCTAAATGACTCAGGCCCCCAAACAGCGCGCAAGGGCGCACGGGGGAGACCTCCAAGACGAACCAAATGGGGCGGGGAGGGACGCAGTAGAAGAAGGAGCAAGGGGGGCGCAGGATGAGAGGCGGCAGAGGACGAGTGGGCGACAAAAAAGCCCAGAAAGGAAAACGGCCAGAGCAACGCCAGCGAGAGGCTCTCCGAAATACGTGGTGTCCCAAATATATGTGATGACCCACAAACTACTCAATGTGTGGCTCTAGTATTTAAACAAACCATACATATGGTCAAGTTTGACGTCGCATATTATTGCAACCAAAGCTATTGCACAAAAATCCGCAAAATGGAAATTCTATTTCCAACTCTACGCTAGTGTATCTTTTTGTGACTACGAGAGTCCATAAATATCTCTAATTGGGCCCCCAAATCGCCTCAAATGTCCTCACGTTGCGTTTCATCTCTTAAACGCCCCATAATAGGCTTTGCATTTACTCATCAAAAATTGATCACTGTTGTCTCGTACTAGGGCGCGATAACTACTGCTAAAAAATCCCTAACAATTTTAAAAGGCCATACCAGCTCCATCAATGAGGCACCCGTCGAAGATAAGGGAGTCCTAAAGATTCGTTTCGGGACACCCTACAACTCCTAACACAAACAAAGGGCTTGAGGGATCAAATAAGACCAAAGTGTACACGGGAGGTACACAATATTAGAGGGAACAAACACTAGTGAGCTCAAAAAAACGCCATAAACTGGAAATCTAATGCAACAAGACAGACTAGATGGGCTGGAACTACTCAGTAAGCCCGAAAAGATCTCTAATTGATCCCCGACGCCGCAAAGGGCGCCCAGGGTGGAGCGCTTAAACAACCCGAGGGGCGGGGAGGGACGCAGGAAAAGGTAGCTATGGGTGGGCGGCTAGGTAGGTCGCGCGCGATCTATTGCTTCAAAAGCCCGCGAAGAGCTCCAAAGGTCACCAGAGCACAAACTCCATGACGATAGGCTCTTGGCGGGAAACTAGTGAGGGGAGTCACAAAAAGCTAGCGTGGAAGGGACGACCCCAGAAAACTCCCCAAAGGGCGTGGAAGGAACTCAATAAAAAGGGCGCAGGGAGAGCGCAGAGGAAAGAGGCAATCAAAACAATGGCGGCAAAAGAAAGCGGACAAAAGAGAAAAGGCTGGCACAACGCGAGAGAGGTGCGGGGACTAGAGCATTAAGGCCAAAAGAGCTGCAGAGGATGAGCCCACCAAATAGCAGCCACCAAAGGTAGCGCGTGGGTGGAGCGGCGCGGAAACGACCAAAGTGCTGGGAGTACGCAGCAGGAAAGGAGCACGGGGGGCGCAGCGGAGAGTGGCTCGGAGCACGGGAATAAGGTGAGAAAAAAAAGAGCGCCAAACCATAAAACACAGCCAGGGCAACGCCAGCGGAGCTCCGGGAAGAGAGGGAGGCCGAAAAGACAGGGAGGGACGGGCACACAAACGAGCCAAGGGCGGGATGGACACTAAAAACGGGCAATGTACAACGTCCGCAGATGAGGGGCGAACAAAGGTGATGGTCGTACGAAAAGCGTGTTGACACAGGAAATTCTTGTCAAACACATCTGCGAGGAAAGGAGGCTGGACGTAAACCAGGAACTGAGGTCAGAATAGATGCGCGAGGGGAGTCGCGCAAGCACCGCAAAGGGGGCGCACTGGGGGTAGGCGCTAAACGGACCCAAAGGGGCGGTAGGGTCGCATGTCAAGGAGCAAGGTGGGCGAGGGGAGAGGCTACAGAGAACGAGGGAGGCCCGATAAAAAAAGCCGGGGAAAAGGGAACAGGTCGCCCTGATGGCATGCGCCAGCGAGAGGAGCCGGAGAAGCAGAAGGGGAGGCGGAAAAGAGCGAGGAGGGGGGACCTCCACAACATACATACAGCATGATCTTGGATGTACACATAAAAATTGGACATTTACATAGTCTCATG
>JACGCM010002437.1:0-27880 GCA_014058105.1 Kingdonia uniflora | reverse complement strand
TTCTACTGTCTAAAACTCTAAACTAATGTATGCCATAGTCCAAACTATGCCAATGAAGTAATCAAACGACAGACACATAATAAAATGTCACAAAAAATGTCTATCGTCTGTTATCTTTCATATTTTTCCTTCTCTGATCTTATTCACTCAGATTAGAAGTTTCCTGTCCGAGGTCCTTAGACTAATTATAATCAAACAATAGACATGTAAAATGTCACAAAAAATGTCTATCCGTCTATTATTCTTCATCATCTTTTTCTTCTCTGATCTCTTCTTCACTCAGATCAGACGTTTCCCTGTCCGAGGTCCCTAGACTACCTATGATATACCAAGAAGTATCGGTACTAATACCACTGAAAAAAAATAATCGTTATTTTAGCACAAACAAAGTGGATGAGGATAGGTCTTCTCCATACTCCCTCCCCACTGTTTTCCTTTCGTGTCTTTTCTTCTTCTCTCTCTCTCTCTCTCTCTCTCTAGATTATTTTAGTTGTAAATAATGGCGGACAAATCGGTTCCCCAATTCGATTCATACCCATTTCAATTCGACACTCATCTAACAAAACCCACTCTCCAATTTCTCTAATTTTACCCCTTTGATTTGTGATAATAGACGATGCCGATTGCATTAGAAAACAATAGTAACAGAATCCAAAGATTGGGGTTTACTCGTGGTGGGTTATCTTGTATAACCATGTTCAATTCGTCGGAATCAGTGACTGTGAACATGGCCGGAGATCAAATGGTACCGATGATGAAGAAGAGCAAAACCCCAGTAGAGGAGGAGTCAGATTCTTGTAGCTCGTCTTCAATTGGGAAGAATAGCGATGTATCGGGTGTATCCGACGGTGGTGGTGGTGATGATGATGAGAACGAAGTTCAGAGTTCGTATAAAGGACCGTTGGATACTATGGATGCTTTGGAGGAGGTTTTGCCAATCAAGTGAGTATCTTTTACAGAAGTTAGTTTCTTATGACCTGTTTGGTTGATTCAAAATGGGTTTTTTTTAATGGAAATGGTGATCCTTCAGTATAGAGATCGAAAAATATAGTCTGGGGTGATCGAAAAATGTCTTCTTTTTGTATCTGTTTGATTTGCGTAAACCCCATAGATAGTTTTTTGTGTGTGTGTGTGATGTGTGGTGTTGATGGTAATCTTTTAAGAGTTTAGCGATTAAATACTCTTAAAGGAGAAGATTAAAGCTTGGTAGATTTTAAAAGCCTCAGTTTTTGAGTAAGCATGTGTCCTTAACAGTGAGTCAGTGATTCATGACCTTCGAAATAATTATCAAGTTGCTCCCGAGGTTACAATTGCATTTTGTTTGGTTGATCTTATTTTAGAGTTTGATTCATTTGCTTAGTTAATGGTAGTAGACCTTAATAGATTGTGAGGTCTTCTGTCTGTCCCTTAGGGGATATCCGATATAATTGAACTATGGCGAGTTCTTATATAAGCTCTTTTTGACAGAGTCACAATCAGAAAGTGGAATTCCAAATCAGTTTTATTTTGTTACAGAGTTGCAAGTGAGTAATCAATCAGTCTTCAAATATTATCATATATAGTGTAGTCTACTTCATCGTATTACTTGCCTTTCTTTGTTTCAAGCAAGCATTTGTGTTGGACGTTCTTTCTATGGCTTTCCAATCTACGTATTTTAATGTTTGTTTTCAATGTCATGTTCTCTTATACGTCATTTACAACCTTTTTCTAACATGGTATACAAGTCTTCATTGTGCGATTTACGCCTTAAATTATAACATGATAGACAAGGCTTCATTTTGTGAATTTAAATTGTGTTTGGTATGAAATGATAGAGGAGACCAATTTTATTGATAATATTATATTGTTGGTTCATTGTATATGGCTAATGATTTGACTTTGGTAAATTGTAGGAAAGGAATTTCTAGATTCTACTCTGGCAAATCAAAGTCCTTTACCAGCCTAGCAGATGCATCCTCTTCATCCTCCTTGAAAGACATTGTCAAACCAGAGAATGCTTACACAAGGAAACGAAAGAACCTGCTCGCCTTTACTTTGTTAGAGAAGAACCGAAACCTCCCTCTGAGACCTAATGTTGGGAAAAGATCCACAAATTTTAGTAGAAGCACCGTAAATCTTGCAGCCATGAGCAGCTCCGACTCCGAGAACAAATATACAGGTGAAAACTCAGTTCCTGTATCTTTGTCTCCACCTCGGATGCGTCCGCCTTTACATCCACAACCTAAAGCTTCTCCACCCAAACGAACTTTCACTTCTTGGAGATCCTTCTCTTTAGCAGACTTACAGTCTGCCGATGCTGATGGAGCAACTAATAGTTCAAATAGCGTTTTGATTAGTAAGATAGCGGAGGATGATTAGCTCTATTAAACCGAGCCCTTTCCCCCTTGATATATAAATATATATATGTAACCTAAACAATGTTTGGTATGTTTGTATATAAAGGTGTGTTTGAGGTCACATCTTGCTCTATTTTCCTTTTAAAGCATCACTAGCAGGAGAGCATTTGGTTGCTCCTAGTATAAAATAACAGCTATGGCATTTGGTTTGCCGTTGCTCTTAAAATTGCCGAATGGGAACAATGGGTTTCTACATAAAGATAAGAGAAGAACGGGAGAAGAGAGAACCAATAGGAGAGGCCACTGAAAGCCATTCTTTACAACAAGCCAAAGTCGCAAATCTTTGTATACTTGTGTACTACGTTTTCATAATTTCTAAGTCTTCGCATACTTTGTGAGCAATGTCAATTTCTAAGTCAATCTTCTCCTATTGAAACCAAAACCCTCCAATCAAAGGGAAGTCTTTATCACATCACAAAGTCTAGGCTGCATTTGTTCTTCTTTGAGAAGTAACTTTTCAATATTTTATGTGATTGAGAAGGACTTATTTGCTTTAGGAGAGGAGGAAAGAATGTGTACTTGGTTTTGGGTAAACGATAAACCCCACAAGGCCTAAAGCTTTTGTTCTAAATTTACAGAGTTTCGAGAGAGAGAGAGAGAGAGAGTTGGGGAGTTGTTGGATTGGGTTTTCTTGACCTTTGATTAGCCGGCAAAACAAATATCGCAGCAGCACCCCGTAATGCAAAACCACCAATATGCCTCTCTGCTGAGCTTCCCAATACCACTTACCAAAAGGCAAAACCACCAAACTAGTGGTTTTGGGATGCCTTTGCCCCTTTGCTGAAGATGCTCTTATGATGCATGCATTCATTGAATGTTGCCACACTTTCTTCTATTTTATGAGCGGGCCCTGCTTTTAGCAACTGCCCCTCACTCCCCACCTGGTACATATATGCCATTTAGGTTCAGTTTGGTTCGTTTCAAACATAATGCAAATAGAAGCAATTTACATTTCTAACCGCTTCCATGTGTTTAGTTCGATTTGCAATTACACAAATGTGGTGCCTGTAAAATATTTGTATGTGTTTGGTTCACTTTTGCAAAGCAAACAACTTGTATTTCAATGCAAAAATTTATTTTTTTACTTGCATTTGGTTGAATGAAAAATCTTTACAACATAGTTTGTATTTAGGCTTTCCGCTTGGGAGAGAAAATAAGATAAAAACAATGACCTAGGGATAAAAAAAATGGTAGTTATCATTTGCATAACAATGCACTAAGTACCTAACTAAACATAAACATCAATATGCAATTAATCACACTTGCAGTGCATTGCATTCATGCCTTTTATTGAAAAAATTCCCCCAATTTTTATTCCAATGCATATCATTGCAAATGCATCGAATTTGCATTGTATCGTACTTGCAGCGAGAGTTAGTGTCAATGTTATGGTAAAGTTATCTCTGTTTTTTAACCTTAATTTACCAGAAGAAGCAACAGAGAGAAGGCCAGAGCTACAAAATAGTATTTACAGAGAAACCCAAACAACAAAACACAAAGTAAAACCTGCTAAAATTACACAAAAAACGGTAACCATATTAACTGTCACTGACAGCCTTCTTCTCCAAGGTCCACAAAGAGCAGAATGAAACAGGCTGACCTTTCCACCATAGCCGAGCAAACCCGTCTTTCTCGTCGACTCTCATTTCCCAATTCGAATCGTATTTCCTCAACAAAGCCCGGCCTCCATCGATGGCGTCCTCTCCAAACCCCTCCCCAGAGAATCCAACTCCTCCAATCCTCTCGCACCACTTGTCCTTCGCTTCATTCAGCTCTCCCCTATTTACCAATGCCATCGCCGCCTCCCCTTCCACAATGCGTCTAAACTCGCATTCTCGTCCCTTGAAAGCTGCACTTGTAGAGTCCAAAAATTCCACAAGTAGTCCACTTTTCTCGCAAACCCAGTCGCGAAATCACTGCATTGGATGCAACTACACTCCATGTCATTATCGCAAAGAATCAAAGCCTTTGGGTGTAAATCTTTGAGTGTTTTTATGAAGTTCGTTCGATGGTCGTCTGGGGTTGTGTGGTTTAAGTGGTGGAGACGGAATTGCGCACAAATAATCAAGGTCTCATTATCGTCTTGGAGGCGTTAATGATTTGTGGGGTTAGAGTTTGTAAAGATTGGTTCTTGATGAGGTTGATTTGGAAGTTGAGGTTGTATGATTTGGCGAATCGGAGGAGAATGGAGGGGTAGTCGTCACCGGACGGTCCCGTGGAAAATGGGGCAGAAGAATTTTGGGCGGTTTCAGCTATTATTGTGAGGCGGAGAAGTGGTGGAGGTCCACCGGCTCGGCGACTCAAAGCTTCAAATAGAGTAGGCCACTGGAGACCGTGAGAGACTCCGATATCAAGAATGTGAACATTTTTAGAATAATTTGGTTCTTTTGCCAAAACTTGAATTATAGAAGCATTGGCGATTGTATTGTAAACGCAAACCATGGACTAACTTCGTTAAATTTGAGAAGCGCCTGCTGGAACAATCGCGGCTCCGTCGAAGCATAATTGATGGGCGGAGGAGATAAAGTTGACGTTGGAGAGGAGGAGAGGTGCTGAGTGAGTGCGCGAAGGCCATGAGCTGCAAGGCGGTGGTTAGCATCGCCAGAAGGAGAAGCCAGCTCATGAAGAACATATAAAAGATGTTGTATCCGCGTTAGATTACGGTGGTCATAGCGGAAGCACACGGATTGAGCAACTGCTCCGCCCATCTCCCTTCTTTATTGTTACCATTATTACAATTACTCCCCATTTTCCCTGAACTTTTCTTTGTACTAACCGATCTCTTAATCTTCGTCCTCACTTCCTCTTCCACCACAACTGCATCATTATCATCAGTCTCTAGCGACTTTCTTTTCTTCGATGGATTAGACGGTGAGGATGAAGCAATTGTGGTGCCACTAGAAGTAGTAGTAGTAGCAGTAGTAGCCGCTGGGGATATAACATTGGGGAGAGAAATAGGACTAATGAGATTTTGTTCTTGATCATTACTTTGATCCCACCATTGGTATCCATTTATTTCATCAACATCGTAAGGGTCGTCCATAAACGACGAGAGGAACGACACTGAATCATGTAACCAATCAGAGATGTGATCGGCTCCCCCGCTAGAGTTCGGATCAAGTTGCTCTATTGTCATGGTTGTGCTAGAGAGAGAAAAAGAGAGATGTTTAAGGAGAGGGTGGTGATTGACTTTAGATTGGAGAGACTTTGGTAAGGTGGTGAGAGCTAAAATTATAATATGAAAGACAGTGATGTTATTTGGAATGGAGGGAAACATGAAGACACTAAATAGTATATTCGTCAGTAGGTATTTGGAAGTTGTGATGTTTGTTTACAAGGGTTTTTCGCACAAAAAAAAAAAACTATTTTACGATCCAAAATTGAGGATTGGACAGGACATTTTTCATGAAAATGATGGGTTGGAACTTCGGGATTTCAACTAGGCTGTCAATGATTGGATTTGACCTGTATCCGATTCGGTTCCATCCGTTAACAAAGGATCAGGATCGAAAAATTATTGATCCTCTACGACCCGATCCGTTAACGATCGGGTCATTTACATAACAGATCGGGTTAGGATGCACCATGACCCGATTCTTTAAAAACTCAATCCGTTAGCAATGGTATATACTTATTGGTTACGTATAATAAGTCTCTAATTTTGACTTATTTTAGTATATATAATGCATCATTTTTTAGTTTGTAAGTATGTATTGTCGATAAATGTCTATTGTTCATGGTTTATAAACATATGCTTCGTTGTTAAATGCTAGAACTTAATTTGCGAAAGATTTAAGCATAACGAATTGGATCGGGTCGGATAAGGATCACCTAAATCCTTAAAGAATCGGGTCAGAATCATGAAATTAATGATCCTTTAGGATCACGGGTCGGGCCAGGATCACTTTATTTTTGGTCAAGATCGACCCTCACCTGATCCGTCCATTGACATCTCTAATTTGAACTTAGAATTTAAATTTTTAATAGAGAGTAAGAGACGGCCAACTCTTACCCTACTCCCCTAAAATAGACTTGTATTTTGGTATTATTGGCCCTAAAGTATTCGAGAAATTCGTAAACTGCCATAACTCCAGTCATCATAGATCACTCTTTTTCGTAGTGAATAGTAGTCTACTCATTCATCTTGTTTCTCCTCATCTACTGTGCTCAGTGGACCCTTTTCTCCTACTGATATTGCCCACCTTATCTCTGCTTTAAAAGTAAATGGTAATCAAACTTTCTTATCAGATATATCGATGAAGCATAGCTTCAGAATCGGACAAGGTAATTAAACTTTGCAGTTATGGAGAACTCTTGACTATCTATCATATATTTTTTATGAAGAATTATCTATCTATCTATCTATCTATCTATCATATCTGTAGGAATGTCACATATCCTTCAAGTCCCTCATCAAATACAATACGTTAACACTGCACGTCTGCACCTAACATCTCCAAACTTGGCAGTGCTCGGGAATCCTCCACATTCTGGACTTTGGTTTTACCTCCTACAGATTTCAGAGCTATATACTCCATGGAGAAGCTAGGAATAGCTTTCATTAGACATTGATGTAGTTCTCCGGCGCAAGGCTTTAGTCCTCCTTATGTATAAAGTCCTACGATTATGTAATAAAACTCCAAATTTTTGCCCACAATAAAAAACAGAAGAAATAAACATTGCACATAACAGTGCCCAACACGATAAAGAATATGATTATTGTGCCCCTTATATTATTGAAAAGGTTGCCCCATCGGCAAGTTATCCTTCTTGCATAGATTTCTCACCCCACAACCTTCAGTTGCAGACTTAGGGTCACTTTGTTAAATCTTCTTTCCTGGATAGTGTCCTACTGTCCTGCTATTAAATAGGAGGGGTTGCAGAGTTTCTAAGGCTGCCTAGTAGCCTAACCAAACCCTTGCAGGTTAACCATGCATATCCACTCCATGGAAGCTCCACATTGATGTATACATAAATTTGTTATGTCTGTTCAAATTTCTGCTATTTTTACATATTTCTCGTAAGTTGAGGTCTCAAAGGCCAACCTAATTTATGTTGTATAACTATCTTGTGGTTTTTCTTTTTTCTTTTAAGAAAATTGTGGGGGTTCTCTGTCATCTTTTTAATATTTTCACGGAATATCAAAACTGACATCCTGATTACAGATTTATATCAGCAAAATCCCCATTTCTCTCTTTTTGCTCTCTTTGAAACAGAGTATGAAATGCTTCTTAAAATGTCAAGTGATAGGTTTAATCTCCATGGTAATGGGGCGCTTTCAGTGTCGGCTTCTATATTATTAAGAATTCAAGATGAAGTTTTTTTTTCTTTTGAAATGGTCCTTTTTTAAACTATGTTTTTTGTAAGGTCCACAGATGTCATATTCTATATACTTGTAGTTTATTTTATTTTTCTCCTGTTCAATGATGCGGTTTTGAATAATGTAGAATGAAATTAAGCAGTTTAAATCCACCCATTAACTTTTCTTCTTCTATAAATTTCAAGGTATTAATATTAATTTAAGCACACTATGAGGGCAATATTCCTGAAATAGTGTATATCTTTTCACTGTGATCAATTCATTCTGAAGTTAAATGTTGGCTTCTAGAATAATACATAAAAAAGGATTCTTTGGTTCCAATAAAAATATATCGATCATCATATAAATATCCCAAATGCCTAAAATGCAGTAATGAAATCCAAAAATAAAAAGAGTCACTTGTATAAACTAGGAAGTCAGAAATTAAAATCTAACCATTTGGTGTAGTAGACGCATGTCTTTGGAGAGATGACCCCATCAGGAGTGCAATCACTTATTCTCGGACAAACACCACATGGAATCGAACCCAATGCACCAACTTTCTCGACCCCTGCACTATTTAAGCATTTGTAACATGTTTTCCCCCTCGGAATATCCGCAAAATCCCCAGTCTCGCTACTCTTCAACTCCTCAACATCTTTATCCAGAATCAAAGTTCCCACAATTTCTTGTATCTGCTTCAATGTAATCTCAAATTTAACAAGCCCATATTTATTAACGGATCCCACAATGTTCTCAAGGGTAGCAACCTTCATCTTGGTGATAATCTTCAAGCACAGTTTCTTCAAATGATTAATCAACTCCGCGTCAAGCTTCCCATCATTATAAAAAGCACCCCCAGTGAGTTCTACTGAAGGTTGAAACTCCACTGCCATATAGCATTTCCCTCTTTTGTTGTGAATGTTAATGACCTCCTTAATCACTTTTTTAGCTAAAAGGGTTTTAACAGACTTAGTAATCACATGGTCTTGCAGTTGCGATTCTCGTCTCATGTCGAACCGCATGATTCCCATATCTTTCTTGCTACGAACTAACTCAAGAAGCGCACGGTCAGGGTCAGTAAGGCCATCAGAGGATGTTTTTGAGTCCACCCGCTTCGCAGGTGCGCGGGGCATCCTATAATATGCATAAAAATCAATACTTAAGATGATACACAAATCTGGGGATTCAAGAACTAAACACCAAGTTTGATATTTAGAATTAAAACTTGTTTCAGGGACATTTGATCAAAAAACTACATGAACTAAAATATTGTTAAATCAAACTAAAATACGAGTGGGGATAGAGATTTGTACCTTTTAATTTGAAATTTGAGAGCTCAAATTCCCTTTTTTTATCTTCGTTTTGGTTGTAATTCTCAAACCCTAGAGGGAAGAGTGGAGGGAGTTACGTTTAGGTTTTGAATATTGAGAAGAAGTTGAAACATGCCAATTGACTTGGCATTTCTTGAGTAAAAGCTGCCGAATTATTCAGCAGTCTTCAGTATACCATTACACAAGAAACGACCTAAGATATAAGATAGATTGGAGAGAAGAAAGAAAGAGCAATGATGTAGATGAAGGGGAGTTTGTTTTTTTGCCTCAGAGTTAATTTGAGTCTGAGTCTGAGTCTGAGAGCACCCACAACAGCTATGTACACCCTGACATGGCGGGTGGATTATCAAATCCACCCTCTTTTCTACCAAAATCGTCTCCCAGCAGCTAGGTGAATCGGTGACGTGGCAGGAGAAAAATCCATCAAATGGTGGATTTGGGTGAAAAATCCACCCTGAGGGTAGATTGAGGGTGAATTCACGCCGCGCGGTTCTGAAGTGCACGTAGCCATAGCGCGCGATTCTGAAGTGAGTGGCAACACATAACCTTTAAGATTATAACACGTGGCTCCTATCCAACGGCTCCCATTAAGCACACTTCAAAACTGCGCGTATATATATAAACCAAGCTTGCCGCGCGGTTTAGAAGTGCGCTGGGATTTTGATGGCTCATATTGAAACACGTGGATGCATCTAGGACGTCCATTTCAAGCGCGTGGTTCAGAACTGCGCTGGGGTGAATTCACCTTGGGGTGGATTTCAAACTGCTGTGGGGGTGGATTGGATTCACCTTCAAATTCACCCAATCCACCCTCTTGACTGTTGTGGATGCACCGAGGGGAGAGAAAAGAAGACTCAGACTCAAATGACATATTTGGATATAAGTGGAGAGGGCAGTTTTAAGTGGAAAAAAAATCTATGCAAAGTAAGAACACTTCTTAAGTGCGATGAGTTAGTCCAAATCACTGAACAAACTCAGACTTAGACCTAGGAGTCTCACTTGGTAAAAAAAAACAAAATGCCCTGAAAAGTAAGAGAACGAAAAAAAAGTGTGACATCTTTATATTTTACTTTCCCCCTCTGAGTTTGACTTGATTAAAACGACCTCTGAGTCTGACTTGATTAAAACACTCCTTTCGGTCGTTTGTCAAGCATAGTTAAACAACGGAATTGGATGGAGTCTATTCCTTTTGCAAGAAAAAAAAAATCAGAAAATGCCACAAATTGCAGTTTATACGTGTTCCTTTTTATCTAACAAACCAAACATGATGCACATATTCCTCATTCCCTTTTACTCTCCACTTCCTTTATCCCTCTCTCGTATGTCATAGAGAATTTCTGATAGAGGAAGATAGGAGAACAACACTATAGTCATGGTATAGTTTAAAGATTACTCCACAATCATAACAATCACTATCTGCAATAAGAACCCCCAATATTGATAGGCTTACAACACCGTCCAATTTTTTTTGAGCGAAAAAAATAATACATCAAGCCACAACGGCCAAACAAGAAACAACATAGTCAACCAATACTTTAGCTTCCATTGGCGAATTAGAGAGAGCGGGCGTAAGGTGTAAGCACCTCCCCAGGACAAATCCATGATTTTTCCTCAAAAGCTTTGACTAGGCGTTGACGGTCAGATAAGAAAATAAATCTCCAGACTTTGTCAATCGCGACTCTCATCCCTCTAAAGTCTAACCACATCTACAACTTCTGCCTCCTCCGCATCGGCTACATGGAAGGAGTCATTCTGCTCATAAAATAATAGAATTAGAACAAATAATACACTCATAGCTACAATACAAATTATTGGGAGACATGCGACATCCACGTTGATGATGCATAAGCCTTATCAATTGCCAAGGAAAGTTGCAATATGGCGTTTAGGGTGGAAACAAGGAGTAATAGGTAAAATTTTGGCAATTTCCTCAGGCATGGTTTTTTACAATTGAAAATGAGATCGTTCCTGGCTTCCTGCTGTTCCAAATGGCAAACATGATGGCACTGGTCTTACTCCAAAGGGAGATAATATCTTTACGAGCATAACTTTTATTAGTTAGCATATCCATTACCTTTCGAAGAAAGTCAAAATAAGGCCAAAAGCTATAATTCCAGGAAAAGTTGGAAGCACACCGGATTTCTTTAATATTCTTACAGCAGAAGAGCGCAGGGGCAGATAGTATCCCTCTTCCCTTCTCCTAGGTGTTGAAGTAAAACTGATAAAACCTTGGAGTATACATATATCTCACTGATTGTATTAATACATGCTCTACATATTAAGCATACTTTGTAAAGCTAACTCTGATGTCCACAGATAAACTATGTCCCAATGCATGCCGTTCACTTCCTGGAAGATCCACATTGTCAGAGGTACGATATACGCATATACTTGTTATGTCTGTTCAAATATCTCCTATTTTTACATATTTTTCTGCACGTCTATATTTTGTGGATATATATGTTCTTTGGAGCCATTAAGCCAATCTATAAACTAGAAAGCAATATCGGATCATCATATAAATATCATTAATCCCTATAACGAAGAAATGAAAATAAAAAATAAGACGAAACCATTTCTACAAATTAGAAAGTCTGTAACTAAAAATCTAACAATTTAGCATAGTAGACGCATCTCTTCGGAGAGATGACCCCATCAGGAGTGCAATCACTTATCTTCGAACAAACACCACATGGAATCGAACCCAATGCACCTACTTTCTCGACCCCTGCACTATCTAAGCACTGGTAACATGTTTTCCCCTTCGGAATATCTGCAAAATACCCAGTCCCGCAACTCTTCAACTCCTCAACATCTTTATCCAGAATCAAAGTTCCTACAATGTCTTGCACCCGCTTCAACGTAATCTCAAAGTTAAGAACCCTAGTTCCATCAACCCTACATTCATTCACGTATTCCACAATGTCCTCAAGGCCCAAGGGTAACAACCTTCATCATGGAGATAAACTTCAAACACAGTTTCCTCATAATAGTGATCAACCCCGCGTCAAGCTTCCCATCAGTATAAAAAACACCCCCAGTGAGTTCCACTGAAGGTTGAAACTCCACTGCCATATAGCATTTCCCTCTTTTGTTGTGAATGTTAATGACCTCCTTAATAACTTTTTTAGCTAAAAGGGTTTTAACAGACTTAGTAACCACATGGTCATGCAGTTGCGATTCTCCCAACTCTTTCTTGCTACAAACTAGTTCAAGAAGCGCGCGGTCAGGGTCAGTAATGCCATCAGAGGATGCCAACAGTTTCCGCCTAGGTGGTCGAGGCATCCTATTAATTAACATGCATAACAAATTCATAATATATGTATTATGAAAGGAAAGATGCATGATTCGACTGTAAATTAAATAAAAACAAAACCATTGATGATGAGTGAGAGTACTTACTTGAGAGATTCACGAAGACTTGAAAGATGAGAGAACCACTGATGATGAGGGAGAGATCTTTCGTGCTAGGTTTTGATTAGTTAAAAACTTCTCAAAGATGGTTTTTGAGTTCAGATATGCCGTATAATACGACAATAATCATACTAGTTGTAAGGACTTATTCCCACACTCGACCACCTCCTAGAAGCTTTGATATCGCCCTCCGTACAAACAGTTCGACTCCATAATCTCACGACGCCATTAAATAAGCCGTTACAAAAAAAAAAGGAATTAGACCGTTATACAGCCATTATGAAGACTCATCAAAACTATGTTGAAGAACAAATTTTATCTAGAAAATCTTAGCAACAAGTAGTTACTTAATCAATAATATTATTATTTCTAAATCTTGAATAGAGGTCGCGGTTTTTACCTATTCAAATGTTTTTACGCTAGATCCTGTTTTCATTTGTGATTATTTGTTTACTGTCTCGTATTTTGCTCATTTTTGGTGTAAGAAACTAAGTTCGAATTCCGAATTCCGAATTTAGACTTTTAGGTAGTGTTTGTTTTAAATTCCCAATTGCTGAATTTTTTTTTAGTTTGCTTCAATTACTATTTTTTTTTTTTTTGCAACACTTAAAAAGAAGAAGCAAAACAAACACCACCTTACACTTGTAAACCATCGGATGGTCAATGCAACCGCCACAATGAAAAATTTAATCTATATTCCGTCGGTAAGCAAATACGACTCAATAAATATGGGGAATGACATGTCACTTTTGAAAAGTTAGCAAATTAGTCCACGTGTCTCCAATTAAAACATTATCTTCACACTCTTGCATGAGAGAGGGAGAGTGAGTAGAGCACATTTTCTCTCCTCCATCAAAATGGCACCTCTTCCTTCTTCATGTTCAACTGAGGTTACTACTACTACTACTAAGAACCCAAACCATAAGGCTAACTTCATCTCAAATTGTTTACTCTCTTCGGCATTTCTTCAAACACCTTTCTCTCCTCTATCTTCTCACCATTCTAAACCACCATTCAACTCAGATATTATTCTTCGACACCTACACGACTCTCTCGCCTCTGTTACTCATCGTTGTTTCCAAACTTTAAGCTCTGTTGCTCAAGGAAACCCAGTGTTTCACAAACTCTTCTCTTTCTCTGCCAGCCTTCGCAATGTATCTCAGGTAAAGAATGCTTCTTTACTTACCCTTCTTTTGTATCCCATTGTTTATTTTTTGTTAGGTGTAATTTGGAAACAATTTGATTGAACTATGAGCTATTAATTTTATTTTATTTTTGACATAAATGGGGTGGCTTAGAGCATCCACAGCAGACTCCTTTTTATAGGGAGTGATTTGAGGAGTTTTAAATCAAATTTAGAGTTGTGCACAAAACAGTCTCCCTAAATAAAAAGAGCCACCTCAAAAGTTTATATTAGCCACGTCTAAAGTTAGAAAAATCTGTTAAAACAGATTTCCATCTCTCTTTCCTAATATTTCCACGTAACAAATTTAGTTTCCACGCAAGATTAAAGTTGCAACGTGGCTGACCAAATCTTTTCCCCAACTCCCTATTGTTGAGGAGAGAGAAAGTGAAATATAGGGATAGGGAGTCTAATAGAGAGTCTATAAAAGCCAATTTTTAGCAAATTGCCTCCCTAAAATAAGTTTAGGGAGGCTGTTGTGGATGCTCAAGTCCTAATTTTAATATGAACATGAAGAAAAGATGATGGGATTATAGTAATTTATTAGTTATAGCAACAAAAAAAAAAGATTGGAGAAGACAATAATAATGTTTGCGAGTGTTGGGTGGTCATTGGGAATCATAAATTCAAAAAATTAATAAGCAGGAAGTTCTAGAGACTATTTATATATTTACATTATGTGCAAATATTTCTAGAAGTATGTGTAGAGATGTCTAGAAATATTCTAGAATGATCTCTTATTCTCTAACACTCCTCCTTAAGTTGGGGCGAAGATGTCAACCGAGCCTAACTTGGACAAGATCTCATAAATTTCTTTGAGGCTAGTCCCTTTGTGGAGATATCCGCCAACTGATTCTCGCTTCGAACATAAGGAGTCTTGATAATATCGCCTTGTACCTTTCATGGAAGACCGAATTGGAAGCAATATGCATTGCAGCTTAGTTATCACAGAACATGTTCATTGGTGAAAAAGTCTTGATCCCCAAATCTTACAACAAAGCCTTAAGCCACATTAACTCACATGTCGTGGATGTCATGGCTCCTCGGCACTAGAAAGTGCAACAACACTTTGTTTCTTACTCCTCCATGTGACTAAATTGCCACCAACAAAGGTACAATAGCCAGTAGTAGATCGCCTGTCAACTAAACTACCCGCATAGTCTGCATCAGTGTAACCTGCGATGTTAGTATGACCATTTCTTCGCATCCAAATTCCTCGACCAGGTGACGCTTTCAAGTACTAGAGAATTCTGTTAACCGCATTCATATAATTCTCTTGGAGCATGCATGAATTGACTTACCATACTTACTGCATGCATAAGTGATGTCAGGGCGAGTAATAGTCAAGTAAATTAGCTTACCAACTAACCTTTGATATTGTCCAACATTCTCTAAGAGTTATCCTTCAAGATCAAACTTTACACAACTATCCGTTGGCGTTTCAACGGGCTTTATACCCAATTTTCCCGTTTCCTTCAAAAGATCCAATACATACTTTATTTGATTTATGAAAATCCTCTTTTTCGAATAAGCGACTTCCATTCCCATAAAGTATTTCAAGATACCCAAATCTTTAATATCAAATCTCTTGTAAAGGAGAGTTTTTAAGCTTGTAATTTTTCGAGTGTCGTCACCTGTAATAAGTATATCATCAACATAAACCAAGACTATTACCCTGCCACACGCACCCTTCTTGACGAATAAGGATGAATCGGACGAGCTTTTCTTAAACCCGTAGTTAAGAAGAACAAAACTTAACACCCCATTCCAGGCTCATGGAGATTTCTTAAGACCATGCATCACCTTCTTTAGTTTACACACCATATCTTTTTTAGCTTCAAGATGATGTCCTGGTGGTAAACTCATGTAAACTTCTTCCAAATCTCCATGCAAAAATGCATTTTTCACGTCCATTTAGAACAATGTTCAACCATGATTGGCTGCAACTGATAATAAAAATCTGACAGTATTTATTTTTTCAACTGGGGTAAACGTTTCTTTGTAGTCAACTCCATATGTTTGTGTATATCCCTTGGTTGATAATCTAGCTTTGTGTCTCTAAATAGTCACATCACTCTTGTACTTGATTTTATACACCCATCTGCATCCCACGACTTTCTTTCCTTCTGACAATCTAACAATATCCCAAGTTCAATTTTTTTCAAGGGCTTCAAGTTCTTCTTTCATAGCTTGTCTCCAAATTGGTTGGGTATTGGCCTCTAGAAAATTATTAGGTTCATCGGTAAGAGAACTTAGAAAGGCACAATGAGAAGAGGAAATGCTTAAGTAAGCCAAATGATTTTGTATGGGAAACTTTCCACGGTGATAGGTATAAAAATCATTGAACTTAGGAGGTGGTATAGAGACTCTAGTTGAACGACGTACTATTGCTTCAGGATGAACGACGGGTGAAGTTTCAGGTGAGGCATCTTCTTCGGTTTCGACGACAGTTTCAATATTTATGTTTTGTGTAGGTTGAGGAATATCATTCAGGAAGGGGCTGTCAATTGGAAAAGGTACCATATCACTATGACACTCCCCCTGTGATCGATTCCGATTGAAATCACTGGCTCTTGACTCAAAGAATGACATATTTTCAATTAAGTGAACGTCCAAGGATACAACTACTTTCCGACTGTGGGGATCGTAGCATTTATATCCCTTTTGGGTAGACGAATAACCAAAGAACGCATATTTATTTACACGTGCATCAAATTTGTCCCTATAAGCCGGAGGAATACGTACATAACAAAGACATCCAAACACACGAAGATGAGATACGTCAATTTTTCTTTTTGTTAAGACCTCGATTGGAGACTTAAAATTAAGGACGTGACTAGGAAGTCTGTTGATCAAGTACGCAGCAGTCAAAACACCAGGAGACCAATATTGTCTTGGAACATTCATCTGAAACATTAAAGATTTAGTTATTTCTAGCAGATGCCTATTTTTTCTTTCTGCTACTCGATTTTGTTGTGGAGTATGAACACAACTAGTTTGGTGAATGATTCCATGACTACTGAGATAATCGGAAAAGAGATTTTTGGTGAATTCAGTACCGTTATCGGATCGAAGAATTTTCACGCGTGCATTATATTGATTAATAATTATCGTGTGGAATTCTTTAAAAACTGACACAACCTCACTTTTAAACTTTAGCAAGTATACCCATGTCATACGAGACCTATCATCAATAAATGTGACAAAATATTTATAACCATTATAAGAATCAAGAGGTGCAGGTCCCCAAATATCAGATTGGATTAACTCAAAAGGTTCGGTAGAGACAGATAAAGACGAACTAAATGGCAAATTGGACTGTTTAGAGAATTGACATATTTCACAAGTTTGAGAACTACTAGATGCAGTGGGAAACAGAATAGACAACGTTTTATTAGATGGATGACCTAACCTTTTGTGCCAAATGTTTTGAGAACTAATGGAGCCAACATTTAATGCTTGTTTTGTCTGATTAAGCAAATACAACTCATGTGAGAAAATGCCTTCACCAATCTTCTTCCCTGTGACTCGATCTTGAAAAATAACAGAGGTAGGAGAAAAAGTAATGTCACAGTTGAGAGCATTAGTGAGTTTTCCAACAGATAATAAATTTGATGGGAATGAAGAAATATAAAGAGCTTCAGAACGAGAATAATTAGGAAACACATGAATGGTTCCCCGACCTTGAATAGGAACTGATGTTCCATTAACAACAGAGACCAATTGCTTATTAGGGTTGGAGTTAAAATTAAGCAAATTGTCTGAGTAGTTGGTCATGTGATCAGTAGCATCGGAATCTACAACCCATGTATTATTATTAGATGCAGTAGAAAGTAAAGTGGTTAGGTTACCTGAAGCATGAGTAATAGGTGATGGATCTGATGTGGAATCATGCTTACTAAGTTGTTGAAGAAGCTTTGCAAGTTGTCCAACATCAATCTGAGCATCCGTCGTGGCACTATTGGCTACTTTGTTAAAATTTAGCGTCAAATCTGGATGGAGAATCCAACACCGATCTTTGTAATGCCCAACCTTATTGCAATGATCACAATGAGGTTTTTTTGTGCGCCCTTACCGGTAATTTTGCACTTTACTTATACTACCAAAGTGCCTTTTTTCATCTTTTTGTGGCTAGCCATTAAAGCACTAGATTCCAAGTGCGACGTGGTACTTTCCATAGCTTTCTTCTTGTTGAATAGTGGCACAAATACTTGACAACGAAGTTAATTCTCCTACCAAGAGTTGACTACGAAGATGTTCATAATCTGGTTTGAGACTAGCTAGTAACTGAAACACCTTATCTTCTTCGGCTTTTTGAAGGGTTTGAAGATCTATGGTAGGAGGCCGATATACATTTAATTCATCCCAATTGGTTTTCAATTTTCCGAGATGTTCAAGAAATGACTCATCGCCTTGTTTACATTCGGCGATTTCCTTTTTCAATTGAAAAATTCTCGTGGCGTTATTTTGATGACCATATATCTCCTTAATGGAGTCCAAAAGGTCTTTAGCGGTCTCGGAAAAAGCAAAAATTTATGCGATCTTCGGCTCCATGGAGTTGAGAAGCCAAGTCATGACAACTTGATCACTTGACTCCTACTTTCCGTACTTTAGATCTTCCAACTTAGTAGCATATATTTTTCCATTGATGTATCCTATTTTGGATCTTCCTCTAAGTGAAAGCGACACCGCTCTAGCCCATATATGTAGTTTAACCCATTGAAAATAATAGATGAAAGTTTCATACCGGTGTTATGATCGCCGTCGGCCATGAGTGAGATAAGAATAGATCTGACCAAGTGAATAGGGCTGAAATATATGTGCCAACTCCGAGTTGAGGATTTCTATATTTTTGAAACTTTGAGTCGAGCGCAACGAGAGGCAGAGTCTTGCCTTCTTGTTAGTTGCGCAGAGTATGAAATTCGAGCAAGGCAAATTTAGAACTCCTGCTCTATACCATGTTGAGAAACATGTGAAGAAATAAGAGAATTCTTATTGATGAGTAGTAGGGCTCTCCTATTTATAGGTTACAACAGAAAGTTCTAGAGAAGAAGATTCTAATAACTATCTATATATTTGCATTATGTGCAAATATTTCAGAAGTATTGTGTAGAGAGAAATCTAGAAGTATTCTAGAATGATCTCTTATTCTCCTACAAATTTATTGTAATCTTTTTCTCTCAATTTTTTTTCCATACTCCATTTAACTCCATAATTTCTCTCCCACTTTTGGTAGTTTTTTCTATATACCTTCCCTCCATTTTTAATTTTCTCTCTCCAATTTTCTCTTTTAGAAATTATCCTTACAAATTTCTCTCTCCAAGTCCAAATCAATATTTTTTCTTCATTTTCTCTATTTCACTCAAGATTTCCTCTATCTAGATTTACCCTCTCCAACGCTCCTAGAATACAAGAGAAAGAAAGGCAAAATCAGAATAGTAATAGGCCGAATGGCCGAATTTAATATGTCTAACTCTTTTTTCACGAGAATCTCCCGTCTAGAAACAATGTGTAAGATCCCAACGTTATTCTCCATACTCACTCTATTTACAATAGATTCAAGGCCTTATGCGTACAGAATTTCATGTGGTAAATCGTACTCTTGACTGGTAAAAGTCCTCTTGTCCTTCTCAAGCCTGGGAAGCCATATTTTACGACCGGGTGTAGATGCATACTTCATTGTGTTGATTTATTTTTGCTAGGCATTGTATTGAGTATTTTGTCTTTGCATCATGAACCAATTGTGTACTAGGATTGCACTATATAAGTTTTGCGATCTTTGAGTTTTTCTTGTGCTTTTTAAATAGTTAATTTTCCCAACCAAGTCCCGGCAGAGTACAAGTAGTCAAGCACCAAAGTCCATGACGTAATCTTGTATGGGTGCACAATAATTTCTAGCTGTCTCATTGGTCTATGACAATAATGCGGACAAATATGGGACACGCATAATCTAAGGTTTGCAAAAAAAAAAAAACACGTCGTCTAATGAACTTAAATGGGGATACCAAGCAGAGCGGAAATGTCTTTTCTTCCAACTTAATTGATGAGACATAGTTACATTGTTTAATTTTACTTTCAGATCCGCTTCAAAGACTACTCGAGCACAAATTGCTTGTCCATGACCAACTTTGCTGCCATTTTACCGGGTGACTCAGTTGCAGGACTTGTAGCTGCCAATGGAATCTTGAATTTCTTGAACATCTATAACACGCTGTTGATTTGCAGGCTTGTTTTGACGTGGTTCCCTAGTGCTCCTCCGGTCATCGTTATCCCCCTCAGGTAAGCTCTCCAATCACGAGAACGAGCTAACTGAATTTAGGATTAATTTGTATCGGAGTATTGCAAGTGATTTTTCTAAACTAACCTATAATACATATTCTAACATTTATGCACAGAGAAAAGCAATTTGACAATGATTTCCATGTAATAGTTTGTATCTTTGAAATAATCCGTTATAATAAATAATCATCATTCAGCCATAATCGTATCACGAGTACTAAGATAAAAGTGTTTATCTTAGACGAGTTCAACCTTCGAGGATCTGATGAAATCCAACTAGTTTCTGCAACCTCGTGATAGTCGTGGTGGCAGATGGATTGTGAGTGTGTTAATCTAGCTCCCAAAAGGATTCTCAAAATTCATTAGCTGACCAACAATAATTGATTCCCATCATAATGGTAATAATAAGGGCCGTTAACCTGCCTAGATCTCAATAAGCTAAAAGTGTTTGCTATTGAAGTTTCGTGACCACCAACTAGATGACAAACTGTTTGCTAGAAAAGCTTTATATTTCTTTTTCTACGTGTAATGTCTAACATGTTCATATATATTTTTGTGTGGTGCAGCACTTTATGTGATCCCTACTTGAACATATTCCGTGGGTTAATCCCACCTCTTGGAGGAACATTGGATCTCTCTCCCATTCTAGCCTTCCTCGTTCTAAATGCTTTTACTAGTGCGGCTTCTGCACTTCCTGCCGAACTTCCACCCACAGGAGCAGTACCTAGAATTCCCTCTTCATCTCAATCAGAGTTCTTAAATCTTACCACAACACAGGAGAAATGGATGAGAAGGGTTTCTGGCATTGGGTCAAAGAAATCAGGTGGTCTCAATTAAGCAAATTTTTTTCCCTCTTATGAAAAGTCAAAGAGATTTGTTTCTTTCATGTCTTCTTCAGTTTTTAAGGTACGGGTTTCTTGTGTATTTTCTAAATACTCGACTGCCTGCACATAACCTGCCGAGCTGATATAGAGATAGTTCATTGTCATTATTTGTTATCTCTAAATTAAATGTGTTTGTTCTTTTCTCAAATTTTGTTGATTGCTGTAGCATATTGTTATTGTAATATGAGAGGTTTGTATCATTTTCTTCCCCCCTTTCGTTCTGTCATTGTTTTACAATATTTATGAGAAAGTTGAACTTACGTACTCGAGATTCGAGAATGCAGAATAGAGTACCATAATAGGTTACAATGAAATTGTACCATCGAAAAAAAAATAGCTCGAAAGATATATCCTGTTCCTTGATTGTCTCCAATTCAAATCCGTAGCTTGAATACAGTAGAAAAAGTTGTTAGGCCTTATTAGCCACATAACTTCTGGGGGATTGCCTTCCAGCTTTAATTTGTTGCTCCAGTAAATACATACTTTCCGTAAATTGTATAATTTAAATATAACCGTTTTCCTTATATACTTCAAAATTTTGAATTTATAGTATATTAGTATGATATAAATTCCCCCCTGTTAAATCTAAATGTGAGGATGAAATTAAGGGAGATAGCTTCCTCATGTTTTTCTGACAGCTAGTATCCTCATTTTCAGTTATGTCTCTATCTATGACCCTTTAACTGAAATAAGCCCCCACCAATTTGGATGATGTCTCATTATCTATTCACCACTCTTTTCCTTTTTTAATGTAATTTAAATGAATTTATATAATAAAAAAATCCCATATGAATAAAAAGAAACTTTTATGCACACAATTATCTTTTGGTTTCTGAAATATTTTGCATAACATTTTTCTTGTGGAAGTCGAACTGAAAATTAAACGTCTCCTCAAATTGGGAAAATACAGCCTTAGAATTCCAGATTGTTTAATGCTCAATTTTATTTTATTTTTTGCAAAGTTAATGCTAATGCTCAAATATAGACATGATAGCAAGTCTTATTTCTAAGGAAACAAAAAGAAATGTGAACAGAGAGTATAGGAGTGAGTAATATAATTTTATTATTATTATCTAAAGGAAATTATTTGAGAGATAAATTTATTAAATGAGAAGAATCATATAACACAACCAATGACAAACTGTTTTATGATATTCTCTCTCCTCTCAAATAGACAGCTTGGTTTTAAATAAATTCTGTGTTTCTTCATGGTCTCTCTCCCTTCAAAAGCACAAGCAAAACTCTCTCTCTGTAAAAAAAAGTTCTACAGAGACCCCATTTTCCATGAAGACGATTACGCTTAAACAACCAGAATTCATGCCGACTTTGCATCGTTGGTACAGAAATTTTTGCGAGCCTCGAAGAAGTACCAGTATTCCAATAATGTGAGTTCTTTCTCGGTTTCCTTCTTTGGTTTATTCTGTTTCAAAAACAGTTTGGGAGTTCTTGCCAATCTTTAGCAATGAAAATTCGTGTATTGTATGAACTTTGACAAATCCAATGGCTAGCTTTTGCAGCTCACCCATAATTTTTTGGCGAAGGAGCCAAGGAGTGCTGTTTTATTTGCGGAAATAACTACATCCTAACATTGTTTTTTCGAAATAATTCTAACGATAGTTGGGTGCTTTTTGAATTTATTTCCGTACACAAATCTTTACAAAACTGGATTATTTGTTTTTTCGAAATAATTTTTTTGTAAGTTTTGTTCTCAAAATGAATCACGTTTTACATGATTCATGCTCACCAAATTCGCAGTCAAGAAAGAATGAAAAATCTCAGTTGAAGTACAAAAGCCGTTTATACCTGAACATGATGATCCCACAGCTCCCACACAATCTGTCCTGCAGTTCAACAAACAACAACAGTCAGATCAAGAATGTGACGACATAAATAAAATTTAGCTTGGACGATTCGTGACACGGGAAGTTGTCATTGGCGAAAAGTATTGGGTAAGTAGTAGAATTTTACGAAGTCTGGATTAACTCGAGCCCCACATTAAATTTATACCACATTCAACATTTGACGTCGAATTCCTAAATGTTAATTTTGGGTTTGATTCATTGTGTAGACGGCAGCATGGTTGAGAGCAGAAAGTCATTGGGAGGATCGGCCAAACGACCGGTATGTAATAAATATTTAAAAATAAACTTTCTTCTCATGATTTACCTGTACTTGAAGGATAAATCCTTGTATTTTTACTGCAGATACACTGAGAGCTACAAAAGGAAATTTGCGGATCAGGTAACCTTCAGATACCATCTTTATATGCCCCTCCGCATATACACACATAAAACATACATACATTTTGAATAAAACTTATTTTCTGCATAGGAATTTAACTCAATAAAGAGACGATGCAAAGGGCAGCAATTTCAAAAGTGTTCCTGCATTGTCGCGGTAAGGTGTCATTGGGTCTAGACTATTTGAGTTATATCGTTTATGATTTGATATTTTCTCAGAGCGACGAGTTTTACTAGTTTATTTTGCTTGGTTTTTATCAGGTAAAGATAGAAGAAGAATGTCAAACAACTGTACTAAAGAGTGTCGTTGGAACTCTAGATTTAAGCATTCGGCATCTGTTTTGCAGGAGAGAGTTTTCCACGGGTATGGTCCTTAATTAGAACTATGAACCATAGTAATCCAAAGTTCTCCATATACATTAAAAGATAAATGACTGCCTTGCAAAAAAGAAGAAGATAAAAGACTCTTGAATCTTTTATATCACAATATATACATGTGAAGGGGTCATCACATTTGCACATGAGCCTTGAAAGTTGAATCGTTCTAGGTGATCTCGAACTCTCGGGTATTGTATTTACACAATATCTTGAATGCACTTTTCAAAATCGAATGTGATGACCCCTTTCAAAACTTTTACGATGTACTAGATCATGAGGTCATAGGTGTGCCTACTGCCTAGTACATCATGACTTAAAAAATGTTAATATCGCACAAATTGTTGACACGCGACATTTGGCTCCAGGGGAAGTAGTAGATCCTGAGGAACGTGAAAAAGGGAAGTATATGCTGATCAGAGATGTAGAAGACTACCAGCAAGGGTTGTATGACAAACCTCTTATGTGCTTTGGTTGCGGTATTGGATGTTTTCGTGAGTACCCTCTATCCATTTTATTATAGTTTTACATTCCTAAGAGATACGTCGGAATGAGTTGTTATTTTTTTCTTTGTGAGAATAATCTCCATGATGAGAGGTTAAATCTAAAATAGAAACCATCTATTTTCTCCCACCAAAATAAAAATAAACAACGGGGTGAGATGTTACAACATAAACATAAACATTATTAATATACACAATGGTGTGAGACGTCACAACATCATCATATACCCAAGTTCTCTTTCTTCTTATCTTCATCATAATATTAATGTTGGGGACATGGGATGATGTTGTAGTCCTGCTGTCTCAGTTCCTTCTAGCAACGTGGAGCCACACTTATAAATCTCCAAATACTGAAGTGAGTAAGATGATGCTCATTTCTGCCTAACTCACTGATGTCATAACTGCCCAGTCTTTGATCATTTTCTCACTGATGTCCTTACTGCCAAAGTTGAAACTGAAATTGAAACAAAGCTTAGTATAATAATTTTCAGAAAAACAATATCAAGTTGATACTGAAACTGAAACAAAGCTGAATTTCTTACCTTACAAAAACAGCTGTGAATCTTTGGCGCGTGCAAACGTTTCTCACTGGATCTTCTTGTTATTAATGTAAATGTTTGGATGTGGGATATGATGCTCCAGTCCTCTCCTACTTCCTTCTCGCAACGTGGTTCCAAGATAGGACATCCACCGATGTCCAATCTCTGAAGTGAGGTAAGATGCTGCAATTCCTCAGACATACTCGATAATAAATTGCAGTAGAATACTTTTAAAGTTTGAAGTGCCTGAGTTGTGATAAGCCTTGTGAAAGTGTTGAATGCGGCAAAAACCAGATGAATAGAGACTTGAGGTTGGAGTGGAGACCATTTTGTATGGGTAATGATATCGAAAGAGAACCTGCATCCCCATCTAAAATCAACATCTCCAGAAACGGGGGAAGGTACGAGAACTCCAATGGGGACAGCTGTCTATTGTCATTTCCCTTAGTGAATTAGATAAGATTTGGCATGGCAATGACTTCAGCATAGGGCAATGAGAAATTGACAGGTCTTGAAGAAGAGGCATGACAGTGATATTTGTAGCTGTAGTTATGACCCACTCCTCCCAATGTTTTATATAACTAATTGAGAGCTTCTTTAAGTTGGGGAATGCTATTATTGGTGCTGATATATTGACACTATCACCATTTAAGACTCCAAAAACTTCAAGGTCCATTATTGGTGAACCGAATCTAACCAGGCTAGCTCTAGACATTCAAGAAATTCTAGTCTTGCAAGAGCTGGTAATACCTTCAAGTTTTTGCATGAGCGGATTGTAAGTCGACGGAGCATAATTGATCTTCCTTCCCAATTCGGAAACTCCATCCAACTTGGGAACTTGAAACCATTGTAATAATCTATTTCTAACTTCTCCAAGTTCGAATGTGGTTCAAGTAATTCAAAGGCACTCTTCACTGCCTCATCGTCATCATCATCATTGAATATCAATGTGAGATCACGGAGGTTGTTGAGATCTTTTAGTTCTCCGATATCAGATCCTTCTCCACTCACAACGAACTTGGTCAACGTTTCAAGATCTTTTAATTTCCCAATTCCTCGAGGAAAGCATTCAAGCCTAGAACATCCTTCAAATTCAAGTTGCCTCAAGTTAACCAAGTTTCCAATCCCATTGGGAAGTCTACGAAGCTTGGAACAACCATTAAGTTTCAGTGTTTGCAGATTGAATAAATTACTGACTGTTTCAGGTACTTCTTCCAACTTTGTTCTCTCAACTTCAAGTTGCCTCAAGCTAAACCATTTTCCCCATATCATTAGGAGTTTCTGAAGCTCGCGACAATAATTAAGTTTCAGTGTTTGCAGATTAGATAGATTACCGACTGTTTCAGGGACTTCTTCCAACTTTGTTCTCTCAAATTCAAGTTGCCTCAAGTTAACCATTTTTCCCATATCATTAGGAAGTTTCTGAAGCTGGGAACACCAATTAAGTTTAAGTGTTTGCAGATTAGATAGATTACCGACTGTTTCAGGTACTTCTTCCAACTTTGTATGTTCGACTTCAAGTTGCCTCAAGCTAATCATTTTTCCCTTCTCTTCAGGAAGTCTACGAACTTCACACCATTAAGTCCAATTAAGTCTCAACGTTTGCAAATTAGAGAGATTACTAATCGATTCAGGTAACTCTTCCAATCCAAATTTTCAGCTTCAAGTTGCCTCAAGCTAACCAAGTTTCCAATCCCGTTGGGAAGTTTATGAAGCTCGCGACAACCATTAAGTTTAAGTGTTTGCAAATTAGAGAGATTTCTAATTGTTTTAGGTAACTCTTCCAATCCAGAACCTTCAACTTCAAGGTGCCTCAAACTGATGAGTTTCCCGATCCCACTGGGGAGTCTACGAAGATCGCGACACCAATTAAGTCTCAACGTTTGCAAGTTACTAAGATTAGTAACTACTTCAGGTAGTTCCTCTACATACGTCCCTGACAAGTCGAGATACCTTACATGTATTAACTTATCAACTTCTTTTGGCAATTTCTTAATATCAGTGTAGCTCAAATCAAGTGTCCTAAGATTTGTCAAACTCTCACCAAAGTCAAATCTTCAAAGTGGAAGGACCTCCAAACAAGTAATGTTCGTAAACTCTTCAAATTCCAAATGGAAAAAGGAATTCGATCTTCATCTTCATCAGAAACCATTACAGATAAATGCCGGGCTTTCATGTCGTTTAACTTTATCTTGCTGCTTTCGGCAACAAAGCATTCATTGTTAGCGAGAAAAGTTGCAAAATCGTGAATAAGGTCGTGCATCTTGCAGTAACTTACATTACCATCCTTGTCCATTTTTAGATCTTGGAAAAATGAGCGCATGACCAATTCATCGAAGAACTCTGCACCTATGCTTTCCAGCTCCCTCGTCTGACTTGACCGGAGACAACCTTCCGCCATCCACATCTTGATCAGGCGATCTTTATCTATTCTATGATCTTTTGGAAAGACAGCACAATACGTAAAACAACGTTTTAGGTGTGATGGCAAAGCATTGTAACTCAATAGTAAGGTGGCAATACACCTTTGCTGACAGTGGGAAGTTTCCATATATCACTTGCCAAGACATCCTCCCAATCTTCCACGGTTCTTTTTCGGGGCATGAGACTTCCTAAAGTCTTTGCATAGAGAGGCACTCCTTTACACCTATCTGAAATTTTTCTTCCGATATCTTTCAACTTTTGGCAATTGGATTCTCCCCTCATCCCCTCAAAGGCAAGACGTTCAAACAATAGCCAACAATCATCATCAGATAATTGTTGTAGGTTATGTTTGCCAGTTGTGCCTACGGTCAGAGCAACAGCATCATTGCGTGTTGTAACTACGATTCTGCTACCTTTCTTGCCAAAGTCAAGGGCAAGCTTTAGTTGTCCCAGATTTCTCGATCCTCAGTCCACACATCATCCAATACAAGCAAAAATAGCTTTCCTTCAAGAGATTCGCATAAATGATTATGCCAAGCCTGCCATGTAGTAAGATTTGGAACGTTACCGTCACCGACCTCTTCTACGATTGCCTTCGCTATCCTTATAAGATCAAAGGCTCTGAGACACAAACCCACATTTTCTTCTCAAAGTGTTTCACCACCTTGTCCTCATTGAAAATGTATTGTGCGAGAGTAGTCTTTCCTATCCCCCCCATGCCTATTATAGAGACGACGGGACACTTGACTCAACATGACTACTACTCTCACTCAATAACATGCTTATTAATTTTCTTTCTCCAGATCCCGACCATATACCTCTGATGCTTTGATCCTTGAGATGGTATGCCTGCGCTCTTCTTCTAGACGTACTTGCTGCTCATTGTCATTTTTAGTTACTTCAAATTTATATTTTTCTTTCTCAGTTATGAGAGATCAAGTCTTCCCTTAATTCTAGTATCCTACGACCGATATTATGGTGCAAGTGGCCTTGTTGAAACAAGAACCAGG
>JACGCM010000108.1:0-21713 GCA_014058105.1 Kingdonia uniflora | reverse complement strand
CTATCTTTATTCTAAAAGTATGCAATAACTCCTAAGTCATTACTACTAAAGAGTTGCAGTATCAGTCCAATTAGCATTAATTAGATTAGAAATCTCTCTGAAATAATATGGGTATTGGCTATAGATATCGGATCGGGAACTTTGGTATGGTAATTACAATGATAAGATATCATTATCACGGGTTCAAATGTATGTAGAGGTTTTAGCCTCTTCAATTTAATTACAGCCTGAAGTTTAATATTAAACTTTACTCTATAACTTATTCGAAAACTCTTCTTAATATAATATATAAAAGTTTGAGGGAAATCAATTCATCTAATTTGAATGTATTAGTCATGAGTTAATCACATTCTAAAAGTCTAGTTTATTCTAAAAGCTTAATAACTCCCACAGTCTGTTACTAATTAAGTGTTGCAGATATTTCAAATTAGCCATTTCAAATAAGATTAAAAATCTCCTGAAATAATGGGGTAGTGGCTATAGCAATATCGAGGGGTATATTTGGCATGATACTTGCCATGTAAGATTCATTCAAAGGGGTCAATGTATGTGATTTTATAGACTCTTCAATCAGTGCAAATGAAGTATTAGTATTAAAGTAAAATTATACATTATCGAAGCCTACTTAATATATATGATAAAAGTTGAGAAATTAAAATTCATCTAATGGAAGTATTAGTCATGAGTTAATCACATTCAACAAGTCGAGCTTATTTTTTGATCGGATAAAACTCACACAAGTTCTTTACTTAAGAAGTGTTGCGATCTTTCAAATTAGCCATTACTAAGATTAAAAAATCCCTCATGATTAATATGGGTCATTGGCATAGAATATAGATGGGGTTATTGGCATGTAATTTGGCCATGAAAGATCTCATTCAAAGAGTCCTTGTATGGATTCTATAGCCTCTTCAATCTCAAGTTCTATGAAGTATTTATATTAAACTTCACTTATCCACTTATCGAATACCGCGGCTATAATAATAATAAAAGTTTGAGAAATTTAAATTCCTTAATTTGAATGTATTAGTAATGGAGTTAATTACATTAAAAAAGCTAGCAGTATCTTTAGGATTAATAACACTTAAAGCCTTTTTGAATTAACAGTAGCAGGGATCTATAAAATTAGCATTAATAGATTATAAATCCCCTTGAAATAAGATGGGGATGGCTATAGAATATCGATCGGGTTCTTTGGTATGTTATTGCCTATAAGAATCATTCTCACAGTTCAAATGTATGTAGAGCTGTAGCCTCTTCCAATTTAATTACATACAGAAGTATTACGATAAACTTACTTATCACTTATTCGAAAACTCTCTTAAAATAATGTAATAAAACAGTTTAGAAATTAAAAATTCATCTACTTGAATGTATTGTCAAGCGGTTCAGCACATTTCAAAAGTCTAGCTTTATTCTGAAGGATTAATACCCTAAAGTCTTATTAATAAGTGTTGCAGTAAGTCTTTTCAAATTAGCCAATTAATAAGATAAAAAGTCCACTTGAAAATAATCATGCGTATTGGATATAGGAATACGATCGGGTTCATTGGTATGTTTATGCCCATAAGATCTTATTCACCGCAGGTAAATATATGAGGGCGTTTAGCCTCGTCAATTCAAGTACATACTGAAGTATTACTATTAAACTTCACTTATACACTTATTCGAATACTCTCTTAATAATATAATAAAAGTTTGAGAAATTCAAATTCATCTAATTTGCATGTATTAGTCATTAGTGATCACATTCAAAAAGTCTAGCTGAATTCTGAGAATTAATAACTCTTAAAGCCTTTACTTAATTAAGAGTAGCAGTATCTTTCAAATTACCATTAATTAGATTATAAATCCCTCATGAAATAATATGGGTATTGGCTATAGAATATCGATCGGGATCATTCGTATGTTAATTGCCATGATAAGAACGCATTCACGCAGTTTCAATGTATTTAGATGCTTTTTGACCGTTAATTCAAGGACAAACTGAAGTATTTCTATTAAACTTCACTTATACACTTATTCGAATACTCTCTAAATAAAATATAATAAAGTTTTTAAAATTCAAATTTATCTAATTTGCATGTATTAGTCATGAGTGATCACATTCAAAAAGTCTAGCTGTATTCTGAAGGATTAATAACACTTAAAGCCTTTACTTAATTAACAGTAGCAGTATCTTTCAAATTAGCCATTAATTAGATTATAAATCACTCTTGATATTATATGGGTATTGGCTATATAAAATCGATCGCGTTCCTTGTTATGTTAATTGCCATGAAAAAATCTCATTCTCACAGTTTCAATATATGTAGATTATTTTAGCCACGTCAATTCAAGTACAAACTGAAGTATTACTATTAAACTTCACTTATACACTTATTCGAATACTCTCTTAATATAATATAATAAAAGTTTGAGAAATTCAAATTCATCTAATTTGCATGTATTAGTCATGAGTTGATCACATTCAAAAAGTCTAGCTGTATTCTTAAGGATTAATAACACTTAAAGCCTTTACTTAATTAACAGTAGCAGTATCATTCAAATTAGCCATTAATTAGATTATAAATCATAATATGGGTATTGGCTATAGAATATCGACGGGGTTCTTTGGTATGTTAATTGCGATGATTAGAACTCATTCACACAGTTTCAATGTATGCGAATGCTTTTAGCCTCTTCAAGTCATGTACAAACTGAAGTATTTCTTTAACTTACTTATACACTTATACGAATACTCTCAAATAAAATATAATAAAAGTTTTTAAATTCAATTCATCTAATTTGCATGTATTAGTCATGAGTTGATCACATTCAAAATGTCCTGCTGTATTCTGATGGATTAATTACTCTTAAAGTCTTTACTTAATTAAGAGTAGCAGTATCTTTAAAATTAGCCATTAATAAGATTATAAATCCCCTTTGAAATAATATGGGTATTGGTATAGAATATCGATCGGGTTCTTTGGTTGTTAATTGCCATGAAGATCTCATTCTCACAATTTCAATGTATGGAGATGCTTTTAGCCTCTTAATTCAAGTACATACTGAAGTATTACTATTAAACTTCACTTATACACTTATTCGAAAACTCTCTTAATATAATATAATAAAAGTTTGAGAAATTAAAATTCATCAAATTTGAATGTATTAGTCATGAGTTAATCACATTCAAAAAGTCTAGCTTTATTCTAAAGTAATAACTCCTAAGTCATTACTTAATTAAGAGTTGCAGTATCATTCCAATTAGCCATTAATTAGATTATAAATCTCTCTTGAAATAATATGGGTATTGGCTATAGAATATCGATCGGGAACTTGGGTATGTTAATTACCATGATAAGATCTCATTCTCACAGTTTCAATGTATGTAGATGTTTTTAGCCTCTTCAATTAATTACATACTGAAGTATTAATATTAAACTTTATTTACACTTATTCGAAAACTCTCTTAATATAATATAATAAAGTTTGAGAAATTAAAATTCATCTAATTTGAATGTATTAGTCATGAGTTAATCACATTCTAAAGTCTAGCTTTATTCTAAGGATTAATAACTCCTAAAGTCATTACGTAATTAAGAGTAGCAGTATCTTTCAAATTAGCCATTAATTAGATTATAAATCCCCTTGAAATAATATGGGTATTGGCTATAGAATATCGATCGGGTTCTTGGTATGTTATTGCCATGATAAGATATCATTCTCACAGTTTCAATGTATGTAGATGCTTTTAGCCTCTTCAATTTTATTACATACTGAAGTATTACTATTAAACTTCACTTATACACTTATTCGAAAACTCTCTTAAATAATATAATAAAAGTTTAAGAAATAAAATTCATCTAATTTGAATGTATTAGTCAAGAGTTAATCACATTCAAAAAGTCTAGCTTTATTCTGAAGGATTAATAACTCCAAAGTCTTATTAATTAAGTGTTGCAGTATCTTTCAAATTAGCCATTAATAAATAAAAATCCCTCATGAAATAATATGGGTATTGGCTATAGAATATCGATCGGGTTATTGGTATTAATTGCCATGATAAGATCTCATTCACAGAGTTTCAATGTATGTTGATTCTATAGCCTCTCAATTCAAGTCATACTGAAGTATTACTATTAACTTCACTTATACACTTATTCGAATACTCTCTTAAATAATATAATAAAAGTTTGAGAAATTAAAATTCTCTAATTTGAATGTATTAGTCATGAGTTATTACATAAAAAAGTCTAGCAGTATTCTTGATTAATAACACTTAAAGCCTTTCTTAATTAACAGTAGCAGTATCTTTCAATTAGCCATTAATAAGATTATAAATCCCTTTGAAATAATGGGTATTGGCTATAGAATATCGATCGGGTCTTTGGTATGTTAATTGCCATGATAAAGATTCATTCACACAGTTTCAATGTATGTAGATGCTTTTAGCCTCTTCAATTAATTACATACTGAAGTATTACTATTAAACTTCACTTATCACTTATTCGAATACTCTCTTAAAATAATATAATAAAAGTTTAGAAATTAAAATTCATCTAATTTGAATGTATTGTCATGAGTTATCACATTCAAAAGTCTAGCTGTATTCTGAAGGATTAATAACTCCTAAAGTCTTTACTTAATTAAGAGTAGCAGTATCTTTCAAATTAGCCATTAATTAGATTATAAATCCCTCTTGAAATAATATGGGTATTGGCTATAGAATATCGATCGGGTTCATTGGTATGTTAATTGCCATGATAAGATCTCATTCACGCAGTTTCAATGTATGTAGATGCTTTTAGCCTCGTCAATTCAAGTACATACTGAAGTATTACTATTAAACTTCACTTATACACTTATTCGAATACTCTCTTAATATAATATAATAAAAGTTTGAGAAATTCAAATTCATCTAATTTGCATGTATTAGTCATGAGTTGATCACATTCAAAAGTCTAGCTGAATTCTGAAGGATTAATAACTCTTAAAGCCTTTACTTAATAAGAGTAGCAGTATCTTTCAAATTAGCCATTAATTAGATTATAAATCCCTCATGAAATAATATGGGTATTGGCTATAGAATATCGATCGGGTTCATTGGTATGTTAATTGCCATGATAAGATCTCATTCACGCAGTTTCAATGTATATAGATGCTTTTGGACTCGTTAATTCAAGGACAAACTGAAGTATTACTATTAAACTTCACTTATATACTTATTCGAATACTCTCTTAATATAATTTAATAAAAGTTTGAGAAATTCAAATTCATCTAATTTGCATGTATTAGTCATGAGTTGATCACATTCAAAAAGTCTAGCTGTATTCTGAAGGATTAATAACTCCTAAAGTCTTTACTTAATTAAGAGTAGCAGTATCTTTCAAATTAGCCATTAATTAGATTATAAATCACTCTTGATATTATATGGGTATTGGCTATATAAAATCGATCGCGTTCCTTGTTATGTTAATTGCCATGAAAAAATCTCATTCTCACAGTTTCAATATATGTAGATTATTTTAGACACGTCAATTCAAGTACAAACAGAAGTTTTACTATTAAACTTCACTTATACACTTATTCGAATACTCTCTTAATGTAATATAATAAAAGTTTGAGAAATTCAAATTCATCTAATTTGCATGTATTAGTCATGAGTTGATCACATTCAAAAAGTCTAGCTGTATTCTTAAGGATTAATAACACTTAAAGCCTTTACTTAATTAACAGTAGCAGTATCATTCAAATTAGCCATTAATTAGATTATAAATCATAATATGGGTATTGGCTATAGAATATCGGACGGGTTCTTTGGTATGTTAATTTCCATGATAAGATCTCATTCACACAGTTTCAATGTATGCGGATGCTTTTAGCCTCTTCAAGTCATGTATAAACTGAAGTATTTCTATTAAACTTTACTTATACACTTATTCGAATACTCTCTAAATAAAATATAATAAAAGTTTTAAAATTCAAATTCATCTATTTGCATGTATTAGTCATGAGTTGATCACATTCAAAATGTCCTGCTGTATTCTGATGGATTAATTACTCTTAAAGTCTTTACTTAATTAAGAGTAGCAGTATCTTTAAAATTAGCCATTAATAAGATTATAAATCCCCTTTGAAATAATATGGGTATTGGCTATAGAATATCGATCGGGTTCTTTGGTATGTTAATTGCCATGATAAGATCTCATTCTCACAATTTCAATGTATGGAGATGCTTTTAGCCTCTTAAATTCAAGTACATACTGAAGTATTACTATTAAACTTCACTTATACACTTATTCGAAAACTCTCTTAATATAATATAATAAAAGTTTGAGAAATTAAAATTCATCAATTTGAATGTATTAGTCATGAGTTAATCACATTCAAAAAGTCTAGCTTTATTCTAAAGTATTAATAACTCCTAAGTCATTACTTAATTAAGAGTTGCAGTATCATTCCAATTAGCCATTAATTTGATTATAAATCTCTCTTGAAATAATATGGGTATTGGCTATAGAATATCGATCGGGAACTTTGGTATGTTAATTACCATGATAAGATCTCATTCTCACAGTTTCAATGTATGTAGATGTTTTTAGCCTCTTCAATTTAATTACATACTGAAGTATTATATTAAACTTTACTTATACACTTATTCGAAAACTCTCTTAATATAATAAAATAAAAGTTTGAGAAATTAAAATTCATCTAATTTGAATGTATTAGTCATGAGTTAATCACATTCTAAAAGTCTAGCTTTATTCTGAAGGATTAATAACTCCCAAAGTCTTTACTTAATTAAGAGTAGCAGTATCTTTCAAATTAGCCATTAATAAGATTATAAATCCCTCTTGAAATAATATGGGTATTGGCTATAGAATATCGATCGGGTTCTTTGGTATGTTAATTGCCATGATAAGATCTCATTCTCACAGTTTCAATGTATGTAGATGCTTTTAGCCTCTTCAATTCAAGTACATACTGAAGTATTACTATTAAACTTCACTTATACACTTATTCGAATACTCTCTTAATATAATATAATAAAAGTTTGAGAAATTAAAATTCATCTAATTTGAATGTATTAGTCATGAGTTAATCACATTCAAAAAGTCTAGCTTTATTCTGAAGGATTAATAACTCCTAAAGTCTTTACTTAATTAAGAGTTGCAGTATCTTTCAAATTAGCCATTAATAAGATTATAAATCCCTCTTGAAATAATATGGGTATTGGATATAGAATATCGATCGGGTTTATTGGCATGATAATTGCCATGATAAGATCTCATTCACAGAGATTCAATGTATGTTGATTCTTTTAGCCTCTTCAATTCAAGTTCATACTGAAGTATTACTATTAAACTTCACTTATACACTTATTCGAATACTCTCTTAATATAATATAATAAAAGTTTGAGAAATTAAAATTCCTCTAATTTGAATGTATTAGTCATGAGTTAATTACATTCAAAAAGTCTAGCTGTATTCTTTAGGATTAATAACACTTAAAGCCTTTACTTAATTAACAGTAGCAGTATCTATCAAATTAGCCATTAATAAGATTATAAATCCCCTTTGAAATAATATGGGTATTGGCTATAGAATATCGATCGGGTTCTTTGGTATGTTAATTGCCATGATAAGATATCATTCTCACAGTTTCAATGTATGTAGATGCTTTTAGCCTCTTCAATTTAATTACATACTGAAGTATTACTATTAAACTTCACTTATTCACTTATTCGAAACTCTCTTAAAATAATATAATAAAAGTTTAAGAAATTAAAATTCATCTAATTTGAATGTATTTGTCAAGAGTTAATCACATTCAAAAGGTCTAGCTTTATTCTGAAGGATTAATAACTCCTAAAGTCTTTACTTAATTAAGTGTTGCAGTATCTTTCAAATTAGCCATTAATAAGATTAAAAATCCCACTTGAAATAATATGGGTATTGGCTATAGAATATCGATCGGGTTCATTGGTATGTTAATTGCCATGATAAGATCTTATTCACGCAGTTTCAATATATGTAGATGCGTTTAGCCTCGTCAATTCAAGTACATACTGAAGTATTACTATTAAACTTCACTTATACACTTATTCGAATACTCTCTTAATATAATATAATAAAAGTTTGAGAAATTCAAATTCATCTAATTTGCATGTATTAGTCATGAGTTGATCACATTCAAAAAGTCTAGCTGAATTCTGAAGGATTAATAACTCTTAAAGCCTTTACTTAAATAAGAGTAGCAGTATCTTTCAAATTAACCATTAATTAGATTATAAATCCCTCATGAAATAATATGGGTATTGGCTATAGAATATCGATCGGGATCATTCGTATGTTAATTGCCATGATAAGAACGCATTCACGCAGTTTCAATGTATTTAGATGCTTTTTGACTCGTTAATTCAAGGACAAACTGAAGTATTTCTATTAAACTTCACTTATACACTTATTCGAATACTCTCTAAATAAAATATAATAAAAGTTTTTAAAATTCAAATTTATCTAATTTGCATGTATTAGTCATGAGTTGATCACATTCAAAAAGTCTAGCTGAATTCTGAAGGATTAATAACTCCTAAAGTCTTTACTTAATTAAGAGTAGCAGTATCTTTCAAATTAGCCATTAATTAGATTATAAATCACTCTTGATATTATATGGGTATTGGCTATATAAAATCGATCGCGTTCCTTGTTATGTTAATTGCCATGAAAAAATCTCATTCTCACAGTTTCAATATATGTAGATTATTTTAGCCACGTCAATTCAAGTACAAACAGAAGTTTTACTATTAAACTTCACTTATACACTTATTCGAATACTCTCTTAATATAATATAATAAAAGTTTGAGAAATTCAAATTCATCTAATTTGCATGTATTAGTCATGAGTTGATCACATTCAAAAAGTCTAGCTGTATTCTTAAGGATTAATAACACTTAAAGCCTTTACTTAATTAACAGTAGCAGTATCATTCAAATTAGCCATTAATTAGATTATAAATCATAATATGGGTATTGGCTATAGAATATCGACGGGGTTCTTTGGTATGTTAATTGCGATGATTAGATCTCATTCACACAGTTTCAATGTATGCAGATGCTTTTAGCCTCTTCAAGTCATGTACAAACTGAAGTATTTCTATTAAACTTTAGTTATACACTTATTCGAATACTCTCGAAATAAAATATAATAAAAGTTTGTAAAATTCAAATTCATCTAATTTGTATGTATTAGTCGTGAGTTGATCACATTAAAAATGTTTGCTGTATTCTGAAGGATTAATAACTCTTAAAGTCTTTACTTAATTAAGAGTAGCAGTATTTTTCAAATTAGCCATTAATTAGATTATAAATCACTTTTGAAATAATATGGGTATTGGCTTTAGAAAATCGATCGGGTTCTTTGGTATGTTAATTGCCATGATAAGATCTCATTCTCACAGTTTCAATGTATGTAGATGCTTTTAGCCTCGTAAATTCAAGTACATACTGAAGTATTACTATTAAACTTCACTTATACACTTATTCGAAAACTCTCTTAATATAATATAATAAAAGTTTGAGAAATTAAAATTCATCAAATTTGAATGTATTAGTCATGAGTTAATCACATTCAAAAAGTCTAGCTTTATTCTAAAGTATTAATAACTCCTAAGTCATTACTTAATTAAGAGTTGCAGTATCATTCCAATTAGCCATTAATTAGATTATAAATCTCTCTTGAAATAATATGGGTATTGGCTATAGAATATCGATCGGGAACTTTGGTATGTTAATTACCATGATAAGATCTCATTCTCACAGTTTCAATGTATGTAGATGTTTTTAGCCTCTTCAATTTAATTACATACTGAAGTATTAATATTAAACTTTACTTATACACTTATTCGAATACTCTCTTAATATAATATAATAAAAGTTTGAGAAATTAAAATTCATCTAATTTGAATGTATTAGTCATGAGTTAATCACATTCAAAAAGTCTAGCTTTATTCTGAAGGATTAATAACTCCTAAAGTCTTTACTTAATTAAGAGTAGCAGTATCTTTCAAATTAGCCATTAATTTGATTATAAATCCCTCTTGATATTAGATGGGTATTGGCTATATAAAATCGATCGTTTTTTTGTGTATGTTAATTGCCATGATAAGATCTCATTCTCACAGTTTCAATGTATGTAGATTATTTTAGCCTCGTCAATTCAAGTACAAACTGAAGTATTACTATTAAACTTCACTTATACACTTATTCGAAAACTCTCTTAATATAATATAATAAAAGTTTGAGAAATTAAAATTCATCTAATTTGAATGTATTAGTCATGAGTTAATCACATTCAAAAAGTCTAGCTTTATTCTGAAGGATTAATAACTCCCAAAGTCTTTACTTAATTAAGTGTTGCAGTATCTTTCAAATTAGCCATTAATAAGATTAAAAATCCCTCATGAAATAATATGGGTATTGGCTATAGAATATCGATCGGGTTTATTGGCATGATAATTGCCATGATAAGATCTCATTCACAGAGTTTCAATGTATGTTGATTCTTATAGCCTCTTCAATTCAAGTTCATACTGAAGTATTACTATTAAACTTCACTTATACACTTATTCGAATACTCTCTTAATATAATATAATAAAAGTTTGAGAAATTAAAATTCCTCTAATTTGAATGTATTAGTCATGAGTTAATTACATTAAAAAGTCTAGCAGTATTCTTTAGGATTAATAACACTTAAAGCCTTTTCTTAATTAACAGTAGCAGTATCTATCAAATTAGCCATTAATAAGATTATAAATCCCCTTTGAAATAATATGGGTATTGGCTATAGAATATCGATCGGGTTCTTTGGTATGTTAATTGCCATGATAAGATATCATTCTCACAGTTTCAATGTATGTAGATGCTTTTAGCCTCTTCAATTTAATTACATACTGAAGTATTACTATTAAACTTCACTTATTCACTTATTCGAAAACTCTCTTAAAATAATATAATAAAAGTTTAAGAAATTAAAATTCATCTAATTTGAATGTATTTGTCAAGAGTTAATCACATTCAAAAGGTCTAGCTTTATTCTGAAGGATTAATAACTCCTAAAGTCTTTACTTAATTAAGTGTTGCAGTATCTTTCAAATTAGCCATTAATAAGATTAAAATCCCACTTGAAATAATATGGGTATTGGCTATAGAATATCGATCGGGTTCATTGGTATGTTAATTGCCATGATAAGATCTTATTCACGCAGTTTCAATATATGTAGATGCTTTTAGCCTCGTCAATTCAAGTACATACTGAAGTATTACTATTAAACTTCACTTATACACTTATTCGAATACTCTCTTAATATAATATAATAAAAGTTTGAGAAATTCAAATTCATCTAATTTGCATGTATTAGTCATGAGTTGATCACATTCAAAAAGTCTAGCTGAATTCTGAAGGATTAATAACTCTTAAAGCCTTTACTTAAATAAGAGTAGCAGTATCTTTCAAATTAACCATTAATTAGATTATAAATCCCTCATGAAATAATATGGGTATTGGCTATAGAATATCGATCGGGATCATTCGTATGTTAATTGCCATGATAAGAACGCATTCACGCAGTTTCAATGTATTTAGATGCTTTTTGACTCGTTAATTCAAGGACAAACTGAAGTATTTCTATTAAACTTCACTTATACACTTATTCGAATACTCTCTAAATAAAATATAATAAAAGTTTTTAAAATTCAAATTTATCTAATTTGCATGTATTAGTCATGAGTTGATCACATTCAAAAAGTCTAGCTGAATTCTGAAGGATTAATAACTCCTAAAGTCTTTACTTAATTAAGAGTAGCAGTATCTTTCAAATTAGCCATTAATTAGATTATAAATCACTCTTGATATTATATGGGTATTGGCTATATAAAATCGATCGCGTTCCTTGTTATGTTAATTGCCATGAAAAAATCTCATTCTCACAGTTTCAATATATGTAGATTATTTTAGCCACGTCAATTCAAGTACAAACAGAAGTTTTACTATTAAACTTCACTTATACACTTATTCGAATACTCTCTTAATATAATATAATAAAAGTTTGAGAAATTCAAATTCATCTAATTTGCATGTATTAGTCATGAGTTGATCACATTCAAAAAGTCTAGCTGTATTCTTAAGGATTAATAACACTTAAAGCCTTTACTTAATTAACAGTAGCAGTATCATTCAAATTAGCCATTAATTAGATTATAAATCATAATATGGGTATTGGCTATAGAATATCGACGGGGTTCTTTGGTATGTTAATTGCGATGATTAGATCTCATTCACACAGTTTCAATGTATGCGAATGCTTTTAGCCTCTTCAAGTCATGTACAAACTGAAGTATTTCTATTAAACTTTACTTATACACTTATACGAATACTCTCAAAATAAAATATAATAAAAGTTTTTAAAATTCAAATTCATCTAATTTGCATGTATTAGTCATGAGTTGATCACATTCAAAATGTCTTGCTGTATTCTGATGGATTAATTACTCTTAAAGTCTTTACTTAATTAAGAGTAGCAGTATCTTTAAAATTAGCCATTAATAAGATTATAAATCCCCTTTGAAATAATATGGGTATTGGCTATAGAATATCGATCGGGTTCTTTGGTATGTTAATTGCCATGATAAGATCTCATTCTCACAATTTCAATGTATGGAGATGCTTTTAGCCTCTTAAATTCAAGTACATACTGAAGTATTACTATTAAACTTCACTTATACACTTATTCGAAAACTCTCTTAATATAATATAATAAAAGTTTGAGAAATTAAAATTCATCAAATTTGAATGTATTAGTCATGAGTTAATCACATTCAAAAAGTCTAGCTTTATTCTAAAGTATTAATAACTCCTAAGTCATTACTTAATTAAGAGTTGCAGTATCATTCCAATTAGCCATTAATTAGATTATAAATCTCTCTTGAAATAATATGGGTATTGGCTATAGAATATCGATCGGGAACTTTGGTATGTTAATTACCATGATAAGATCTCATTCTCACAGTTTCAATGTATGTAGATGTTTTTAGCCTCTTCAATTTAATTACATACTGAAGTATTAATATTAAACTTTACTTATACACTTATTCGAAAACTCTCTTAATATAATATAATAAAAGTTTGAGAAATTAAAATTCATCTAATTTGAATGTATTAGTCATGAGTTAATCACATTCTAAAAGTCTAGCTTTATTCTAAAGGATTAATAACTCCTAAAGTCATTACGTAATTAAGAGTAGCAGTATCTTTCAAATTAGCCATTAATAAGATTATAAATCCCCTTTGAAATAATATGGGTATTGGCTATAGAATATCGATCGGGTTCTTTGGTATGTTAATTGCCATGATAAGATATCATTCTCACAGTTTCAATGTATGTAGATGCTTTTAGCCTCTTCAATTTTATTACATACAAAAGTATTACTATTAAACTTCACTTATTCACTTATTCGAAAACTCTCTTAAAATAATATAATAAAAGTTTAAGAAATTAAAATTCATCTAATTTGAATGTATTTGTCAAGAGTTAATCACATTCAAAAAGTCTAGCTTTATTCTGAAGGATTAATAACTCCTAAAGTCTTTACTTAATTAAGAGTTGCAGTATCTTTCAAATTAGCCATTAATAAGATTATAAATCTCTCTTGAAATAATATGGGTATTGGCTATAGAATATCGATCGGGTTTATTGGTATGATAATTGCCATGATAAGATCTCATTCACAGAGTTTCAATGTATGTAGATGCTTTTAGCCTCTTCAATTCAAATTCATACTGAAGTATTACTATTAAACTTCACTTATACACTTATTCGAATACTCTCTTAATATAATATAATAAAAGTTTGAGTAATTAAAATTCATCTAATTTGAATGAATTAGTCATGAGATAATCACATTCAAAAATTCTAGCAGTATTCTTTAGGATTAATAACACTTAAAGCCTTTACTTAATTAACAGTAGCAGTATCTTCCAAATTAGCCATTAATAAGATTATAAATCCCTCTTGAAATAATATGGGTATTGGCTATAGAATATCGATCGGGTTCATTGGTATGTTAATTGCCATGATAAGATATCATTCTCACAGTTTCAATGTATGTAGATGCTTTTAGCCTCTTCAATTTAATTACATACTGAAGTATTACTATTAAACTTCACTTATTCACTTATTCGAAAACTCTCTTAAAATAATATAATAAAAGTTTAAGAAATTAAAATTCATCTAATTTGAATGTATTTGTCAAGAGTTAATCACATTCAAAAGGTCTAGCTTTATTCTGAAGGATTAATAACTCCTAAAGTCTTTACTTAATTAAGTGTTGCAGTATCTTTCAAATTAGCCATTAATAAGATTAAAAATCCCACTTGAAATAATATGGGTATTGGCTATAGAATATCGATCGGGTTCATTGGTATGTTAATTGCCATGATAAGATCTTATTCACGCAGTTTCAATATATGTAGATGCGTTTAGCCTCGTCAATTCAAGTACATACTGAAGTATTACTATTAAACTTCACTTATACACTTATTCGAATACTCTCTTAATATAATATAATAAAAGTTTGAGAAATTCAAATTCATCTAATTTGCATGTATTAGTCATGAGTTGATCACATTCAAAAAGTCTAGCTGAATTCTGAAGGATTAATAACTCTTAAAGCCTTTACTTAAATAAGAGTAGCAGTATCTTTCAAATTAACCATTAATTAGATTATAAATCCCTCATGAAATAATATGGGTATTGGCTATAGAATATCGATCGGGATCATTCGTATGTTAATTGCCATGATAAGAACGCATTCACGCAGTTTCAATGTATTTAGATGCTTTTTGACTCGTTAATTCAAGGACAAACTGAAGTATTTCTATTAAACTTCACTTATACACTTATTCGAATACTCTCTAAATAAAATATAATAAAAGTTTTTAAAATTCAAATTTATCTAATTTGCATGTATTAGTCATGAGTTGATCACATTCAAAAAGTCTAGCTGAATTCTGAAGGATTAATAACTCCTAAAGTCTTTACTTAATTAAGAGTAGCAGTATCTTTCAAATTAGCCATTAATTAGATTATAAATCACTCTTGATATTATATGGGTATTGGCTATATAAAATCGATCGCGTTCCTTGTTATGTTAATTGCCATGAAAAAATCTCATTCTCACAGTTTCAATATATGTAGATTATTTTAGCCACGTCAATTCAAGTACAAACAGAAGTTTTACTATTAAACTTCACTTATACACTTATTCGAATACTCTCTTAATATAATATAATAAAAGTTTGAGAAATTCAAATTCATCTAATTTGCATGTATTAGTCATGAGTTGATCACATTCAAAAAGTCTAGCTGTATTCTTAAGGATTAATAACACTTAAAGCCTTTACTTAATTAACAGTAGCAGTATCATTCAAATTAGCCATTAATTAGATTATAAATCATAATATGGGTATTGGCTATAGAATATCGACGGGGTTCTTTGGTATGTTAATTGCGATGATTAGATCTCATTCACACAGTTTCAATGTATGCGAATGCTTTTAGCCTCTTCAAGTCATGTACAAACTGAAGTATTTCTATTAAACTTTACTTATACACTTATACGAATACTCTCAAAATAAATATAATAAAAGTTTTTAAAATTCAAATTCATCTAATTTGCATGTATTAGTCATGAGTTGATCACATTCAAAATGTCTTGCTGTATTCTGATGGATTAATTACTCTTAAAGTCTTTACTTAATTAAGAGTAGCAGTATCTTTAAAATTAGCCATTAATAAGATTATAAATCCCCTTTGAAATAATATGGGTATTGGCTATAGAATATCGATCGGGTTCTTTGGTATGTTAATTGCCATGATAAGATCTCATTCTCACAATTTCAATGTATGGAGATGCTTTTAGCCTCTTAAATTCAAGTACATACTGAAGTATTACTATTAAACTTCACTTATACACTTATTCGAAAACTCTCTTAATATAATATAATAAAAGTTTGAGAAATTAAAATTCATCAAATTTGAATGTATTAGTCATGAGTTAATCACATTCAAAAAGTCTAGCTTTATTCTAAAGTATTAATAACTCCTAAGTCATTACTTAATTAAGAGTTGCAGTATCATTCCAATTAGCCATTAATTAGATTATAAATCTCTCTTGAAATAATATGGGTATTGGCTATAGAATATCGATCGGGAACTTTGGTATGTTAATTACCATGATAAGATCTCATTCTCACAGTTTCAATGTATGTAGATGTTTTTAGCCTCTTCAATTTAATTACATACTGAAGTATTAATATTAAACTTTACTTATACACTTATTCGAAAACTCTCTTAATATAATATAATAAAAGTTTGAGAAATTAAAATTCATCTAATTTGAATGTATTAGTCATGAGTTAATCACATTCTAAAAGTCTAGCTTTATTCTAAAGGATTAATAACTCCTAAAGTCATTACGTAATTAAGAGTAGCAGTATCTTTCAAATTAGCCATTAATATGATTATAAATCCCCTTTGAAATAATATGGGTATTGGCTATAGAATATCGATCGGGTTCTTTGGTATGTTAATTGCCATGATAAGATATCATTCTCACAGTTTCAATGTATGTAGATGCTTTTAGCCTCTTCAATTTTATTACATACTGAAGTATTACTATTAAACTTCACTTATTCACTTATTCGAAAACTCTCTTAAAATAATATAATAAAAGTTTAAGAAATAAAAATTCATCTAATTTGAATGTATTTGTCAAGAGTTAATCACATTCAAAAAGTCTAGCTTTATTCTGAAGGATTAATAACTCCCAAAGTCTTTACTTAATTAAGTGTTGCAGTATCTTTCAAATTAGCCATTAATAAGATTAAAAATCCCTCTTGAAATAATATGGGTATTGGCTATAGAATATCGATCGGGTTTATTGGCATGATAATTGCCATGATAAGATCTCATTCACAGAGTTTCAATGTATGTTGATTCTTATAGCCTCTTCAATTCAAGTTCATACTGAAGTATTACTATTAAACTTCACTTATACACTTATTCGAATACTCTCTTAATATAATATAATAAAAGTTTGAGAAATTAAAATTCCTCTAATTTGAATGTATTAGTCATGAGTTAATTACATTAAAAAAGTCTAGCAGTATTCTTTAGGATTAATAACACTTAAAGCCTTTTCTTAATTAACAGTAGCAGTATCTATCAAATTAGCCATTAATAAGATTATAAATCCCCTTTGAAATAATATGGGTATTGGCTATAGAATATCGATCGGGTTCTTTGGTATGTTAATTGCCATGATAAGATATCATTCTCACAGTTTCAATGTATGTAGATGCTTTTAGCCTCTTCAATTTAATTACATACTGAAGTATTACTATTAAACTTCACTTATACACTTATTCGAAAACTCTCTTAAAATAATATAATAAAAGTTTGTGAAATTAAAATTCATCTAATTTGAATGTATTTGTCTTGAGTTAATCATATTAAAAAAGTCTAGCTTTATTCTGAAGGATTAATAACTCCTAAAGTCTTTACTTAATTAAGAGTTGCAGTATCTTTCAAATTAGCCATTAATAAGATTATAAATCCCTCTTGAAATAATATGGGTATTGGCTATAGAATATCGATCGTGTTCATTGGTATGTTAATTGCCATGATAAGATCTGATTCACGCAGTTTCAATATATGTAGATGCGTTTAGCCTCGTCAATTCAAGTACATACTGAAGTATTACTATTAAACTTCACTTATACACTTATTCGAATACTCTCTTAATATAATATAATAAAAGTTTGAGAAATTCAAATTCATCTAATTTGCATGTATTAGTCATGAGTTGATCACATTCAAAAAGTCTAGCTGAATTCTGAAGGATTAATAACTCTTAAAGCCTTTACTTAAATAAGAGTAGCAGTATCTTTCAAATTAACCATTAATTAGATTATAAATCCCTCATGAAATAATATGGGTATTGGCTATAGAATATCGATCGGGATCATTCGTATGTTAATTGCCATGATAAGAACGCATTCACGCAGTTTCAATGTATTTAGATGCTTTTTGACTCGTTAATTCAAGGACAAACTGAAGTATTTCTATTAAACTTCACTTATACACTTATTCGAATACTCTCTAAATAAAATATAATAAAAGTTTTTAAAATTCAAATTTATCTAATTTGCATGTATTAGTCATGAGTTGATCACATTCAAAAAGTCTAGCTGAATTCTGAAGGATTAATAACTCCTAAAGTCTTTACTTAATTAAGAGTAGCAGTATCTTTCAAATTAGCCATTAATTAGATTATAAATCACTCTTGATATTATATGGGTATTGGCTATATAAAATCGATCGCGTTCCTTGTTATGTTAATTGCCATGAAAAAATCTCATTCTCACAGTTTCAATATATGTAGATTATTTTAGCCACGTCAATTCAAGTACAAACAGAAGTTTTACTATTAAACTTCACTTATACACTTATTCGAATACTCTCTTAATATAATATAATAAAAGTTTGAGAAATTCAAATTCATCTAATTTGCATGTATTAGTCATGAGTTGATCACATTCAAAAAGTCTAGCTGTATTCTTAAGGATTAATAACACTTAAAGCCTTTACTTAATTAACAGTAGCAGTATCATTCAAATTAGCCATTAATTAGATTATAAATCATAATATGGGTATTGGCTATAGAATATCGACCGGGTTCTTTGGTATGTTAATTGCGATGATTAGATCTCATTCACACAGTTTCAATGTATGCGGATGCTTTTAGCCTCTTCAAGTCATGTACAAACTGAAGTATTTCTATTAAACTTTACTTATACACTTATTCGAATACTCTCTAAATAAAATATAATAAAAGTTTTTAAAATTCAAATTCATCTAATTTGTATGTATTAGTCATGAGTTGATCACATTCAAAATGTCTTGCTGTATTCTGAAGGATTAATAACTCTTAAAGTCTTTACTTAATTAAGAGTAGCAGTATCTTTAAAATTAGCCATTAATAAGATTATAAATCCCCTTTGAAATAATATGGGTATTGGCTATAGAATATCGATCGGGTTCTTTGGTATGTTAATTGCCATGATAAGATCTCATTCTCACAGTTTCAATGTATGTAGATGCTTTTAGCCTCTTAAATTCAAGTACATACTGAAGTATTACTATTAAACTTCACTTATACACTTATTCGAAAACTCTCTTAATATAATATAATAAAAGTTTGAGAAATTAAAATTCATCTAATTTGAATGTATTAGTCATGAGTTAATCACATTCAAAAAGTCTAGCTTTATTCTAAAGTATTAATAACTCCTAAGTCATTACTTAATTAAGAGTTGCAGTATCATTCCAATTAGCCATTAATTAGATTATAAATCTCTCTTGAAATAATATGGGTATTGGCTATAGAATATCGATCGGGAACTTTGGTATGTTAATTACCATGATAAGATCTCATTCTCACAGTTTCAATGTATGTAGATGTTTTTAGCCTCTTCAATTTAATTACATACTTAAGTATTACTATTAAACTTCACTTATACACTTATTCGAAAACTCTCTTAATATAATATAATAAAAGTTTGAGAAATTAAAATTCATCTAATTTGAATGTATTAGTCATGAGTTAATCACATTCAAAAAGTTTAGCTTTATTCTAAAGGATTAATAACTCCTAAAGTCATTACTTAATTAAGAGTTGCAGTATCTTTCAAATTAGCCATTAATAAGATTATAAATCCCTTGAAATAATATGGGTATTGGCTATAGAATATCGATCGGGTTCTTTGGTATGTTAATTGCCATGATAAGATCTCATTCTCACAGTTTCAATGTATGTAGATGCTTTTAGCCTCTTCAATTTAATTACATACTGAAGTATTACTATTAAACTTTACTTATGCACTTATTCGAAAACTCTCTTAATATAATATAATAAAAGTTTGAGAAATTAAAATTCATCTAATTTGAATGTATTTGTCAAGAGTTAATCACATTCTAAAAGTCCAGCTTTATTCTGAAGGATTAATAACTCCTAAAGTCTTTACTTAATTAAGAGTTGCAGTATCTTCCAAATTAGCCATTAATAAGATTAAAAATCCCTCTTGAAATAATATGGGTATTGGCTATAGAATATCGATCGGGTTTATTGGTATGATAATTGCTATGTAAAGATCTCATTCACAGAGTTTCAATGTATGTTGATTCTTTTAGCCTCTTCAATTCAAGTTCATACTGAAGTATTACTATTAAACTTCACTTATACACTTATTCGAATACTCTCTTAATATAATATAATAAAAGTTTGAGAAATTAAAATCCTCTAATTTGAATGTATTAGTCATGAGTTGATTACATTAAAAAGTCTAGCAGTATTCTTTAGGATTAATAACACTTAAAGCCTTTTCTTAATTAACAGTAGCAGTATCTATCAAATTAGCCATTAATAAGATTATAAATCCCCTTTGAAATGATATGGTATTGGCTATAGAATATCGATCGGGTTCTTTGGTATGTTAATTGCCATGATAAGATCCCATTCTCACAGTTTCAATGTATGTAGATGCTTTTAGCCTCTTCAATTTAATTTCATATTGAAGTATTACTATTAAACTTCACTTATACACTTATTCGAAAACTCTCTTAAAATAATATAATAAAAGTTTAAGAAATTAAAATTCATCTAATTTGAATGTATTTGTCAAGAGTTAATCACATTCAAAAGGTCTAGCTTTATTCTGAAGGATTAATAACTCCTAAAGTCTTTACTTAATTAAGTGTTGCAGTATCTTTCAAATGAGCCATAATAGATTAAAATCCCACATGAAATAATATGGGTATTGGCTATAGAATATCGATCGGGTTCATTGGTATGTTAATTGCCTGATAAGATCTTATTCCCAGTTTCAATATATGTAGATGCGTTTAGCCTCGTCAATTCAAGTACATACTGAAGTATTACTATTAAACTTCACTTATACACTTATTCGAATACTCTCTTAATATAATATAATAAAAGTTTGAGAAATTCAATTCATCTAATTTGCATGTATTAGTCATTAGTTGATCACATTTCTAAAGTCTAGCTGAATTCTGAAGATTAATAACTCTTAAAGTCTTTACTTAATAAGAGTGGCAGTATCTTTCAAATTAACCATTAATAGATTATAATCCCTCATGAAATAATATGGGTATTGGCTATAGAATATCGATCGGGATCATTCGTATGTTAATTGCCATGATAAGAACGCATTCACGCAGTTTCAATGTATTTAGATGCTTTTGACTCGTTAATTCAGGACAAACTGAAGTATTTCTATTAAACTTCACTTATACACTTATTCGAATACTCCTCTAAATAAAATATAAAAAGTTTTTAAAATTCAAATTATCTCTAATGTGCATGTATTAGTCATGAGTTGATCACATTCAAAAAGTCTAGCTGAATTCTGAAGGATTAATAACTCCTAAAGTCTTTACTTAATTAAGAGTAGCAGTATCTTCAAATTAGCCATTAATTAGATTATAAATCACCTTGATATATATGGGCATTGCTATAAAAATCGATCGCGTTCCTTGTTATGTTAATTCCATGAAAAAATCTCATTCTCACAGTTTCATATATGTAGAT
>JACGCM010001032.1:0-60179 GCA_014058105.1 Kingdonia uniflora | reverse complement strand
GCCACAGTTTGTGGCTGAGACAAACTCGATTCAACAGGCGTTAATGGTGCATTAAACTTTTCACTCGCTTCCTAATCCTTAAAAGTAATTTATAGCAAGTCTAGCCAGTCAAAAATTTCATAACTACATACATAAGGGCAATGACTTCTTTATAAAAAAAATCTAATACAATAGCTTATTTTGAGGGTTTAATATTGTAGCTACGACCCAAACCAATGGAACATGTTCCCAATATTTTTTATATTTTTATTACATCGCCCACAAATTTTACAAAATTGTAAATTATGTTTATGTTTAATAAACCTCACAAATGTTACTAATACGTAATAACTTCACAAAATGTAGCAAATGAAAACTTTTGGAAAACTAAGTTGCATCGTAAAAAACTTTAAGAAAATCTCGTAATAGTTTTGCTATTACCATTTATTATCACTAATGGTGTATTGAGGTTTTTTGCTATTTGATATTGTGCAATTAGTTGTTGTAAAGAATTACTGCATTTAACATCAAATATGTAGAGTTCCATCTATGTTTAACATCTATATGAGGTTTTCTCGATTTATACTTAAAGCTTGACAGATTTTCGTAAATCTTGATAATATATTTGTAATTATGTAAATAAAGCGCAGTTTTCTTATATTTTCTAAAAATCTTTACATACATCTAATCCATCTTTTACCATAAGATTAAGAATGTGGCAACAACATCTCACATGAAAATACTGGCCACAATGCTGAATAGGCAACCAATTCTTTAATTTATCACTTGACGATCATTTGAACTAGCATTGTTCCAAGGAAATAATTTTTTTTTTGAAATTTCATACTCATTATTGCGTCAAAAATAGAAGTAGTGATAGTTAAACCATCGTGGGGGATTTCAAGTAACCTAAACCAAATAATTCTCTTTTGCATTGTCTAGGTAGAGTCTAAGAATTGTGCCGTAACACCACAATATCCTAATTTTGATGGAGAGTTGCACAACTCACTTGTAAAATATTTTACCAGGAGTATTTTTTAAAGAAATTTAATTTTAACCTTTTCACTTTTGTAGAATTTTAAAATATCGGCTTTAACAGTATTCCTACTAGGTGGTTGAAATAATTCTCCATATGTCTTGCTTTCCCTTCTTTTAAATGACTCATTTTTGCATAAGCTAAAAGGTTGTTTCGTTAACTACTATACCTAACTAGTTCCTTACGGGCAACCTCTTTATTAAAGCAAAAACTTGTAAGATTACATGTAGGATTCCTACCTAATGTGTTTGTGAGGGATCTTGATTTAGCTTACAATCTTTCATGTCTTAAAAGGCAGGAAGTGTTGTGATCTGGAGGGACAATGTATCCTTTTGTTGGACAATATTTACAATCAGCCAAAACAGTCATCTTATCTAGGAATCTTACCTGGTCGGGATGTAACCCTCATACCTCATAAACCATTGCCAAACCTCTATTTAAGTTGTGGTCCTCGTTTTGGCTTTTTACTAGAGGATCTAGGAATTTCGGGGCTCGGATCTTTCGAGCTCGGAGCTTGGGGTTGGTACTTCATCTTCCATATCAGAGAATGTTGGTGTAAGATTTGATCATTTTCAGTATATCCTATCTGGGGACTTTCGTCATCTATCTCCCTGATGGTGAGAAATCTTTTTCGTGACCTCATTTGATATAAAATTAGTCCTTTTAATTACAAAAACTAGAATATATATGACATTTAATTATCTGGAATGTAAACACTTAATTCCTAGATCTAACATAACAGATGACTTTTAATATAATTAATTAGGTCTTACCAACTCTAATATTTGTGCAACATAGGTAAGTCAAGCCAGACTTTGATTTCTAACACATATGCTCACTTTGCTAGTACCAGCTGTCTGGCAGATGTTCAGTCCACACTATCTTGGCAGATGCCGCAATGTTGTCAACAACCAAGGAACGGTGATGTCACATCTACAACTGGTATTTTGCGATGCTTGACTTAAGTGTCCTATGAATCTGTGGCGGTACCCCGGTCCTGTACCTCCTATTCCTCGGGTCATGACCTCCCTTGGAAATCTTGCTAATGTGTTTTATTATTATTTTAATTTAACTTAAGGCCAGAACAATATGGAAACATGTGATACAAATTTTTTCGTATCCCTATGTGGGAGGTCCCACTCGTTGAGAATTCCTTTGGGTGATGAAATCCCGTGGAAGAGCCTAACGATTAATAACTTTTATTATGTTAAATGGAATCCTAAGACACATTGAAATTAAAACATTCTAAGTAAAGCATTTAAATCTATAATCAAATTTGTAACTATACAAGTTTACATGAATAAATTTACAAAATTATGAATAACACATTTAAAGTCGTATATAATTCCTGATAATGCTCCTTGAGATCCTCAACACCACTTCTATAGTTAAACTTAGTTGCCAACCAGTGTCAGGCTTAGGACACCTTCTCCTATACTTAAACAAATAAGGTGTCCAACTAGAGAAGCCAAATGGGTATCCAACAATGTCTACATTGGAGACAAGTGGATTGGGCTTCGACCATAAAGATAAATCCTTTTATATTTCACAATAATATAGATAAAGCCTTAGATTTTTTAGTTTCCTTCAGCAGCAAATTTTAAATCTGTCTCTTTTTGGTTTCCTTCAATATAAAGCCTAAGAGTCTAAATCCGTATCTCTCCTCTCCATCTAAGCCTAAGGTAAAGTTGTATTTCTTGGTTTCCTTAATTATAAATCTTTTTACAATCCTAAGATTGTTTCCACGTTGTTTAATTCTTTCGGAGATCAACGACCCTTTTCTTCTCTAGGGTTTTCTAAAAGGGAGTTGAATGGCTGGTTTGGGGAAGATTGAAGGGTTTTGCCTCGAATTGGTCTTTGGGTTCTTGAGATGATCCCATCACAGCTCGAATTGGTGTAATTTTTGGAGATATTAGTATTTAGTCGAAAAGAAAATTTTAGAGATGTGGTGATGGTAGTATTTAGCAATTGGGTCATTTATTTATTTTATGGAAGTCAATGTCTCTTTCTTTTTAGAACGTACCTAAAAATTGGTGATGTTGGTGATGTGTATGGTGGTTGTGTTTGGGTAATTGGTGATGGTGATGTGAGGGTGAAAATTCAAGAAAGAGGATGTACTGTAATTACAAAATTATCGAGTATTGCTAACAAAAGAGAGATGGTGTACCTGAGATTTTGCTTCGAAGATAATACAAAATGCAACAACCCAAAATCACAACTGCCCAAAACACAGCAACCAAAATCAACAACTCGTTACTCAACATACAACAACCAAAACACAGCAACTCGATACGACATACCAAAATGTAGCTCCAAGAACTTGTAAGCAATCCCACGGCATAAAGAGCTGGAATAAGTAGAGAATTGGGTAATGAGAGTGTTGGTGTTGGTGTTTGTGAAGAAAGAATTAGAAATGAAAGTGATCTTGAGAGTGTTGGTGTTGGTGTTTATGAAAAGATAATTATAAATGAGAATGAACTTGAATGATAACAGAGAACAAATAACTTGAGAGAGATGATAGAGATGCTTGTAAACATAAACTAAAAGATTTGGTCAATTTAAAACTCATCTATAACGGCTCTAAAATTACTTTAAAAAGTATATTTTTAAGTCCGGCATGATTCGGATCAGGCTCGGGCTAGATTTTGATTAGGCCTAGTTTGGGATAGTTCGGGCCGGGTTACACACCATCCCATTGCTATAAAAGATGTCCCATAACCCGCATATACAATTAATCGGGCCGGATTGAATGGGCTATGAACAGTAAATGGGCCGGGCTGTGCGGGTTTGTTTGTCGGCCGGGCCGGGCCGAGTCGCAGAATTTGGCCCATATTGCCAACCCTAGCAGTATTGTTGTTTTAGGTGGATAAGGAGTATACACTAAAACAAATTGTTGTAAATTAGAACGGGAATAGGGTACTATAGGTGAAATTTATAGGGATAATTTGAGAAAACCCCCATTGTTTTCACTTATATTAGCTTTTAAGACCGATGTTCCCCAAATACTCAGAAGTAGTCATGGTTTTACTATTTTGACCCAGCCATATGTTGTTGACTCCTGACTAATTTTTTGTTAACCCAAAATTACCTTTTTCATTAAATTAACAGAAATAGTCTAAAAAAAGAAAAGATGAAAAGAAATAAACACTTATGTGGTGTTTGTTTTGCTTCTTTGAAGTGCCGAAAAAAATTTCAGCAAAAAAATTCAGCAGTTGAGAACTTAAAAACTAACACCACCTAAGAAAACACTAGAGGAACGATTTTGTCGATGTTCATTTCATCAGTCTTCTCTGTGACATTAGAATTATCCAAATCAACGGTCGAGATGCGATTTTGAGATAACCCAATCCCAAGAGAAAATTCTGATTGAGAAGCAACAAATTTTATGATCCTTATCCTCAGAGCCTCCAGGAGCATTGTGTTCTTGACATACATGTATGTTCTCATCAGAGGAGTTATGTTGGGATCAATCTGGGGAAGCTCTGAGATTTCATTACTACCCATGTTACCCGTATAACCACCCATTACTCCATTCAACTCTTCATTTTCAACCTTGCTACTCATAGCAGTTGCCATTTTTTATCTTTAAATGTGGAGTGACGAGTCTTGGTTGGTTTTGTAACATTATTATGAGACGGTGCTGGCATTGAACTCTTGACACTTTTCAGAAACTCATCTCTCGTAGTACCCGAAGTCGATATCAGTCTTGATTCCAACATGATTTTGCCAACATTCTGTGTTTCTTTATTATCATTTAGGTCTTTCTTCCCATCAGTTGTTTGTCCCACCGACATCCTGTAAAACTCCATGAGCGAATACTCACTAACAACAATGGGGGCAGCAGAGGAAATTCTGCGGGGGAGCGTAGATGGTTGGGGGAGTTCAAGTTTTATTTAGCTTGAAGGAAGGGGTTGGAGGATGACCTTACACCATTAGATCTTGGGAGCGGATTTAGAGACACTAAAAAATGAGACACTAAAGTCTCACTCAATAGGAACCACTCATCTAATAGAGATGAGTGGCTCCTAAAATTAGGAGTTGTTATATAGGAAAATGAGGTGGAAATGATGTGTCCCACTCTCTCTCTCTAATGATGTGTCTCTTGTTAGAAAAATTTAAGAATAAGGAACTAATCTTCACCAAAAGAAAACAATTACCGAACCAAGCAAGGAGGCGCGCAAGCGCTTCTTGAAGATAGTCAAAGCCTCTCCAAAGGTGCAAGAGAACTCAGCAGCACTATCTTCGGGATTCAACCAAGCTAGACCCGTTCTATCACTATGTGCTTGCACTCCACAAAGTGATCAAGTTTGTTTCACCTTTCCTCATTGCCCAAAAAATGAAAAGAGAAATTGAGAAAGAAAAAAGAAGTTGTTTTGTTTTTCTCTGAATTTTACTCACCCGAGAGAACTCTATAAATAAAAGTCTAAAAAACTTTCCAGTTCTAAAACTGCTTAATTAATACATAAGTATTAATAAGTCACACTTACTCCACATTAATGATATAACCAGTTATAGACTCAAACAGACATAGAAGTCCAAGAGGTTGTCTGTTCCAGACCCAAGCGCACTAAGCCCACGCCCCACGACCGCAGTAAGCGTACAAAGTACGCCTAATAAAATGCCAAAAAGCGCCTAAACGCGCCTCAAACGCCCATTCGCCCACTCTCACGCGCTCGTGCGTGCGCAAGTCGCGCTCGATGCGAAGCATCTCGCTAGAGTGCACACACTCCTAGAGTAGACTTTAAATCCAACTAAGCAATAGAGATATAAAAACTAATATAAATTACTTTTTATTTCTAATGTGGATAAAACATTTTAAAATTATTTTTTATTAAACATTTCTACAATTCTTCAACTCTCTCCCTCTATTATTACTTTGTTTTGAATTATAGAACACACTTTTATTATCCCAGTCTCACTCTCTTTCTCTCTCTATTTCTCTCTCTAAAAGACCAATCCCTCTCTCCCTCTCTCTATGACTACCATTAGAGAAGAAAGAAAAATCAATTTCTCTAGAAGAACCACTACAACCCATCGTGTCAGAGTGAGAACTATTTATACATTTTGAAGTCTCGCTCTCCACCTATCAATTCACCGCCTTCATAAATTGGTTTTGGTTTTTGTGTGTTTCTTTTTTTTTCTTGGTTTCGTCGGCTTCATAGATCGATTACGATTTTAGTTTTTGGCTCTCTAATTCGTCGGCTTCAAGAAACTAATACAACGCCGGAGAGTAATTTTTTGTTATTTTACGGTTATTACCCTTCTTCTCTACAGTGAAACGAATTTATGTAGGTTAACAAATTGGTAGTAGTTATCAATGAAATTGTCGAACCCGATAATAACGAAAATAATATTGGATGTTAGTTATCAATGAAATTGTCGAAGCTGACAATAACAAAAACAATATTGGATGCTCATTAACAATGAAATTGTCGATCCCGACAATAACGAAAATAATATTGAATGCTCATTATCAATGAAATTGTCAAACCCGACAATAACGAAAACAATATTGGATGTTCATTATAACGAAAACAATATTGGATGCTCATTATCAATGAAATTGTCGAACTCGACAATATATAAATAACAACTCTGGACAATAATTGTTAAAGATAGCTAGTCCACAGTCAATGACGTATGTGCCCTGTTTGTCTAAGAAATTACTTAGAAGATTAAGTTAAGAAATTACTTAGAAGATTAAGTCAATGACGCATGTGCCATTGTTTGTCTAAGAAATTACTTAGAAGATTCAATCAATGACGCCATTTGCCCCTGGTGGGCTATTATTATATATGGTCCGATTTACATTATTGTCTAAATCGACAATATATTGATGGGTAAATTGTCAAAATCGACAATATATGAATGGGTAAATTGTCGATCATAAGTATTATCGAAATCGACAATATATGGATAATATTGGATGCTCATTATCAATCAAATTGTCGAACCCGAAAATATATGGATGGGTAAATTGTCGAAATCGACAATATATAGCAACTCCGACAATAATTATCGACAATATTATTAAGATAGCTAGCCCAGTCAATGACGCATGCGCCCTTGTTTGTCTAAGAAATTACTTAGAAGATTAAGTCAATGACACATGTGCCTTTGTTTGTCTAAGAAATTACTTAGAAGATTCAGTCATTGACGCATGTGCCCCTAGTGGGCTATTATTATATATGGTCCCATTTACATTATTGTCGAAATCGACAATATATTGATGGGTAAAATGCCGAAATCAACAAAATATGAATGGGTAAATTGTCGATCATAAGTATTGACGAAATCGACAATATATGGATGGGTAAATTGTCGAACCCGACGTTCTTCTTTTGCGGTAGTTTGAAAGACTAATCGAAGAAGACGATATTTCGAAGGTTCGAAAACACCCCATCTTCAAATCTGATTTCACCACTAAAATTCAAGAGAGTTTATAACCAATAACCGGTCTTCGATGAGAGAGATATAGAAAGAGTAGAGGGGCATATAAGACTTGATTGAGAGTAAAATCAGCCACAAAACGAACCCATTTGAACTAAAAATTATTGCTTATTGAGTAAAATTTAACGGGACTAAGAGAAAAACACCAAACCAAAGGAGATAGAGAGAGAGGAGAGAGGAGAGAGAAACAAATCCAAAAATTAGTTCATCTCTAATGGTAGCAATGAGTTAATCTCTAATGGTGAGAAATCGAGTTTGAAGGATCTCTTCTATTGTTTCTGTAAGAGAGAGAAAAAGTAACAGAGAGATTTCAAATTATCAAATCCGCCATTGTTCTAGACCGAGAGAGAAACAAAAGAACCAGATCTGAGTAAAAGAGAGAGAAATGAGAGGTCTGTTTTCAAATTTGAAACTACAGAGAAGAGAGAGAAAAAAAAAGATAAAAATATTTGCCCACGTGAAGAGAGAGAGGGAGTGAGTCTCTACCAACTTATTTCCACCTAATATTAATTGGGTTTTTCTTTTCCACCTCCTCTATTATGAGGACTGCTCATCTCTAGAGATGTGTGGTTCCTTTTGAGTGAGACTTTAGTGTCTCGTTTTTTAGTGTCTCTAAATCCTTCCCCTTGGATCTTAATCAATCTCAATCGTTATATATTTACCACGTAGATTTTTTCATTTTTCTGTGTTCTCCATGGGTATACTTGTCTTTCACACGGTCAAAACTAATAGATAACCTCCCAACTGTAACAGCTTACTATTTTGTTCAACTATAACTAATAGTATGTTAAGTCTATTAGTTAATAACTGACTGGTGTTACAACTATAACTAACATCTGTAAATAAACACCAAGAGAGTGTGATTTACAAACAATAAAGAATAGTTTGTTTCTCAATCTATCATGCTATTAGAGCACCAATACCAAATGGTAATCTTTGATCCATAAACCTTAATTTCTGCTTGAAGCTCAACAATGGAAGCTCAAGATTTGCCAATTACAACAATGGCGATCAACATCATTAATCTCGTACCAATCAAGCTCACTAAGGATAATTACATCCCCTGGAAGTCATTGTGGCTCTCAATTCTTCGAAGTTTCGACCAACAAGGCTTCGCTGATGGTAAAATCTCTCCTCCTGAATCCATCATTAATGTTGATGATTATGGTTCAAGATCCCTCTCCTCCAATCCCAAATTCTTAGATTGGACAAAATAAGATCAAACCTTGCTAATTTGGCTCAATGCAACTCTCTCTAAAGCATTACTTCCTTATGTTGTTGGATTACCAACCTTAGAGTTTCTATGGCGGACTCTTGAACGAAGATTCTCCTCGATCTCTCGTTCTCATGTGATGCAATTGAAGTGTAGACTTCAAACCCTAAAGAAGAATAATGATTCAATCTCTGACTACCTTTAGAAGATCAAACAGATTATAGACAATCTTGCTACCTCAGGATTCCTAATTGACGAAGAAGATGTGTGTTTCACATCCTAAACAGCCTTCCTTTGGAGTTTGATGCATTCTTGACCTCAATTCGAGTAAGATCATCTTCTATCAATACTGATGAGCTTCATGGACTTCTGCTTAGTGAGGAACTCTCAATTGAATCAAGACAGAAGGCTTTTTCTCAAACATATACAACTGTATATGCGCACTCTGCTAATCGAGCACCAAATGTGCAACAAAATTCACCAATGAGAAATTTCAGTAACTTTCATGGTAAAGGAGGAAGAAATGAAAGGTTTTCTCCAAAAAACAACAATCAGAGTTTCCAATGTGAGTTACAACTCTTCATACCATCATTTTCCTCTAATGGTGGTTTCAATGGTACTATCAATAATTTTAATGGCAACTCTCATGGAACATCTTAATCCTTTAGCTCTAATAGACCTCGAGCATCATATTACATTAAAGAATCAGGCATTCAAGGATCCAACTGACCTACATGCCAAATCTGTAACAAAATGGGATACCTCGCAATAGATTGTCACAACAGGATGAACTATGCATATCAAGGCAGAATTCCTCCATCCAAATTGTCTGCTATGGTGGAAAATAGAAGTAACTTTAGTTCAAATCCGTCCTCCTCAACGTGATATGTAGATGCAAGGGCTACAAATCACATTACATCAGATATCTCTAACTTTTATGGGCATACTAAATATAATGGTCCAAACGAAGTCATAGTGAGCAATGGGCAAGGTTTGCAAATTCTAAACATTGGCTCTAGTATTGTTTCTACTCCCCAATCTCAATTTCAACTCATAATATACTTCATGTGCCTAAAATCAGTCAAAATCTACTCTCATTCATAATTTGTTAATATAGCAATTGCTCATTAACCTTTGCTTATATCTCCTTCTTTGTAAGGACAATATCTCAGGGAGGACTCTTTTCCAAGGTCATCATAGGGATGGACTATATCCTTTCCCTCTCAGCTCTACATCCACAAAGTCCCAACCAACAAGGTCTAGTATTGTTTTTCTTGGTGTAAGATCTTTATCATCCATATGGCATCAAAGACTAGGTCATCCTTCTCACTCCATCTTTCATCAAAGTGTAGTTGTTAATAAACTGCCTCTTCTTAGCTAATTTTGCAAAGCATATATCTTTTTATAATGTTTGCTAATACGGCAAAAGTAAAAGATTACCCTTTAATCTTTGTGTTATATTATGCTACACCACTACACATTATTCGCACAAATCTTTGGGGTCCTTCACCTCAAAATTCTAATTCTGGTCTTAGGTATTATGCTAGCTTTGCTGATGATTGGTCTAAGTATTGCGAGATTTTCCCCTTATATACTAAATCAATTTTTTTTAGCATCTTTGTAAAATTCAAAACTCAAATTGAAAACCAACTCAATGCCAAAATCAAGATTCTCATATCAGATGTAAGGGGTAAATTCAGTACTAAACTTATTCTCAAAACTTTTTTATCCACATATGGTATAACACATTAGTTTTCATGTCCGTATATTCCTGAACAAAATGGTATAGTTGAAAGGAAACACATACATATTATAGATCTCAGTAGAACATTGTTTTCACAGAGTCATATCCCTTTATCTTACTGGGTAGAAGTGTTTCGCAGAGCCGTTTCTCTAATAAATAAACTGCCATCTCCATTTCTTCAACATATATCTCCATGGAAAAAATTATTCAATCAAACACCAGACTACTCCTTTCTAATAGTCTATGGTTGTGCTTGCATTCCCTGGCTCAAACCTTACACTTATCATAAATTAGAACCTAGATGCAAACCTTGTGTGTTTATAGGTTATAGTCTACACCATAAAGGTTATAGGTGTTTAGACATGACTACATGAAGGATCTACATATCTAGACATATTGTTTTTAATGAAGATTCCTTTCCTTTTTAATCCACACATTCACACAACTCTCACTCTTCACCAAGTCCTTCTTACACCTTATCTTTACCTTTAACATCCTTTCCCTCATTTTTATACATTTTAAATATAGTTGATACTGTTCAAAATGAATCTTATCCACAATCTCCTTCTTCATCTCCAAATATAGTTGATACATCTCCTCATCCATAAATTCCACCTTTAGTACTTTCACCCACACATATTTCTTCTTCAAATACTCTAAACTAGTTTATCACATTAACTAGCTCAATTCCCAATCCACCTACTATATTACTTAATGTCCTCCCTTATGTTGTTACCTCATTTACAGTACTACATACTACCTTACCTAATCTGAGAAGAAGGAACAACATTTCAAATGATATATCTACACATTCAATGTCCACTAGATCCAAAAATAAAATCTTTAAACCTAAAATGCTTCTTGGAGCAAAGCACCCTCTCTCACCAACTACAATCACAAATGCAAACCCACAGTCCCAACTTGTTTTTCAAAAGCTGTAAAAGATGTACACTGGAGAGAAGCTATGACAACTGAGTATAATGCTCTCCAAGATACACGTACATGGTCTTTAGTCCCACCATCTCCTTCATAACATCTGGCTGGATGCAAATGGGTTTTCAAAGTTAAACAAAAGTCAGATGGAACTATTAAAATATACAAATCAACGCTAGTAGCTAAAGGGTATTAAGTTCAAGGGATTGATTATAGTGAAACTTTTAGTACTATAGTCAAACCTACAACCATCAGGCTAGTTCTATTTATTGCAGTTCAATTTGATTGGGATATCGGACGACTAGATGTTACTAATGCCTTTCTTCATGGTTACCTCAAAAAAGATGCTTACATGGTACAGCCTCCTAGTTTTATTCACACTGATAAGTCTCACTATGTCTGTAAGTTGCACAAGTCTCTCTATGGTCTTAAACAGGTACCAAGGGCTTGGTATGAAGAATTACTCAATGGTTTGCTTGCAGTTGGTTTCACCACTTCCCCATCAGACACCTCACTTTTCACAAGACATCATGATAGCACAATTACATTTATCTTAGCATATGTAGATGATATTATCATTACTGGGAACTCCTCGCAATACTGCAAGCTTCTGATTACTGATCAGCTTGGCAGGATATTTGCTATAAGGACCTTAGTTCTCTTCATTAATTTTTGGGTTTAGAAGTACAAAGAACAACAAGGGGGCTTTTATTATCCCAATTCAAATACTTTGGACATCCTACAAAAGGTATCCATGAAGGAGCTAAATCCTATACTTTCAATTTGTGGATACAAACTAGATAACACAAGTGGCCACCTGTCAAAAGATGTACATAATTTAGATTACTAGTGGGTGCACTTCAATACTTAACTTGGGCAAGACCCGATCTATCCTTTGCAGTCAACCAAGTCTGTAAACATATGCATTCCCCAACTACAACTCACATGACTGTAGCAAAAAGAATTCTTAGATATCTTAAAGACACTCTCCATCATGGTATTCTTTACACTAAAGTATATATTTCTTTCACTGCATCCTCAAATGCAGATTGAGCTGGATACCCTATTGATAAGAGATATACTAGTGGTTAATATATATTTTTGGGTAATAATCCAATCTGTTGGAGTGTTAAGAAATAGCCTACGGTTGCTAAATCTTCCACTGAGTCAGAATATAGACCACTTGCCCACACTGCAGCAGAACTCTCATGGATATGCTATCTCCTCAAGAATTTATAGTTTCCTTTGTCTGCTCCTCCAATCTTATGGTGTGATAATATTAGTGCTATATCCCTAGCATCTAATCCTATTTTCCATGGCTGAGCAAAACACATAGAGGCTAACTATCACCACTATAGTAGCATATTCCCCAGATTCGATAAGGAGAAGTTAATATAATCATGTCGAAGGTGCATGATCATTCGAGAAGTTGTCAAGTTCACCACAGATCTTGATCCTCTATAATAACCATTATACTTAGTCAAATAGAGCTGATGCAAGAGATCCGTAAAGTTTGCCCACTACTCATTAAGATAGAAGACCAACAATTTGTAACTGCCTGTATTTTATTATAAATACAAACATAGTACATGTTAAAATCCATCCAGAACTCTGTTATTTTTCACTATTTACATCCATACAATCTTTCAACAATTGTAATAACTGACACATATTGGATTTTACCATCAAACCCTCCTCGAGGTCGTAATATTTCTCAGGTTTTACTGAGTTTTCACGTAAAATCTATTATCTTATAATTTAGAATTATAATCCCCTTATCGAAGTATTGGCAAAGTTTGCCATTTTCAAAAAACATGTAATTACAATTGGCGCCGTCTATGGGAAAATCTATTTTTTCTTTACTAAATCTCGTTCGATACAATTATTTCCATGACCAACATAAACCTCAGAAGTGTCTCCAGTACCCAGATGAATAATGAGGACGTTCTAGTCACCGTCCAACCAGAAACCATCAATTTTCCCAATGCTATTGTCAAGCTTCAAAAGCAAATGGAATCTGACAAGAACCTGTAACTCAAAGTTCAAAGGATTCACGCTCAAGCTCTTCAAGACGAGAAGAAAAAGGCCTTGGAACAACAAAGTTGACCTCATCAGAAAGAAATGAAAAGTCTTCGAAGGCACCAAGATCGATTCACTGGTCAATAAGGATCACATCTATAAGGTCAAAGTGACCATCGGTCAAGGGCTTCCCAGAGGGAAAATATATCGAGGGAAGAGCGAAATCGAACTTCAAGATCTCGATCAAGAAACCTAGATAGAACATCTTGACATCTTTGCCTTACATCGTCGGTGTCGACAACTCAAGGAAGTCGACAAACACGTCATCAGGCCCCACCGCCACCTCCAAGACAATGAGTTAGAGAGCAGTTGGGCCCAAAGAGACAAGGAGATTTTGATCCACAAGCTACAGCTAAACCAAATTCATTTCAATAATTCATTACCTTAGATGGATTGAATAATATTATTCAGGCCATACATTTAGACAATCCTAGTCGAAGATCTACTCTGGACAGGATCGAGACCAATCATATTTCCCATCATCTCGAAGTCATGCCAATTCCAGACAACTTCCACATGCCAAAGTTTTACCAATATACAAGCCTCACCGACCCACTCACTCATGTCCGTCACTTTAAAGCAGCCGTTGGCCTACACTCATGAGCCTCAAGGAAGAGCCTCTTAGATGATTTTATACCATTCCCAAAGGATCGATAACTAGCTTCTCCCAGTTACATAAACTATTTGAATTAAATTACACACATGCTAAAGGGTAGGAGATAACGGTTGATTTTCTTTTCTTTTTCAAACAAGGCATAAATGGAACTTTGGTAAACTTTTACGAGCATTTTTTGCAAGAAACAACGAAGATTGGAATTTCTTATCCAAAGATTCTTATATCAGCATTTACCTCAGTACTCCATATCTATTCTAAAGTTCGAGAAGAGCTTACACTTCACAAACCTAAAGCAGTCACCGAAATAATAGATGTGGTTGATAACTACATTGAGCTCGAGTGGTCTAAGAAGGATAAAATAAAAAGTTCTTCTGTTATCCATTCCAACAACGTGCTCTCATCACTACACTCAAAACCAACAAACAATGTTACCGTTAAACAGCAAGGGCGGTTTAACGACAACGTTAAACAAAAAGACGGGAAAAAAGATAGACCTATCCCAGTCCTCCTATGGCAACCACCCTATCAATTATTTTACCGATACAAAGGGTGTGGATGAACTCTTTTGAGAAGTACAGGAGATTCTAGATGTCCCAAATAAACCTCTCTGTCATTATCATAATGTCCATAGCCATAAAACTAACAACTGTTACTCCCTTATATGAATTTTTTACTATATTGTCCTTACAGGAAGGCTCCATGAGTACGTAACCGATGTCCAAAAATTTCTCGAAGAAGAAACAAAAAGAAAGGAAGTCGAATAAGAGCAAGGCCAAGGTCAAGCTTGACATCTTTATATGATCGAGATTAAAAAAGGCAAGAAGCGAAAGAAAGATGACAGAAACACATCCTGCTGCAAGATGACGTCATCCGAGAAATCTGCCAAACTTCCACCCAGCTTTAGCAAAGACAAACGCCCATATCACATTTCCTACGAAGACTGTGATACCAGTCATGTCAAATACCCTCGTGATGACCCATTGGTGATAATGCTCAAAGTAGGACATGACTACTTACATACACTCCTTACCGATACTGGAAGCACAGCTGATATAATATTCAAAATAGCGGTTGATGTTCTAGGCCTCAAAGATTCAGTCAAAGCTATAACTACAACCATCGCAGGATTCAACAGTTCAAAAGAGTCTTCCTTGGGAGAGATAGCATTGCCTGTTCAAGCAGGACCAGAAACTACTTTCGTCAAATTATTGTAATTGATTCTGAATCAAAATACTTGGGGATTTTAGGAAGAAGTTGGATCAACTCCATTAAACTGGTACCTTCGATATATCATCTTATATTACATTTTCAAACATATCATAGAATCTATGAAATCAAAGGGAGTCGAGTTATGGCAAGAATGTGCGAAAATACCACCACGAACACTCACGCATCAAAACTCCTGAAAGTATAACAATTACAGAAAGAGCCACCTCCCACATTCAAGTAGCATGATACGGAAACAGTTGAATCCGTAGAGCTCGATGGTTCAGGGAGAAATACTTTTATTAGATCTAAACTATTACCAGAAGAAAGGGAGACCTTATTTCAACTATTAAAGAGAAATATCGATATCTTTGCATAGTCTTTCCAAGAAATGCCAGGAATTAACCCATTAGTTGCATATCATAAGTTAAACCTCATTCCAGAAAGCAAAACTGTAAAAAAAAACACATCGTAACCTGTCCCCTAGGCTCTGTGAAGTAGTGAATGAAGAAATCGGTAAACTAATTCAATTTGGTTTCATTCAAGAAGCCAAATATCCAAAATGAATCTCAAACATCGTAGTTATCCCAAATAAGAACGGGAAAATCAAGGTTTGTGAAGATTTCACTTAACCAAATAAGTTCACACCCAATGATAACTTTTCTCTTCCTTTGATTCCTCACCTCCTCGACACTGTAGTAGGTCATGAACTTCTTTCAATGATGGATGCAGCTTTGGGGTATAATCAAGTTCCTCTTGCCAAAGAAGATCAAGAAAAAACAACATTCATCACAGAAAAGGGTCTCTACTGTTACATAGTCATGCCTTTTGGATTAAAGAATGCATGAGTCACATACGAGCGGCTCGTCATAAAAATATTTAAAGATCACTTGGGGAAAATCATGGAGGTGTACATCGACGACATAATCTGTAAGAGCTTAAAGCGAGAAGATCATTGCAAAAATCTCCAAACTATATTCGACATCCTTTGTACTTACCGCATGAAGTTAAACCCTGAAAAATGCTAATTTGGGGTTGCATCTTAAAAATTCTTAGGACTCCTGGTAAGCAAAAGAGGAATAAAAATCGATCCAGAGCAAATAAAGGTACTCATGGCCATGCCATCACCGCGAACCAAAAAAGATGTCCAAAAACTTACTGGGAAGATTGCCTCTCTACACAGGTTCATCTTAAAGTTATCTGATCGATGGAAACTTCTTTACCTTCTTCGGGAAAACCCATCACCTATGATAAAAAAAATAGCCCAAGGAAATCATCTGGACTCTAGAATGTAAATTGGCTTTTGAAGATCTCAAAAGATATTTGAGGCGTCCTCCCATAATGAGTACTCCTGTTGAAGGCAAAACATTAACAATGTATTTATCGACAATAGATGACTCAATTAATTTTATTCTTATTCGAGAAGATAACGGGGTAGAAAAACCAATCTATTTCATCAGTAAAACTCTCATGCCTGCAGAAAAAGATACACCACCACTAAAAAATAGCTTCTAGCCTTGTTGTAGAGTTTCTAAAAACTTCAACATTATTTCCAAGCACATCCAGTCAAAGTCATCACCAAATTTTCCCTCAAACTAGTACTTTTCAAAAGAGAGAAATCCAGAAAAATCCAACAATAGTCTATTTTCCTAGGATAATATGACATTTCCTTCGAGCTACAAATATCAGTCAAACGATAAGCAGTAACAGACTTCTTGACGGATTTTCCCATTGAAGACCCAAAATGGGAAGAACTAGAAGAGGTGTTAGCCGATAACTAAATTACAGAGCTAGATGCATAGTCATAAAATATATGATAGAGACTCTTTACAGATGGATCTGCTAGACCAAGAGGATCAGGGATTGGCATCGTTCTCGTTACACCATCCAATCACATAATTAAAAAAGCTATCAAACTCGAGTTCTATACAACAAATAATGAAACGGAGTATGAAACTCTCTTGTATGGCCTGGAGCTCGCATTAGCACTTAGAGCATAAGAAATAGCTATTTATGTGGATTCCTTACTAGTGGCCAACTACTACAATAAGGCATTCAAAACATTAGGTAAAATGGTTGATTATGCTGCGCTGGTCGATGAAAAAATGAAAAAATTCAAGACAACAACAATTTCTTATCTTCCTACAGTAGAAAATTGTCGTGTTTACTCACTTGCATACATTACAGCCATGTTTGAAGACAGTGAACATAGGACTTTGGACATCGAAGTGATCGAGCATTCCAGTTTTGATATAAGTTATTCCATGTAAATCCAAGTTACTAAAGATCAAGATCCTGAAGATTGGAGAAAGCCATTTCTTACATATTTCAATTCTAATACCCTCCCTGAGAATAAGGAAGAAGCTCGATCTCTACTAGCAAAATATTCACGATTCAAGATCCAGGAAAGAATACTATACCACATTACTGGTGGAGGTCCACTTATCGAATGTATTTCACAAAGACAAGCCTAAATCAAAATCAAGAAGCTTCATGAAGAAATCTGTATCGCATATGTCTTAGGTCGATCACTGGCACAAAGAGCATTTACACAAGGGTTATATTGGCTGCAGATGCAGCAAGAGTGCGAAGATTTTATCAGAAAATGCTACAAGTACAAAATCTATGCCCAATATATCAAAAGTGCAGCCCTTGACTTAAATATATCAATAATGTCCTTTGGCCATTCAAAAGATGGGCAATTGACATCATTGGTCAATTTTACCATACATCAGGCAACATAAAGTTTATTCTTGTAGCTACAGACTACTTCACCAAATAGGTCGAGGCTGTACCACTTTGTCACACTGATAAAAATTAAGTAATCAAATTCCTCTAGGAGCACATCATCACCAGATTTGGTTCTCCCCAAATGATAAGATCAAATAATGGGAAACAATTCATCAGCAGCAAAGTCCCCAACTTCCTTCACAAATACAAAATCCAATTGACTACTTCGACACCCTACTGTCATCAGGAAAATGGTCAAGCCGAAGCCATCAATAAAAGTATTAAGTCAGGCTTACGAAAATGCCTCGATGAAAAAAAGGGCAGATGGATCGAAGAGCTACTTAGTATTTTATGGGTGTACAGGACAACACCTTGAACATCTACAGGTTACACACCATTTATGTTGGCCTTTGGTACTAAAGTTGTAATCCCTTCAGGTCTCGACCTTCCAACCGCTAGAAGACAAGTCATAGATGAAGAAAATAAACTTGGATTTCTCAGTAACCTCAATTAGATCAAAGAAACTCGAGATCATGCTATTGTAAACTTGGGGTGATACCATGGTACCCTAAGAAAGGCATACAACAAAAAGGTTAGGAACCGTACATTCGATATCAGCGATCTTGTACTTCAACAAATTCAAGATAGTACTAGACCAAGGAACTTTGGCAAATTATCAGAAAATTGGAAAGGCCCTTACATTATCAGTGACAAAACTGATAGTGGTACCTGCTGGCTGATGACTAAAAACAAAGTACAACTCAAGTTCCCTTGGATCACAGCTCATCTAAAAATGTTCTATAGATAGATTGTGTACTCTATTTACTTTTTCATCAATAATGAAGTTTTCTTTACCATCTATTCTACATTCTTCTTCTTTTTTGGCAAACCTTCATAAGTTTTTGTCATAATCTCATCACTTCGACAAACATCTATCAAATTAAAAGAGAAGATGTTCGCAATCATTACTACATTCGAGAACGCATGACATATTTTATCTTGTCAAAACCAGATATCCCATAGATGATAAACATCTGGCAATTCTTCACAGTCGAGTAAGCCATAACTTAGCTATCCTATCCATCCATTCAGATAAACTTGTTGCGGGCGACATTCTAAAACATCTAACGAATAGTATGTTCTACTATAAATTATATCGAAGTAGACACTTAGCACATTCGTACATAAATATTATTCATTTTGGTTGACTAGACATCCCTCAGTTGTCGATAAAATCAAACACAATCATTTCAAAAACTTATAAATTTATTCAACTAATACAATCTCAAAAGTTGTTAGGTCCCATCGTCTACCTGTACAAAATATTTATTGAACAAAAAATATTCTACATTTTCTTTTCGAGAGGAGGGGTTGGGTGAACATCCTTCACCGGCAAACTAGGCGTCAGATCATCCAGCCCTTCTCCTTGAACTGGACCTTCGGGAAGAGTAGGAATAGAGTCAGGCACCTCGACTTCCTCATCCTTAGCGTTAGAGTCGACAAAGCTCAATCCTGCAGCAGCGGCAGGACTTTAGAAAAAGTCTTTCCTCCCCTCCATGGCATTGAATTTGTCAAAAAAGTTCACCCTCATACGCATCAAAGACTCGACAAGATGGCAATCATCTTCATCCTTCACTTCAGCAAGAGCCCCGACTTTCTCTGCCAACATAGATTTTTGCACATATAAAATTTATTCAGGAACGTCATCTTCGAAGGTAGATATTTGTAGAGCCAGGGCATCTTCCCTCTCCTTTGCCAGATCTGCCCTGATTTGCTCGATCTCTTACTTCTTCTCCCCCATACACATCTTCTTGGTGTCTCGAATGGCAGTCTTCTTGGACTTGGCCGCACCAACCTTCATCTTCTCCAACTTATCCTTCAGCTCGTCCTTCTCAGCCATTAGCTTCTTCTCAATGTTCTTTGAGACAAGGAGCTCATTGACGAGGCTCTAACTGCCAAGCATCTTAGGGTTGGCATCGAGAAGAAACTTCTTGATCTACAATATAGTATAAACATGAGATATCGAAGATGGAACCAAATTTATTAAACAAGTTAAGGCATGTAAATTCCTAACCTGGTTCATTGCCCGATGACCTCCGATGAAGACAGTCGACAAGTTGTTATCCCCAACCAAGGAGTTGGAAAAATTGGTTCTAGAGAGTTTGTCCCAGCAGCATAAAACTAAATAGTTTGTTGGGCCTCCTCTTCGGAGCTTCCAAGATTCTCAATAGCCTTCGACTTAAGCAAGTCGGGGGAATCCTTCTTCACATTAGCAACTTTCTGTTTAGTGGAGGTAGTCAACTTTTTGGGGCACCAGCAGTCCCCGATCTAATAGCCTCCACCTTCTAATTCTGCTCGACTGAAGGTTGTCAAGCCACCCTCTTCGACGATTGTGTAGGGGCAAGAGGAAGATTGGCAGCCCTTTTCCTTTTCTTTTTTCCAAAATCCCCCACTCAACAAAGCCTCTGCTTCAGCAGCAGTAGAGTTAGTAGTGTACCCACTGAGAACAAGGTTCTCGAGTGGGATACTTGCTTCAGCCGCCCTCTTATGTTCGGCCGACATTTTTTTGTCGATCAGAGGAATATCAGAACCTTTCGTTTGAGATGTCTTCAATCCTGCCTCACGAAAATAAACTTCGACCTTTTCTTAGTCTTTGACTAGAGAAATGATTTGCCCAAAGTAATTGGCTCTCAAATTATACGACCTCTCACTAACCTTCCATTTTTTGCCGATCTCCTTTAGAGCTGCACGAAGAAAGAAGTTAGTTAGAACATAGTCAGAATGACCAAGCAACAAAAAAATTCGATAATATAACATATTTTAACAAGTACAAACCTAGATGAAAATTTTTCCTTTTTAGAGGCTCCCCTGGGTCTTTAGGGTCGAACTCATAGTTCCCAGATACAAGGAGACGATCGGCAAAATATTGCCCCCTAGTCAAGACTGTATCATAAAACAAAGGTCTTTCCAGAAATCTGGCTAAGTATCTATAACCCACTTTTTGAGGATTCTGCTTGAGTGTGTATTACACACACATATCATCAATCGAGATCAATTGCTCCCCTCTCTCCTTTTATTAACCATTTATCACTGCAATAACCCTAAATAAGTCATAAACATTGGCGTTGAACTGATCAGGCTCAACATCATAAAAGTTCAAAAACTTCTTCTAATCAGCTCGAATAGGCAACTTCAGACCCTTCTTTATCTCTTCTTGATGAACGAGAATACCACCCATTGAGAGGTTTTGATCAGTCATCTCCCAATGATACTCCTCCAGTCTAATGTCCTCAGGAATGTTATACTTCAACTTAAAATTCAAATTTTAATTAGTTTTCGAGGCCTCCCCAAAACACTCCATATCATCATCTTCTGCCCCACCTCCTTCTCCACCCCCACCAGAATACTCTTCTCGGTCACTAGTCTGGGGTTCGTGTTCTACATCTATTTCAGTCCTTTCCCCATCAAAATTTTTGACAACCCCAGCTTCCAACCTGGCTCGATTCTCAGAGCCATGTCAACAGTGCACTCCTAGCCTCGACCCTGTAGATCCTACCCAAGTCCTATACACAGGAAGTCACATCGATTATTATGGGTTCTACATCGAAAAGATTATCAAAAATTCCCTCTGCGTTAACAACAAGGCAATTAGCATTTTGAACTGGTTCAGCCATTTATTAAACCTGAAAATCATATTTTCCTTTTAAAGTTAGTATAATAGCATATCTTTTACACTATATATATTTCTTTGTTAATATAAATACTGTTGCCGAAGTATAACTCTCCAACAAGTCATTCTATCTACTCTTATTCGACATCATTACATCAGTTATCGACCCAAACATCGATATAATTTCATTCAAGACTATATCAATATCCTACTAATCTATCTCGAAGTTTGTTCCAACAAAGCTTCTTGAAAACGATCCATATTCCCACCAAAAGTGAGACCAAATCCAAAAATTTTGATTCCCCTTTCTCTCTGGTGTAAAATAAGGTAAAATATGGCGTATAATCCGGCCACATATTTTCCCCAAACTCCTTTATCCCTCAAACACCAACTCACTCTAAAATACTGTCAAAACTCACACCGTAATACTCATGACAAGAATTCAACCTTTCTCCACCTCACTCTAAATTAGAGCAAACCCATCAAATCACCATACTCCCACATCATATACGACACCTTACACACCTCACGTCATCCTAAATTTCATCCCATAAAAATATAAATACATAAAACCCCAGAAGTGTTATCTACAAAAATTCTTTATAATTACTCAAATTCCTTCATACAATTATCCCTACATGTATTTATCTACATTGGGTTTCCACCAAATTATAATACAAACAAAAACAAGCATTGAATCAAAGAAAAATTTGTAAAAACGAAATACCAACCTTGTTAATGCAAAGCTTCTAAATCTCTCTCCTTTAAAAGTTTTATTCTCTTAATAAGCACCAAAATCTCCTCAGTACCAATGTTGGAAACATAAACAAGAGACGAGCACAAAGAATCAGAGAAAATAGAAAAAAATTTAGAAAAAGTAGAGTGTAGACTAGGCAATCACCACCCACAGGGATATTTGTAGACCCCATACAACTGTTCATCACACCTCTTCGCGACCCTTCGACTACCCTCCTATCAAAATACCTAACACATCTTTTCTCAAAGTCTTTAACCCTTCGCCTCCTAAGAGGTAGCATGCTCTTACACTACTGCTCTAAACTATTTGATACATCTCTACAGCCTCTGTTTTATCCATCTTTACCAATGCAATCCTTATATTCATAAAAAGAGAGTGTACATCCAATTCCTTATACCTCAATACATCACCTACAGGAACACACCTAGCCATTATTCCTTTAATACCTAAACAATAGTCCTCAATCATATTTCCTTTTTTATCTTCCTCCTATTTTTATAAGACAGTTGTAACCACAATTTAAAATTCAAACATTCAAATAATATTTGACAAGACTACTACCATATACATCGAGAAAATATCAACTTCAAAATTTAAATATTCTTTTTATTACCATCGAGAACATTACATCACATATTCACATATAGTTGCACTTAAAACAATAAGCATGATTCATTTGTCCACATGGAATCAACAATCCTCCAGCAGCAAAAATATTCTCTTGCCTAATCTCATCCTCTGCAATATGCCTCAAGATTATACGACGCTGATCGACTTTCAGAACTTCATTTGTAAAGATATCGTACCAAAACCAACGATCAATTTCTACTTCAATCTGTTATGGGGACATACCTGTTATATTAAGCACTCCTAAATCCGGTAACACATCAGACACCGACAAACGCCTAAAGTATATCTTCTCCACTTCAGCTATCTTAATTGTCAGAGGACCTTCCTCTGCATCTTTCTGACGGCGTAAACAAGTTCTCACCATTGTAACACACTTCTACACATTTCCCAACAAAAGTAGCTATATAAAGAAGAAGTTTTCAAAGATCCTATCGACCAAATATACTTTCCCTACATTTATGCCACAAATCATGGGATTTTATTCTCCAAAGCATATTTTTCCAACACACAAGGTTTAACAGATTCTCTTCGACACAACAAACAAGTAATTGTATCGAGAATAGGGAGATTGTAGTAGCATATTCCCAGATTCGATAAGGAGAAGCTAGTAGAATCATGTCAAAGGTGCATGATCATTCGAGAAGTTGTCAAGTCTACGTCTACGTCCACATCCACAGATCTTGATCCTCTACAGTAGCCGTTATATTTGGTCAAATAGAGTCGTTGCAAGAGATCCGTGAAGTTCGCCCTCTACCCATTAAGATAGGAGACCAACTATTTGTAAATGTCTATATCAATTATAAACATAGACAGAGCACATGTTAAAATCTATTTAGAACTCTATTATTTTTCACTATTTACATTCATACTATCTTTCAACAATTGTAATAACTAGCACATATTAGATTTTACCATCAAACCCTCCTCGAGGTCGTGGTATTTCTCAGGTTTTACTGAGTTTCCACGTAAAATTTATTGTGTTCTAGTTTAGAATTGTAATCAGTATTGGCGAAGTTTACCATTTCTGGAAAACACATCATTACAACTAAATTAGAGAACTAGTTGCTCTGAAACTTCTGCAAATCAAATACCTATGCACAAGATCAATTGACAGATATCTTTACAAAGGGGCTATCAACAACCAAATTTTAGAGGTTACAGTACAAGCTATCAGTTCAATCTTCTCCCCTCAGCTTAAGGGGGTGTAATAGATAACCTCCTAACTGTCTCAATTGTAATAGTTCACTATTATGTTCAACTGTAACTAATAGTCTGTTAATTAATAATTGACTACTATTATAATTATAACTAACATTTGTATATAAACACCAAGAGAGTGTGATTTACAATCAATGAAGAACAGTTTGTTTCTCAATTTATCAAAAACAACAAAACCAGGACTACTTTTGAGTATCTCAGAAACTGGGGGTCTTAAAGCTAATATAAGTGGAAACACTCAGGGTTTTCTCAAATTATCCTTTGATTGCTTAGTATTCAGTTTCCTCCAATAGCTCACCCAAGGATTCAAAGCAGATTTCACATCTCTACTCATCTTTCAATAAAACACATTATGAACTTGAAGGGTAAGAACTCTCTAACGAGCAACCGTAAAAACTCTCCAACCAGCAACCGCTAATGTTAATATTCAGAAGTTCACACGATACAAAAGGATGTAAACAAAGAATCACGCAAAAAACAATGATGGGTGTGGGATGGTGATGCTTTTATCATGTCAAAACAAATTCTTCATGTCTATTGTGTGACAGATTTTCCTTTGCCTATATTTTGGTTTGCATGATATTAATTTGGAGTTCAACAAAAAGAAATTGGAGCCACAACAAAAGTTTTTATCAAGAAAACGGAAAAGAAAAAAAGAAAAAAAATTGTTCGTAAACGACTACTTAAATCCTGGTATAAGCTAATTATCAAGCTAACATCTATTAGTATTCGAAGACGAACGAAAGAAGGAAGAGATAAACATCTCCAAATGAAACTTACACATAAATTTACAAATAACATGTTTCTCAAGAAATTCCATTACCCCTTTTGTCTTCTAATTGCAAATCTCTTAAAGGTGAAGCAGGGCATGATTCATTGATCATCGGTGATGATCCAGATATCAATTCCGAATCTGTTCCAGGATCAGAGAAAGGAGAAGCGTAATCTCGGGGTTTTGATCTCAATGACCCTCCACCTGAAGACCCCTTTGACTTCCTCCTACGAGATTGTTTTGGCATTGTGGGTAGGTCTTGTGTTGTTGAATCAACTTCAGGAGTCAAATTTGATTGTCGCCTCGTTGGTTTAGTCCCTTCAGATATTTCTCGAGTTGGGGAGTTTGCTGAAACAGTTGTTAGTTGACGTCGTCGTGATTGTTTTGGTACATCCCCGTTCTCTTGGTTTGTACCATCGAATGAGGATGAGACACCCGATACTGGGCGATGTCTCGATGGTTTTGGAAGTTTGTCTCTGCCCGGAGAGCTTCTGACCGGTGAACCTCGTACTGGCGAATCTCTGACTGGAGAGTCTCGGATTTCAGCTTTGCGATTTAAGTCTACAAAACAATAACAACATTCACAAAATGGTCATACATGTTACGTAATTCTGGTTTTAAATATCTCACAAAATAATTTGTGTCGAGAATGTATAAACCCTACATTCTAAAAGTTATGACTAACGAGTTCTAGGCGATATGTATAATAGATAGAAAAATTAGTTTAGCAAACCTTCAGAAGCCCATCGGGTTCTAGGGCTCATCTTAGGGTCTCCGTGAGGACCGTGATTCAATGGAGCTGATGAAAAATCTGGAGTCTCTCTAAACTCGTTCATCTACATTTCAAATACCGCGATTAGAGAATAAAACTATAGAATTGTCAAAACATAAATCAACCGAATGTGGAGATGATGATGACTGCGGGAAAGTACGTACCCAGCTGGGCGAAGACACAGACGGGCCATCCCATCCTATGTGGGCTACATGTTTTACGTCTGTCGGAAACCCAATCTGCATATCTTGTTCTTTATCGGTACTCTCTGCAAAAAAGATTGCATTATCACGTTCTCGAATCAATCCAATGTGTTCCCTTTTTATGACAATCGCGAGTAATAGTCAAGAAAATCGTAATTACATCTTACTTACCAAATATTTGTGAAATATATCTTAGGCCTTTTAAAAGGCCTTTCATCTTCGTCGACATTTTGATTGAGCGAGGAAGCTCTCTTCCTCCGAGAGCCTTCCCTAGAATAACCCGTTGTCCCGGGGTTTATGATTTCGAGCTTCGAATTAACCAACACAAAAGGATAAAAATTAGTTTGTCAAATAAAACACATCCAACATTTACCATATCGTGATTGAACTTTAAGAATTTAAGATCTACCCGCAAAAACTCCATCAAACATGTAACCTAATTACGTAATTTTGTAGCGGAAAAAAGAAAAGAAAAAAACATTTTCACATTTCTCAAAAAATGTACCTTAGGTGTCAAATTCGCTCGAACGATACAAGAGAAACCAGATACACGTGACGATCCCAAAGCTATGAAATGATTGGCACCCTCCCCATTGGAGCATGATTCGAGAAACACTGTGTCATCTGCGAAAGAGAGAGAACGAGGAAAAAAAGATTGAAGAAGATTTGAAAGACTAGTTTAAAGCAGAGGTTTCGGTCAGAGAGAGACGATGTTTGTTTGTTGCAATAAACCCTTTTAATCAAAACCAATACATATCCTAAGTTTTAGGTCAGAGTTTCCATATTTCTCTGGTGGCAGTCTAATGTGTTTCAAAGCTAACGGCTATTTTTAGCTTAAGGTTTAGTGGGTCTTCTGAAAAAGCGGGAACAAACGGTTAAAAAATACAACAGGGTTTGGCGCCATCAGGAGAACAAAATGACCATCGTAACCTTCAATAATAACGAATGTAGAACATTATCATGAGGTTAAATGGTAAAATCCAGAGATGACTAAGGTGTTCGATGAAATGCTTGAACCAAATGAGAATGATGGTACTGTAGTTTGTATTTAATACTTACACTGCAGAAGGTTCTTCTCCAACTCAAATTCTGTGTTGATGAGAAAACTGTATAGGCGAAAAAATAAAAAAATGGAGTGCCGTTATGGTTGGTTGAATAGGTAATGGCCACGTAAACATGCTCAAACACACTTCGTCACGGTCACCATGGTAATATGGAGAACTATGGGGCCGTATGTATGCTCAGTTTGGTTCGCTGCAAACATGATGCAAATGCAATCAATTTGCATTTCTAACCGCTTCCATGTGTTTAGTTCGATTTGCAATTACAATGTGGTGCAAAAACTTCCATGTGTTTGGTTCATGCAAAAACTTCTTTTTTTGCTTGTATTTGGTTACAATGAAAAATCACTGCAACCGAGTTTGTATTTAGGCTCAGTTTGGTTCGCTGCAACTAAAATGCAAAGGCAACTGCAATGCATTTGCAATGAGTTGTATAGCAATACAATGTGTTTGTTTAGTAAAGAGCAGAATTGCAATGCATTGCATAACAAAGCAATTGCAAAATGATATTTTGTGTTTGGTTAGGTGCATTACTTGCAAATGCAAATGATAACTACAAACTTTTTTATATCTTAAAAAGTTCTTATTTTTCTCCTATTTTGTCTCCCAAGTAGAAAACCCAAATAAAAACTATGTTGCATAGATTTTTCACTGCAACCAAATGCAAGCAAAAAAATAACATTTTGGATAAAAATTCAAGTTGTTTGCTTTGCAAAAGTGAACCAAACACATGCAAATATTTTATAGGCACCACATTATAATTGTAAATCGAACCAAACGCATGAAAGCGGTTAGAGATGCAAATTGTTTGCATTTGCATCATGTTTGCAGCTCAATTTGGTTCGCTGCAAGTACTATGCAATGCAAATCCGATGCGTAATGATTTGCATTGCGCTAAAAGTTGGGGATTTTTTTTTAATAAAGACATGAATGCAGAGCACTGCAAGTGTGACGCCCAGGCTTTGTAAATAGTACCTTAGGTTGTAAGAAAGCTTTGTACAAATTTTTATTTATTTCTGTAAAGGTTAGCTTAGGAAAAAGGGGGAGTACGCTTCGTCTCCACTTTTGATGTTTCCTTTTAGAACTAAGTTGTTTTCCATTTTGCTATATATGTAGAGGACTAGTATCCAATACACCCAAGAAGGAATTTAAGCTTGTAATAGTGCTTTGTAATAGTTGTTGATATATGAATGAAATGATGCCTTCAAAGACCCTTTGTACAGTGTTTGTGATGCGTTGAGATTATGTGATGCTTTGCGATGTTGTGTTGCTAAACAATTGATAGAGAAGAGTAATTAGGCTTACTTGGGACAGGTGTCTCGAGTGCCGCACGTGCCAAGCTTGAGTTTAAGTTGGTCTGTGTCAGTTGGTATCAGAGCGATCTAGTTGCAATGGCGGAGGGTCCGAATGCTACTGACCCCGCCCAGGTCCTTACCCCGCATGTGGGAGGACCATCTGTTAATCCCTGGCCCTTGAATATCTGAACGCGGTTGGACCAATTAGAGGAAAAGATCCAAGCTCTAGGGGGGATTATCGATCAAGTGAGGACTCTGAAGGAAAGATTGGATGGTTTCTCAGACGATCGGGCCCATATGGGCGAACGTCTCGTTACGTTAGAGGGAGTGGTTGAAGAGAATATGACTACTCTTCTGGATCAGGTGGCTGAACTCTCCTCGAAGGTAAATCTCCTAGTGAAGGTTGTTGGAAATGGAGAACCAGCACCTTTGGGCGGCGGTATAGACCGGCCCAGGATCAAGGTCCCCTAGCCCAAGGCGTACGAGGGAACGAGAGACGCAAAGGAGGCAGAGAACTTCCTTTTTGATATGAAGACGTACTTCAATGTGGTTAGGCCTGATAGCGAAGGTGCAAAGGTGTCGATGGCAACCATGTACCTCGCCGGTGATGCTAAACTATGGTGGCGCACCAAGTATGCTGAGATCCAGAGCGGTCACTGTACTATTGGAACGTGGGATGAATTGAAGAAAAAGCTGAAGAATCAGTTCTTACCCGAGAATGTTGAGTTCATTGCTCGGAGGTGTTTAAGGCAACTGAAGCAGACAGGCAACATCCGTGAGTATGTGAAGCGGTTCTCAGCCTTGATGTTAGATATCCGCGACATGTCTGAAAAGGATAAGTTGTTTTGTTTCTTGGAAGGTCTGAAACCATGGATCCAGAATGAATTGCAAAGGCAACGGGTTCAAGATTTGGCTTCCACAATGGCCTCCGCTGAGTGTATCAACGACTACACCCCTATGCAGGGTGAGCGACGACCGGCTCAGTCTCAGTCTAGTTCCCAGTCGCAACAAAGAACGGGATCCTCCAATAATTATAACAAGGGCAAGAATGGAGGGTACCAAGCTAGAAGTGGGGGAGACCAAGGTCATGGCCAGAACAGGAGTGGGGGAGAAAGTACAGGTGGTGCCTCGAGTTCCAATTATGGGAGGGAGTATCACAGGCCGCGTAACAATGGTGGTGTATCCTCCTCGTCCAGGTTTCAAGGACGTCCTGGGAACTTGAAGTGTTTTCTTTGTGGAGGGAATCACAAAGCTTATCAGTGTCCTCAGAAGACGGCCCTGAATGCTCTAATGGCATCGCACGGGGACCAAGACGATGACACCACTTAGGGAAATGATAGCGGTTAAACTCATATGGGTTCTCTTTACTTGCTCAATGCCGTGACCACTCAGTTGCCAGAGGTTAAACCGAAGAAGGGACTCATGTATGTGGACCTTAGTATTAATGGGCAGAGCACTTTAGCGATGGTTGATACAGGTGTTACCCACAGTTTTATTGCCATACAAGAGGGGAATCGTCTGGGACTGTGTTTGGTGAAAGATTCTAGCCGGATGAAAGCTGTCAACTCTGCCGCAATGCCGATACATGGTGTTGCAAAGTTGGTTCCAATTATGATAGGACAGTGGAGTGGAAAGGTTAACCTTCTCGCTGTGACATTGGATGATTTTAAGATTATCTTGGGAATAGACTTTCTCCGCTACCACAAGGCAGTGCCGATGCCGTTCGTCAACTCCTTAGGGATTTTTGGTGACAATTCCTCAATCATACAGATGTCCACGCAGAAAGATGAGGGCAGAATATTATCAGCCCTTCAGTTGGAGAAGGGACTTAGGAGAGGGGAGTTGACTTACCTTGCAACCTTAGGGTTAAAGCCGGATGATCAGAATCATGATGCCCTGCCGACGGAAGTCTCTCGGGTACTTACAGAATTCAAGGATGTGATGCCGAAAGAATTACCAAAGGTGTTACCTCCACGAAGGACTATCGATCATCAGATTGAGTTAGTCTCTGGAACCAAGCATCCTGCGAAAGGACCATATAGAATGTGTCCGCCTGAACTAGCAGAGCTTCAGAAATAGCTTGATAGACTATTGGAATCGGGCTTTATTCGCCCCTCAAAGGCGCCATATGGTGCCCCGGTCTTATTTTAGAAGAAACAAGATGGAAGCTTGCGATTATGTGTCGACTATCGAGCCCTGAACAAGGTAACGGTGAAGAACAAGTATCCAATACCGCTCATTGCCGACTTATTTGACCAGCTTACGTCTGCGAAGTACTTCTCTAAACTGGATTTGAGGTCGGGTTACTATCAGGTCAGGATTGTTGCCGGAGATGAACCGAAGACGACTTGTTCCACTCGGTATGGGGCATATGAATTTCTTGTTATGTCATTCGGCCTGACCAATGCTCCTGCAACTTTCTGTACTCTTATGAATGAGCTCTTCTGAAAATATATCGACAAGTTTGTGGTGGATATTGTCATATACAGCCGCACTATGGAAGAGCATCTTGAACATCATTGCCTTGTATTCCACGTCTTGCGACACAACCAGTTATATGTTAAGTTGGAGAAATGCTCTTTCGCGCAGGAACAAGTTATGTTTCTTGGACATGTTATTGGCGGATGACAGATCCGTATGGACATGGAAAAGGTCTGCGCTATTGAGGAGTGGAGAGCTCTTACGGAGGTTACAGAAGTACGTTCCTTTCTGGGCCTCGTGAACTACTACCGCAAGTTCATCGAAGGGTATTCGAAACGCGCGGCCCCCCTTACAGATCTTCTCAAGAAGGACTTCTCTTGGTCTTGGTCTGAGAAGTGTCAAGCAACATTTGACAATCTGAAGCATGCGGTGATTAGCAATCCGGTCTTAGCCTTGCCATATATTACCAAGCCGTTTGAGGTACATACCGATGCGTCTGATTTTTCTATCGGTGGAGTATTGTTACAAGAGGGGCATCCGGTGGCATGCGAAAGCAGGAAGCTGAATGATACAGAGAGGAAGTATTCAGCCCAGCAGAAGGAACTCCTTGCTATTGTGTATTGCCTAAGAGTATGGCGACACTATCTATTGGGAATGAAGGTTCTGGTGAAGACCGATAATAGTGCGGTAAGCCATTTCCTTACACAGAAGAAGTTGACCTCAATGCAGGCTCGTTGGCAAGAGTTTCTAGCTGAGTTTGATTTAGATCTCGAGCACAAGCTAGGGAGGATGAATAATGTACCGGATGCATTAAGCCGTAAGGCTGAACTTGCGGCCATCTCTACAGCTGCCGAACAGTTTCACTCTTATGTTACCAACGCCCTCCAAGATAGGATTCGCGAAGGGTTAGCGGTGGATCCTCAGACCCATGCCATCATTAACTTGGTGAAACAGGGGAAGACAAAACGGTTCTGGGTGGAAGATGGTCTTTTATACACGAAGGGACAGCGAATTTATGTTCCTCAATTCGCAGGAGTAAGACGGGAGTTGATCAAGGAGTACCATGATACTCTTTGGGCAGGCCATCCGGGCTGGCAGATAGCACTATCCTTGCTGTACAGGGGTTACTATTGGCCAAATGATCAGAATGAAGTGATGGATTATACGCGGACTTGTTACATTTGCCAGCAAGACAAAGTTGATCGGGATTTGCCACTTGGATTGCTGGAACCACTTCCTGTACCGACACGACCTTGGGAAAGCGCCTCTATGGACTTTATCTCTGGGTTACCCAAGACGAAAGGATATGGTTCCATACTCGTGATCATCGACCAATTCTCTAAGTATGCAACATTCATTCCGACTCCACTTGTTTGTACGGCAGAGAAAACAGTGCGTCTCTTTGTGAAGCATGTTGTAAAGTATTTGGGCGTGCCAAAGGACATTGTCAGCGATAGAGATCCGAGATTTACTGGGAAATTTTAGAGGGAAGTATTTAGATTACTGGGGTCCACTCTCAACTTCTCAACCAGTAACTATCCACAATCAGATGGTCAGACGAAACGCTTCAATGCAATGTTGGATGAGTACCTTTGGCACTTTGTCAGGGTGAACAAGAAGGACTGGGCCAAACTTTTGGATGTGGCACAGTTTTGCTTTAATCTGCAGAAGAGTTCCTCCACCAACAAGAGTCCTTCTGAAATACTGTAAGGACAGCAGCCCCTCACGCCGCACACAGTGGCCTCCGATTACAAAGGAAGTATTCCAAGAGCCTACCAGTTTGCAAAGGAATGGCAGAGAAATACCGATATTGTCCGGGCCTATCTGGAGAAAGCGTCAGCCAGAATGAAGAAATGGGCCGACCAGAAGAGGCGACCAGGTCCTTTTCAAGTTGGGGACCTTATTCTGATCAAGAGATCCCATCTCAAGCAGGGAGGTGACAGAATACACCAAGGGCTAGTATCCAAGTATATTGGTCAGATGCCGATCATTGGTAAAGTTGGGAAGGTTTCCTATAAGCTTCAATTACCTTCCCACCTTCGCTTCATCCATCCAGTGTTCCATGCCAGTGCTCTAAAGCCGTACCACGAAGACAAGAAAGATCCAAGCAGAAGTACCGTTAGGCCTCATGTTCCGCTCAAGCCAGTAAGCTCTAGCGAAGTTCCAGAGAGTGTTCTTGCTCACAGAGTGACCCATGTTGACCCGGACACCAAAGAGGAAGTTTATGAGTACCTTGTGAAATGGAAGGATCTGCCAGATACTGAAGCCAGCTGGGAGCACCAAGATCTTCATCCCCTTCTGGTCTGACTAAGGAAGACTGAGGCCAAGCAAGAGAGGAAAGAGAACCGACAGATGTGGAAGCAGAAGAAAAAGTCGACGAGGGCGTCTCCAAGCTGAGTGGGAGAGAGTGTAACGCCCAGGCTTTGTAAATAGTATCATTAGGTTGTAAGAAAGCTTTGTACAAATTTTTATTTATTTCTGTAAAGGTTAGCTTAGGAAAAAGGGGGAGTACGCTTCGTCTCCACTTTTGATGTTTCCTTTTAGAACTAAGTTGTTTTCCATTTTGCTATATATGTAGAGGACTAGTATCCAATACACCCAAGAAGGAATTTAAGCTTGTAATAGTGCTTTGTAATAGTTGTTGATATATGAATGAAATGATGCCTTCAAAGACCCTTTGTACAGTGTTTGTGATGCGTTGAGATTATGTGATGCTTTGCGATGTTGTGTTGCTAAACAATTGATAGAGAAGAGTAATTAGGCTTACTTGGGACAGGTGTCTCGAGTGCCGCACGTGCCAAGCTTGAGTTTAAGTTGGTCTGTGTCAGTGCAACTAATTGCATATTAATGTTTATGCTTGGTTAGGTGCATTGCTATGCAAATACAAATGCAAATGATAACTGTCTTTTTTTATCCCTTAAAATGTTTGGTAAGTATTACTCTTCCCCTATGGTAACATGTTATCTATAATGTTTAGGGAAAGGGTAAAAATTCATTGGACTTAACAGCGTCTTAGGTACCTTTTAATTAGGAGTTCGAATCCACTTGAGGAAGGAATTTCTTGGATATGTTGCGGGCTTATGAGCTTTGTTATTGAGCATTCCCTCGTGGGTATTTAGATTCGTCACACTTCCACACAATATTGCATTATACTGTTTCAACAATGGGAGAAGATCAAGGGACACTCATTTTTGGGACACTTATTTTTGGACACTCATCTATTAAAAATATATAAAGATATTTTGAGAAGATCTGTTCTTATAGATATGATTTACTTATCATAAATATCATGTTTACCAAAAACAAAGTTATTTCATCATTTTAATCAACATCAAAATGATATTTGAAATATATACCCATTTCCATATGTCCATTTTTGTCAAAATTAAAAGTTATTTATTATCATGTCAAAATATCGGAATGACCTAATAATTTCTAGATATGGTCTCAATGGTATAAAGATCATATCCATAAGGAATAATATTCTTAAAACATATTTAAAGTAGTCGTAATGTTTTAGAGAGTGTTTGTTTTTGTTAAAGGTAAAGCCTATAACATCTAACTTTGCACTAACTCGTGTTAGAGGTCAAGTTAGAGGGGAGTGTTTCAGTTGTAACTCTCTAACTATTCACAGTTAGAGGTTATTATATTTATTTTGTTAAAGCAGTTAGAGCTAACTAAAACCCCAAAATCACATATTACTTAAATACCTCTTCCCCTATAAAAGGGCAAATACTACATCTCCCTCTTAAACCAATATCTCCACACCGCCACCACCTACATCATTATCTCCACACTTGTACCACTACCATATACACCATATAAAAGAGCATACACCTTACACACCACATTATATCACATACCATAGTCATAAATACATAACAAATCATACATCCTATTTCATCATAAAAGATAAATAACCTCATATTTAGAGCATGGCCAGCACTAGGGTTGGTGAATTCACCCAAACCCACCCCAAATCCAATCCACCTCACAACAGTTCAAGGCTAAAAACAAGGTAAATATTACTCACCGCAATTTAGAACTGCGGGGCATAAAGGACGACCGAGACATGTCCACGTGTCACAAATCCAACATCCAAAATGTCTAGCAGTTCATAAGTGTTGGGCATGAGAACCAATTAAATGATGTCACATAGCTATTTTAATTTAACTAATTTAGGGATTATATATGCCCCACAGTTCAGAACTGCGGGGCATGAGAACCATTTAAATCTTGACAAGTGTCATCCTATAATTGGTTATTGATGTCGCGCAGTTCAGAAATGCAGGGCATCAATAAAGTAAAAATTCATGTGGATTTTGGGTGGACACGTATGCTAATTCACCTAGCTGTTGTGGGTGGATTGTGGTTCAAACAAGGTGAAGAATGGAATCCACCTTGCTATGTCACCTAACTGCTGCAGATGCTCTTATAACATACAACCTGCAAACACACAACTTCATATAACAAAATACATTCCTTGGCAAACACTGAACATAGGTGCATTTATTCATGGAAGATAAGAAACAACATACAAGCTCATATAAAGTCTTGAAACATAGGTCTTTATTTCGTTATAGAAATTAACAAAGCATAAAGTTTTTAAACTAGTCCTCCAATACTTGTGTTGTTACGATACAAATCTGGCCTAGCCCATCTAAACCTCCATAAAATGTTCAAAATTTTGTGTTGGTGAGTAACCCAAAAGCTCTACTGAACCTGCAAAAGCGCACAAAAAAGAAAAAAGAAACATCCATTTAAAAAATGAAGGAAAAAGAAAGATGTTGAATTTCTGAAGAAAAGGATAGGCATATAAGGGAAGAAGGATATTATTACCTGTTACAATATTTAGTTATAGGACATTATTGATCAAAGAACCATATTTGAAAATCTGACCACTATTTCTAGCATTAGAAAGAGTATCACAAATGCTTAGGTACAAACAATTAGTCCATGAGAATGGTATAAGGTCTTGTTTCAAAGTATCTTCCAATAGTTCTGCCCAAAAGAGTACCACGACTTACATCAGTATAAAAAAGACTACTCAATCAAAAGACAACTACAATAAGGTATTTGAAAATGAGATATAGAGAACAATTAAAACATTGCCACCACCATTGCCATATGTAGATAACCATTGAAACACTGTCATACATAGCTAACACAAGCTATAACAAATATTTATTTCTTCTTAAAACTAGAGTTGTGTTCGTCAAAGGTTTCAAATCACATACACAATCACAATACATCCCAACTAAAGCAATGGATTTCAAATACAACTAATCACAATGCATCCCAACTAATCATCATAGGTTTCAGATCACATAAACAAACACAATGCATCCCAACTAAATATTCACATACAGAACATCAGTTCTTCAAATTTTTAGGGTTATTGAAACCCAAATTCATCACAAACTAACCAAACTATGGCCATAAAGTTTCAGAAACCTAAATATAAGCATATTATAATGCAATCAAAACTACAAATATAAGCATTTCATTACCATAAAGTTTCAAAAACCCAATTATTTCTTCTATTACTGCAATTCCAGGGTTCCAAAAATCCTTAAATTACAAGAATTTCATAAAATTGAGCAATGGAGATTCAATTAGAACCCATATATGCAGTTAGGATACCATATACAAACATTTTGCGATTCAATTATTCAAGAATCCACTACAAAAATTTGACCATAAATGAGAGAAAGATAGAGAGACGGAGAGAAAAATTATTGCAGAGACCAGAGAAAGAGCATACCTCCAATGACGATACGTCTCTGTGGAGAGAGGGGAAAGAGGGAGAGAATTTTTTTTGGATTTTGGGGATAGGAGGGACTAGGGGTAGGAATTAAGTGGGATGGGAAGGGTAAAAAAGTGATAAACAGGGAGTGCCTTTTACTACAAAATCAGGTCAATTAGCAAGCTTACTCAAATTAGAGGCAAAGTTAGAGGGAAAAACAAATGACTCTAACTCGACGAGTTAGATAGAGTTAAGAGATTTTTTTAGCCGAGTAGGAACTTTTATTTAGGTTAGAGCAAAAAAACAAGCACCCCTCTTAGTGTCTAAGAGCATCCGCAGCAGGGTGTGGGTTGAATTGGGTTTGCAAACCCACACTCAAACTCACACTCTTGAGTCTCTCAGCAGCAACTTTTCAAGTGTGAGTTTGCTCAAGTGGCGCTATAGTAACTCAACCGAGTGTAACACTAAAAAAAATTGAGTTTGGCGGTGTTTAGATTACCGCGCGGTGTTCCTTTTACAGGGTTTTGGCATGTTTCTAGGGTTTTAGACCAATTCGTGGTGTTTCTTTAACCGCGCGGTATTTTAAACTCTTCCAAATACAAAAAATACAAAAAATTGTGTCCAACTCAAACTTGTTGCTGGGATAGGAAGAGTGTGAGTTGGGTTTTTTGTGGGCCCCCTGTCAGAGCCCACACCCAAACTCACACTGGCTGTTGGAGATGCTCTAAGGAGTGTCCCAAAAATCAATATACAACATCCCAATAAATTTTATCTCCATAGAAGAGTTAAAAGCTAAAAATGTTACAAACTTATACTACACTAGTACTACCCGTGGCTCGCCACGATAATTTCGTCGACACGCCTTCGGCGCTACATATGGCTATGGTTGGTTTGGTAGTGAGGGATTTAGATACTATTATACAATTTTTCCTTTCAGACCAACTTTTAACTGTGTAAAATTATATTAGTCGCCGAATTAATTCTTTGAGCGAGTTAGTCATGGCAAATATTGGGACTGGCCTTGTTAATGACAAAATTACGTTTAATGGCAAAATTGCATAGGTTTGATATTCATCTTGCAATTTTGCTATAATACTACGTTAACACAGGTATCCAAAGATTTGTAAATATTTGTGTTCCATAATACTCATAAAATACTGTGTTTTAGGTCTCCATCTTATTCAGTTTATAGAGGTTGGCACTCCAATCAGATAATGAATAAAATTGTGTTGTTTGTTCTTCTTTTTTGCTCATGAAATTTCGCATTGCACTTTGGTTTTATATTCTATGTATCGTATCCATTTTGCCCTTCTTTAGGATAAATAGTTAAAGTAGACATTGAACATTAAATATCATGTGAGTAACTCCAAATAAATTCTTAAAAAGGTAGAAAGGCTAGCTTCGGACTTAGCTGCCAATACTGAAATTTTCTTAAAACACATTCTTTATAAGGGATGAACTAAACTACTAAAACTGTAAAAAATATGTACAATAGAAAGAATTTAACATTATGTTTTTCATTATAAGGTATGAGGTATGAACTAAACTACTAAAGCGGTTGAAAGCGAAACATCCTACATGATAATAACAATGTAGGATCTGCAGAGGAAATCAGCAAATTGTTATTATCTGAGGCGATGATATTCAGTATCACATAAATGTTTTTACTCCTGTCTACAAAATATAACATTATAGCAAAATTGCAAGATGTGTTCATTGCAGCTTTCCAAACAACATCAATCATGTCAACGTTAATGGTGCCAACCTCGTGGTGAGTATAACCTTCATTAAAATGAACCATACCGCCTGCGTGGCAAGCATGAACTATTCCCCTGTCCGTGGTATATTGTAAAGTAGAAGACACCAAAGATTTAGTTATTTTTTGCCCAACCAAGACTAATAATATTCATACGAACCAAAGATGTCAAAACACAAATGTCTAGCTTTTTCGTCGATTTGTGTTTTGCCGTTTATAGATTTGTTAAAACTTTGGAACCACAATAGCATACCTCGTAAGTTCCTTGTCCTTCAACGTCAGTCGGAAGTCGAAAGTTTCACAGCCGCAAGCTCACCATATTTGCAATAACTGAGCACAATCACTACAACAAATACTGGCTACGACGTCATTAAAAAAATGACGTAAAAGGGATTTAACGTCATTTGTAAAAATGACGTTGAAGGCGATGACATGGAAAGGTAGGGACTAACAACATCATTAAATAAGTGACGTGAAAAGGTATGTATTAACGTCATTTAATAAGTGACGTATAATGGGTTTTAAAAATGACGTTATTAATACCCAATTCCGGTGGTCGGCCGGCTAGTGTATTCTACACTTTAAAAATGAACGTCATTTTTAAAGTGACGTGGTAGAGTTTTCATAGATCAACAATGACATTTTTAAAATGACGTCAATACCTCGAAAAATACACAAAAAAAATTAAAAATCAAATATTACAAAATATTATACAAAAAAAAACCACCACCATATTATACAAAAAGGCAAAATATTTGTACAATATTGTGATCGATGAGGACTTCGGAAATGAGACTACCGTCATCAATATAAACATGTACCTCAAACTCAGTCCTTCCCTTAAACTGGAATCCATTACCCTTTACACCAGTCAGGAAGCACTTGATTTTCCCCTGAACAAATGGCGTATCATCCTTCATATCAGTCCAACTCAATTGTAAACTCGACATATACGTAAAAGGGATCTCTTCGGTACTCACTCGTAAGGCTAATGTATGAGGAGAAATGGATTTCCCAAAGATAGAACACCGTGGAGAGAGCTTCTCAAGAACTCTTTCAGTTTTAGGGGTCAATCTGTCCACATATGTCCGTAACTTCAATAGGAGATTTCGATTCTTTTCCAGCCCATCGGCCTTGCTAATTGACTCAGGAGATGTTTGCCTCCATAAGAGGTTCATGTTGAACTTTTTAGGAGCATTCTGCCCTCCCGGAAACTGAATAATGTGCCATCCATCAACCCTAGTCTTGTCACCTTCTGGAATCAACAGTCCGTATTTCCTGCAAGCATGCCAAAATCAGAGAAATATGAATCAGATCTTTTTCGAATACATATACTCTCATCAGATTGGCTGTCCAAGCATTCTTATTACTCTTATTTTAAGAAGATTTAGAGAAAGGACAGCTATCAAGAACAACAAAGAGGAGAGGCAGTAATCTGAACACAAAGATGGACAAAAACATGGTAATAAAGGTCATAATCAAGGTTCGTAAGTATGTTTGGTTCACATCCATAGCCTTCACAGTTAAGATATATAATACCCGCAATATACAAGGCATGACATTTTGGCCATCATAAGGTCTAAACTGTAGATCCTTGACATCTTTTTACTGTTAAAAGGAGTTCTTTAAACCTTATCCCAGTCTGGGATATCTCATGTCTGACAAAAAGAGGGATGTAAAAACATAAGGAAGAAACTTGATGAGTCTATGTTTACCTTCTAATGTGAAGTCTTCAATTTCCTGAGTATTGATTGCAAGTGACCACCGTGTAGAGCCTTTCGTGTCAACTAAAACATGTGTCATCCTGCGATCTTCCTTCGTATCACTTTCAATATCCAATGTGGGAATATCCGTCTTGCTCCACCCATTATCAGTATCATCAGTGCTCCAACAACCATAATTAACTGTAAAAGTAATAAAATCTTACACCTTTTCCTTTCCACAAACGAATCCTTCTTCTATATGCACAATTTCCTTTGTCAGTTTCCCAGGAGTCGGAGAAAACAAAAATATATATGAACTAGGGGTTTGATTTTCACTGTATTTTCCCGTTGTCTCCACAACATGCACAACCTGTTAGCAATACGATTTTCATAATTAGCAGTCGCTAGTAGCACTTAAATATTTTTTGCATTTTGGGTTACGAGAAGTCCCAGTATGTTTGCAAAACATTATCAAGATCAGAACTTGGAAAATATAAAAAGAAAGAATAAAACACTGGGAATCCCCATGCATACTGTTGAGATGGGATATGATCCCAGGTACTGCGAAATGCTCAATTTGCAAGTGTCCATGCAGTATGATATGATATTGATACCAATACTTGTGTTTCATTTCATGAACACTTCTTTATGCAACTTTCTAATTCCTTTATTTACATTTTTCAGCATGTTTATAGCTTCTAGTATCCTATTCATGAAAGGACGTTGACGTTTAATATACATATAATCTTAGAAGTTTTGTCATTGAGTCTCTAATATAGGATTCTTTAGATTTAGTTTCATTGACAATAAGAAATGATACAGAGTCTCATAATAACTAGTCAATTAGACATTGTTGTATGGTATTAAAAGATGAGGTTGGGATCAGTGGCGGAGCCAAGATTATTGGTCAGGGGGGGCAGGACTTTTTTGGGGGTTTGGGAGCGGTAGCCCCCAAACAAAATTTTGGACAGAAAATGAACAGAATCTCAACAGAAAACAGTTACAGAATAAGTATACCCTTGAATTTAGGGTTATAAGTTTTGTAGTCACAGAAAAATTACAATGTAGTCAACAGAAAACAAACAGCCCATAAGCTTTCTGAAAATAAATGCAAGTGATATAGAGAAAAGATAAGACTATATACCTGATAGTACCTTCTGAAAGCCCCAAGATTTGAAACGCTCCAACTTGTATCCTGCCGACTTCCCTTTGCTAAAAGCCCCAAGATTTGAAAAGGACTGCCCCAAACTCCTGTAACCAAATCAACAAACAACATTATGCATTTAGAAGTAGGAGTCTTAATTTGGTAAAACCAAACAAAATTTCATTATTCATGATCTTACATTCCCCTGACAATTGCAGAAAATATCGCGGTAAAGGCCTTCCCACCGTCTGTTTGTCCATTCCTGATGAAAACTCCGGCACACCAGAATACAAGGGGCCATGACATGCAGGCAATTCCATAAGTGCATCCAATTCCCAGGCCTTTAGCCATCCCTGCCTTATAACCAAGCTTTAATGTGTTTTGGATTGCATCTGAGTATGAATTTATGGCCTTGCTTTCTCCCACGTATGAGTACACTGTTCTAACTTGTGCAACAGCCTGCAAAGGCCATAACAAATTCAATTCAACATCCCGAAGAAAGCAAATTAATTATTATGATATTTTACTAATTAATGTTCCATTGCAAATGTATGTATTAAGCCAATCAGGAGAGACTCACCTGCTCTGCTACTATGCCAGCATTGGCATACGATTCTCGACTCTTGGAAGTGAGACCGGTAAGAGTATAGGCATACAATCCTCCTGCAAAAGCAATCCCTGGAATCACAGCAACACTCAACAGTGCCAATTTCCATGCCGATACAAACCACACCACTAATCCCGCAAGAAAAGTCGACAAATAGTGTATGAAGTTCCCCACCTAAAACAACTCAGGAAAAACAAATTAAAACTCCAACCAACAATACCAAAGTCCAGGATATTGGTGACAATATTCACCAAAAAAAGACACAATAACTTACGTCAGTCTCGCTATTTCATCGATGAGGATCTAGGCAATGCTATAAATATTATTTAACGACAAGACGGTCATTTATCAAAATCTTACCAATGTACTACTAGCAATTACTAGGTGAATCCTAAAACCCTATTTTGAACACAGAGTCATAGCGCACGATAACACCATTGAAAATGCTCTTATTGGATCTAATCATAAAAATAGTTCCCAATATTCTTGCATGTACAATTTTACATCAAGCAGTTAGATAATATATAGAGCAGTGTGGAAGCTGATTACCAAATAACGAATATAGACATTACTAACAAAAGTGAAATTAGGACGAGAAAGGGACCTGAAAGGTGAACAAATGAAAGAAGGTAGACCAGCGTAAGACAAACGATAACCGCAATATAGACGGACATCATAATATTTCCTTGCCACTCAGGTGTTCCACCTGGGTTCCTGTATAGCCAATTCAACTTCATATTAATAACTGTTGCCTATCAAATCACTTAATATCATCCAGGAAAATTTATCAAGACTACCCTAAACCAAAGATATTTTGAGTACTTGAAGTTACTTTACAATTTAAAACTACATGAGCATTAGTAACCTTACCGATCAAATCGAACTACGATTCCAGCTATTGTCCCCGCAAATCGAATAAGCATACCCACAAAAATTATAAGTGGAACAGTCAAACCAAGAAGTAAAGTCACAATTTTAAACGGCTTAGGTAATCGTACTGGAGATAGCGTTGCTTCGACCAATCCATCTGGGTATTCCACAAAACAGAATTTGGGTGATAATCGATCAATAAACTAATCTAACTTAAAACAAGTATGAAGATTCGAGAAAGTAACTTACAAGCAAAAGCAGGCGAGACTAGCCAGACGAGCTATATACGAAGATCCAATGTTAAATAAATTTCCTACCATCAACACAACAAGCCACTGAACAAAACCAGCTTTAAATAAATAGCCTTCTTGACTAGTTGGGATATGATGCCAATGCCGTCGCCTACTTCCATCGCACAACAAATCAGCAGTCAAATCCATCCCTCCTGTAAATATTCATTTGATAAAACATAGTTAGTAAATGCAGACGAAGAGGTAACATGAACATAAGGATGTTATAGTAGGAAAAGAGTCCATTTAAGTTTTACCTGATAAGTTTTGGTTCAGTCTATGAAGATTTTATCACGGGACAAATTGGACTCACTGTGTTACTGATGATTCGTTACTGCAAGAAGTAGTACGACTGGCAAATGCAGCTACAACACGAGAAAAAAAAACATGTTACATATTGATAACTTCCTCATGTACTCATCGAGAATGACCGTCCTTGAATCGCATTCCCACTGATATCCAAACTCTTAAGCTTTGGAAATACAATGCTGAACCCATCTGGTACTGTTCCAGTAATCTGATTAGAAGAAATACTAACTGAAACCATATTTTGACACTTAAGAATCCCAACTGGAATGCTCCCTCCAAAACCATTTCCATCAAGTTTAAGCACTTGTAAGCCAAATAAAGAACTGAAAGACGCCGGAATTACACCACTAAAACTATTGAATGAAAGATCAAGGCATTCAATCCCCCAAAATTAGCAATATTACTCGGCAGTGACCCAAAAATCTGATTATATGATAGGTTAAGGGTTTTAAAACTTCTCCCCAAACTACAAAAATCCGACGAAAACCCAGTAATCTTACTGTTACTGAGATCCAAAGATTGAAGCTTGCTTAGCTTAATTACCAATGATGCTTTCGGAAATTAAACCAGACAGGTCTAGACCAGAAGCCAGTAGCCCAATAACATATTTCTTCTGGGTATCACAAACCACACCTTGCCATGAACATAAAGGTGCAGAGAAGTTATAAACATCAGAACTAATGGGGTTTACCCCCATTTTCTTCAAGAAATCAGACACATAAAACCATCTTGTTGTTGAGACTACTTCTGTAAAAAAAAAAATTGTAGATAATGGATTAAATCAAGAACATATATATAGATGGGAACAAGTCCTTATATACAATACCAAATTTGACACAAACCCAATTAGTAAAACTAAAATCGAAACAAGCCCAATTAAGGAAACTGAAATGGGAACAAACCCAATCAATGAAACACAAACCCAATCAATGAATCACAAACCCCATCAATCAATTAGAATCAATGAAATTGAAATCGACAAACAGAGGAAGATGGGATTACTAACCGTGAATAGTTCTTCAAAGGATCTTAGCAGTCAATCTGAAGAGAGGGTCGGGTGTTCATGCCTTTGACGAATTATTTTTCTGATCTCTCTGCAATTTCTGATCTCCAAAAGATCTCATCTTCGAACCCAAATCTGCTATCCTCTCTTCCACGCAAATTTTACATCTGCTTTATAAATTATCCCTCTCAGTCATCGCGATTTTGAGTAAAAAACAAATAACGTCAGTTTCGAATAAATGACTTAAAAAGCAATGTGTATGTCATATTTTTTTCAAGGTCATTACTAAAAATGACGTTGACGGGAACAAATATGATAATTAATGTCACTTTTTAATAAAATGACGTGAAAATACAATGCATTAAGTCATTTACGGGAATCAATTGTAACTTTGGAACTATCACGCCAATTTCAGATAAAATGATGTTGTTTAAATGACGTGAAAAGCCATATTTGTTGTAGTGAATTGATGGAAGTGAGTTCCTGGTGGGGTAAATCGTTGCTGTCCAGGTGTCAATCATTTTCCAACGACCCACGTCTGATTATCAACCATTAATTGTGCTCAGTTATAGAAAATAAAATGAATTACATATTCAAAAGACTATTCATGTTATGATTTATACAAAAGTGTGTGTAAACGTTGATAAAGTACCTTGCAGTTTTGAGCGGCTTCATACTTTGTGACTTATATAATAAATCAAATAACATAAACAATTCTTATTACAGATTCTGAAGGAAGTTAAAGAATTCTTTCAATTTTACGCAATATTTAAAAATGTATAAATCAAATAACGTCAGAACAGCTTGAAACACTATACATAGAAATGAAGAGATATAAGAGTTGTACCTGCCACCAGACTGTAAATATGTCAATGAATGCTCCACAAAAGCCTCCTTGATCTCGTCTAGAGATGGGGAGCATAATAGCGACTTATATCTATATATGTGACCAAAGAAGAATTACAGTGTAGCATAGCAGCAACATGAAGTGAGGATACCTGATTAATAGTCCATTGCAGTACTGTAGAGAATTTCTAAGTCAATTGTCTGAGCACCATCGAGGAGAGTGAAGTTACTGAAGGAAAAGTAAACCCTGTAAACTGAACTGAAGCTACTGTAGTCTTCTTTCCTCAACCAGAGCAAAGTAGCCTCCATCCTTATTTGTTCCAGTAATGAGTAGAATTATCATCTGCATCATCTGAGATGCTGAATACGCCTGAAACCAAGTAGAAGAAGTTTTCCTGTTAAGGGATACTTCGGTTTAACCTTTGATACTTGTTTCTTTTTTTTAACTGATGTAAAGCTAACAACAGTTAAACCTTGTTAGAAAAATTAAACTCGTACCTGTGCACCCATACCAGCAATAAGATCGATGGTTTCTAGCCAAGCACTTTACGACGGCAGAGATAAAGAGCAATGGCTCTCCCTAGCTTAGAGATAGCCCCAGTGAGAAATATTTCTTCAGTATCCTCTGGGAGCTCTTTCAAAATAGCAGCTGTAGTCAAGGTGTTTCTATGAACAACTCTAACCCTTAAATCTAGATGCTTCATTACAAGCAATGTGTCACGACCCCAAAATCTAATAATCAGTACCTGAACCGATTACTGAGACTCGAGGTTGCACAGGTTGGGAATCCAAAGATTTAACCCACTAACGATTGAGCCGTAGACAAAATCTAGCTCGATCATTCACTTAGCAAAATCATCAGAGCAAAATAAGAATTAACAACAATAGCGGAAGCAAAAGACATATATACATCAACTGAATATATACAAAGTCCTGAATAATATACAGAGTCAAAAGCTAAGATCATATACAGGGATGTCTAAAACTATGGAGATCTGCAACAGCCCCAAAATCAGCTCCAAACCAGCTGGAATCCTCGGCAGAAAACAGCTACTCAACCTCTGAAATGTTAACAAATAGCGAAGGTGAGCAAAACCACAGCTCACCAAAACCCAACAAAGCTAAATAACCAACTAAGTGATCCAGTGCCGAAGAAGAGTGAGGAGTGAATAATAAAGGGAAAATCTGTAATGTAAAGTAACCAAAAACAACAACTACTACTACTACAGCTTAATTACGCTACAGTTACTCTACACGATCACTAACAAGATCTATAATGCTGCCAAGAGAAGAAGTGAGTGATTTAGAATAAGAACAGAAGAATGGATGATAGGATTTAGAGTAAGAACAGAAGAATGGATGATAGGATTTGGAATAAGAGTTAGGAAGAACAAAGAGTATGCAGAATATGATATGATGCAATGCTATGATGATATGATGGTGGTAAATTTGGAATAATCCCATACTTATTCCAAATTCTACAAGATGTGTTGTTTTGAGACATGCATTTCAACCTCTCGCCTGAGAAGTCTGGGCACTAGGAACTAGCATCCAACCATGACTTTGCACGCAGGAGAAGACTGGGCACCAGGAAATAGTATCCAACCATGTCTCTCTTCGTAGGACGAGACTGGGCACCAGGAAGACTAATCCAACCATATCTTGTCTTTGTATCTGAGACCCGATCATACTAAGTTTTAGGTGAATTAAATACTATCCAAGGGGTAAGCGAATTCACAGACAAGCAGTGACTAATTACCCCATCACAGTGTTATGCCATAATTACGCTAAACGACGAAGGAGGGTCCAATCTGACATGTCTAACCACAAGATGTTCTAACGATACTAGAAGTTCATAACTTTGTCAAACCAATACTAAGAGCAGCTAACTAAATTAGCTAACTAAATTAACAGGCAATAAACTACAATTATGCTAAAAACGGCTAACTAGTTTATAGTTAAAATTATCAACACCTCTCTAACACAGGTAGTTCTCTAAATCAACACTAAGCAATTAGTATGAAAACTTAGCAAAGATGGGAAACTCGCTTGTTATAATGCTCGATTCCTGATGATGCCAAAACCAGAGTTCCAAGCCCTAGGAATCGCGAAACGGCAAGGGGAGTGTGGAGCGAGCGACAACGATTACTCAAACGACCTAACAACACCCAAAACCCCAATTGAAGCTCAATAATCACAAACCCTATAAACCCTAAATCATACTCCAACATCAGTAATCGAAACGAATCTAACGGAAGAGAGAGAGGAATTACTTACCGAGTAATGGGGTGAAGATCACGGCGAGGAGATGCGACGAATTTGGCGTAAGAGGAGAAGATCTGCAGAGAGAGAAGTGAAATGAATTTGGGGGTTAAGTGTTGTTTATATAGGGGAAAGCCAATGTGTATCACGAGGAAGAGCCAACGCTCAAAAAAACAGCTCAAAACAACCCAAAACAGTTCAAAAAAAATAGTCCAGAAAATGGACAGAAAAGACGCCAAAATGACGAAATGGATGGGTTAAGTCCTAAGCCTTAATGGAACTGATAGGGGCCGTCGGCAACACCCACACGCACACAATAACATAACCAACCCATCTAGAAGAGCCAACGCTAAAAAAAAAACAGTTCAAAACTTTTCTGAACAAAAGTTCAGAAATGGACAGAAAAGACTCCGAAAGGACGAAATGGATGGGTTAAGTCCTAAGCCTTAACGGAACTGATAGGGGCTGTCGGCAACACCCACACGCACACAATAACATAACCAACCCATCTAGGAGTTGCCCACAATCAAAAAATAGCCTACTCCGCCCTAAAACCACCGGAACGCCTAAGTTGCCGAAAAGGAATCTTTTTACCTAAAAATTCCAGAACCTGGCGGCGAACCCAACAGGCTTTCGGAATCACCCCAAACCACACACACTCTATTACAACATCATACCCGACCCGTCTAGGGGTCCCCAAGGTTATGATACGGCCTCCTCCCGCCGAAACCACCAAAACCACTATAAGGGAATCTAATACCCAAAACTGAAAATATAGTACACCAATGTATGCATAACGGTTAGAATAAGCGTGGAATGAGTAACGTGAATGATTATATGCAGACGTTAAAGAGTTCGAATATGCAGAATGATCAGGAATTTGAAATATGCGAAATGGGAATAGTAAAAGAAATTAAGAATTTTCAGGGTCACTACACAATGCTTCATTACACATATTGCTGGTAATCCAAATAACTATAAAATATTCTAAATGCAAGTTCCTCTATCTATAAATCTCTATCCTCTACACATAAAGTAAATGTTTATAAAATCATGAGGGTGTTATTTGCTATTACACCTTTTTTGATATAATCTTTAGTACTCAACAAATAAAGATAAGCTTCTGCCTTTTAAAGATTGGTTCTTAAGCATTAACTATTAGAACTATTCAATCCCCTATATCTCATATTCAAAAAGAATTTTTACCAGCGAGGTTTATTGTTTTAGGTAGAGTCAATATGATTAAATATCTTTTAGAAGAAATATTCACTCACATGCGTAGAAATTAGGTTATCTAATAGCTATTATAGCTAATATACTTTCCTCAGTGTAGAGGGTATTAAGATTACTGGTTTCGGTTATGTAGCTACAGTTTCAAATGCAGGAATGCCCGAAATATTTCCAACGTCAATGAAAAATATTGAAAATCACTCTACATAGTTATCTTCAATCATGCTCTAAAGCTAAAATGTATTCAATCGACTCAAAATTATAAGCACTCAAAAGCATATAAATCGGGCAGAATACCTTACCAAAGAGCTGTGCCTGTTACGAGGAGATGAAAATCCCACTTTGCATACTAACATAATAATCAAGCGCAGCAAGTAAAGAAGCCTTGCTCTCAATTTTGTCCCCTTTCTCCTTAGATAAAAGCCTTGCTTCTCCACCGTACACCTGAAACATTGAATAATACTAAGTTTCAAGGCTTATACACGATAAAAACATACAAAGTTGCAAAGGGATATTCGTGTACCTTGTGGGTGGCAAGATAGAGCCGAGTATCATACCTATTGACTGTATCAAAAAATAAACTTGATTACACGATTCAAGAAATAGGATATAACATGTGATTGATCAGCGTACAATACAACTCTCCAGGTTAGACCCCAAAGATTGTCCCGTGGTATAGCTCAAACATGAATTTTTACTGAAGTACTCACAGCAAAGGATATAAAGCTGGATCTGAAACTCAGGAACCGCGGTGATTTTTAGATTCAACGACCCTATTCTTCAACCAAGAATGCCCCAACAGAGAAAACATTTCTCTAATGAAAACACTATCTCTCCATCTATAGCTCATTTGGCCATAAGCTTACAATCTTAGGTATATACTAAGAAGACTTGGTAACCAAACATACCTAAACCAATAAAATCAAACACCACTTAGTTTTGGGGACTACCAAAAACATTAGTGGTGCCCCTCTAATTGAATAAAAAATCTACAACACATTCACAAATAACTTCCAAGACACTTCTATTTACTCATAAAAAGCAATTGCAAAACTCCAGGTTATTAGACTTAGTAAGATCAGAATGGGACCCCTTAGCCTTAGTAACATTCATTGCTGGTAATAACAAATTTCCTTGATGCGATACGAAGACCTTAAAAATATGTAAGCAAATGTGTAGTGTTATACCTTAAAGATAGTCTTGTTGGGAGGCTCATGATCATGTTATCATTATCATAAAAGTTCCAACAGACGTTACTTTCTCGCTGAAATAAGAAAGCAAAAACATAACAAAGACCACAATTATAAAGGTAAAATACAATGCAAACTATCATAGATGGTATGAGAGATGTACCCGAATAAACTCTGTATCTACATATATAGATCTTGCATTAGATAGTGCACTATATTATGTTCTTAATCTCTTCTTTTTACTGGTATCTACAGATATCAGTTGGGGCCTTACCAACTGATTTGTCCCAGCCTACTGAAAGAAAAGCGGGTGCTATCGAAAGAGAAGTGAAAAGGGGGCGGGTGCATGGCCATGGTCTTCTTTTTGGTCTCCTACAGTCTTTCATTCCTAAATTTCTTCATAAAAACTGAACTGCTTTAAAAAGGATCCTTCAGCACCTATCTTGGTACTGTCTTTCATTCCAGAATTTCTTCTAAGAACTAAACTGTTTACCTGTACAGCAGTTAGGGATGTAACACGTAACAGACATTAGCATTGTGAAAGTCTGAATGCTACAGATAAAGATTTATGCTTCATAGAAAGTCTGATTTCAAGTTTCCTCCCCATTTTAAAGCCCCTTAACTGTTATACCATTGTGGATTCTAAACTAATTACAGAAACTAATTACATAACACTGATTGAAAAACATGCTACTCCATGAAAAAAACATATTTGAAAAGAAAAACAGACCAAGAGTAGAAGATAAAGAAAAGTAAAACTATTAATTTAGCTAATTAGATAAAGAAAAATAGACCATGAAAAAAATATGTTACTCCATGTTACTAATAAAAACTATTAATTTAGCTATAAAACTTCATAACAGGGGATAAGATAAAGAAAAGTAACAGACCAAGAGTAGAAGGGTCTGGAAAAGTAACAGACCAGCCTCTTCATTCTTCACGTAATTAAGATTTTTTCCTTCCAAATCAGCTAAACTGCTAGCCATCCCCAGTGAGGTGACCTCTATGTTGTTATCTGTGTGAATACTTACAATATAGTGAATGGTAACATAGTGGTTAGCAATGATATAGTAGTTAGTAGTAGTTCCGAACCTGATAACGCGGGATTAGAATAAATGTAGTGAACACTTTAACCTTTTCTCTCAGCAAAAATCACTCTTTCCAAAAATTATTCGCCTCTCTTTAACCCTAATTCCCCCAACCTCATGTCTCCAATTGAATTCGATCATCATTGAAATGCAAATTTGACGATTCAATCACAACTGATGAAGAGACACGAATCAGAAACCCTAACTTCATCCCCAATACAACCATTTATCTCGATGATGATGATTCTCGATTTTCTAATTTTATGAAGAAATCAACAGAATCGCTTCACTTCTTTGTGAAGAACATATGTAAAGTTGGGGGAACAACGATTGTGATTCATACGAATCCAGGTGATTTGATTGAATCAGTGTTGGAGAAGATTCAGAAGATTTAGCTGAACAAACAAAGAAGATAACCCCAGAGTTGGGAGAGTTGGAGAGACAAAGAGTTAGGAGAAATAAAGTCGTGAGTTAAAACCAATAACTCTTAAAATTCAAACCAATAAGACTTAAATACCCTTACCCTTTTACGTGTTTTGTCAAAACTACCGTATCTATGAGAGTTGAACAAATCTCGTCCCTTCGATCTCGTTATTTCCCATAAATCTCAGCCCTCTTTATCTTTGAGACAATGACAAACTTGTCTATTTAAATTTGAGACAATGGCAAACTTGTCTATTTGAATTTGAGACAATGGCAAACTTGTCTATTTGAAAAACACCATTGTGTAATGTAATATAGTCTAAGTTATGAGCTTGTGCTACGCATGAATGCTCAAGTTAATATTGTTACCCGTGTCACGCTACAGATACTGCTTTGAAGTTCAATTGGCGTGCCTAAAGCATTATCGAATATGACAGTAGTTACTAACAAAGAAAAAACAATCTTTAAATATTTTTAGCTCAACCTCTCTAAAACTCTCTTGCAATTTTACGACACAAATCTTAATCGGTATTCTAAATTCTACATAAAATTTGGCATCGTTTCCCCTATTTTTATAGATCATAAACCACTTGTAAATTATTTCAAAAACCTGTATAACAATCATAAGAAAAATGGGCAACACTTCCCCTATTTGATGGAGTATAAACCACATATAAATCATTGAGAAACCTGTATAACAATTCAAAAAAATTGGACAACATTTTCCCTATTTTATTGACAAAAAACTACCTGCAAAAAATTCATAAACCTATGTAGCAATCATTCAACACATCTACACCCCCAACAACATGCACAAAACACTTATCCGCCCTATCTTAAGCTTTTCAAAACATTCAAAATACTTTAAAACTGAAGAATGGTTAAACATGTTTAGTTAATTACTACAATTTATAAAAAATAAAAAATAAATGTTTAAATTCAAATATTACAACTTCATAATACGCTATAATTTGTTGTGATCATATTTACTCCTGCAGTACAAACGATAAGGAACTACTGTCTGTACACGTTTGCCCCTCCAAGTATAATAAACAAAATTGTTAATTATCCCCGAATTGAATCTAAATATACATAGTTCAGCGAAATAGTTGGATAAGTGTAAGAAAGTATTGTAATTATCCAGTATAGTTGGAGTATAAATGATAATAATTCTTTTACTGGAAGAAAAATATGATATAGATTATAGGATATGAGATAAACTATATGTATATTTTTTGCATACCTATAATAGTACTTCAAGATACACTATGTTTGTTGTATAATTGGAAGCATTCGGGGGAAAAAAGTACGCTCAATCTATTGAACAAATGAATTAACTATAAAACACATGTAAAAATTCAATGAGACAAAGAAGATGTAATTTTCCTCGTAATCCAAGATTCAAGTATAACTTATAGCATGTTAGTTACAAAATCAAATGTCAATATATCCTTCAAATGAACTATAACAATAAGCTCTAATAAGACTATTTGTGTCACATTCATCAAATTCTGCTTATGCCTCTTCAAAAGCTCAAGTTCCCAAGCAAACACAGCAAAGTCCAAGAGCCAAGAATAAAAGAAGTTAAAAACCTTTAATAAGGACTACTTGACAAAGAATTATCTAGCATTATAATACATAATGCTTATAACATATAATATTATAACACATCATTGTTTTGGATTCTATGATCAAAAACCATATTTAACTTAAAAGGTACATCTAAAGATTATGTTAGTAATAACCATGTTAGGTTATTACTTCATTGTAGTGTAAATTATTTTTGATCACAATATTGGCTCACAATATTATTCAATAGTGAATTACATTCATCATTGATTTGTCCCTTTTGGAGTATTTTGGTTGTTGACATGTTGTAAATACATTGAGTTTTGTTGCCTATAAAGAAAAAATATAATATATTATACGCTGCAATATGCTTAGTGTTTAAGTAGAGGAGAATATGTGCACAAAGATAAGGTAACTAGAGTCATAAGCAAATAAATATTGTATAAACATAATCAAACAAAAGATTCTATTTTTATAAGCCTGACACATTTCATTTACTTAAATTATTTTCTTTTACTTCAAGGAAAACACATAATAGCAAATAGCATCTGAGTGATGTCATAATGTTTTGAGAAGGTATTCACTTGCTCTATTACTAAATTTGAATAGTTCCTCTCGCAAAAAGTACATGGTGGAATATAATAACATATATAAATGTCTAGACCACCTAATCTTGTGCATTTTAGCATTTTTTTATGAAATAAATTAACTATGTGGAAATGGAAGTGAAACAACAGATAGTACATTTGGTTTATTTTAAAAAATAGATTAAGATATACCTATAGCTTTGACAGTTTCAACTTGCAAGTATATTTGCCTCAGGAGTCCCTGGGACTTGAAACCGTAGAAGAGGGAGAAAAAGTCAGTAGTATCTATGATATACTGCTACAAATATATTGCCCTTGATTTTTTTCATCACACACTCTCAGAATTCTAAAAAGAAAAGAAAATATAGAATCAACAAACTTGTAATTATCCATAGAGATACCATAAAACTATTTTTTATTCGCCTTAAAGGTAGTGGGAGTAAATCCAGAATGGGGTTTTTTTAGCCACTTATAAATGTCTAGAGTGAGACAAAATATGTGTCAATAGGAATGAAAATAGTAGTTTTCGATTATCTAAATTTGATATATGTTACACCGAACATGACTCTTTATTTAATCCTAAATGTGAACCAATATTGTGAAAGTCATGTATTCAGATAAAATTGGTCCATTAGATAATCAAATTATGTAATATATATATAATCGAAACATAATTTTCTACCCAATTCATTCAATTTTTTAGGTTGACACGATTTTCCATAAATTCAAGGGCAAAAATATTTATGTAATTCCCCCCACCCGCCCTCAGCAAGAATTTCATACCATCTACACCATTAGAATCAGGCTCAAAAGGTTAAGGGGTGAGTCATTTTATGTTTGATTTGCCACTTCAGTTCATGAAGAAATGAAACTAAACATATCCAATTGAGTATCTTCATTTTAATGTTAGATTTGCAATTTAAATTCAATAGGAAAATGAAACTAATCAAGGAATACTAAAATGTGCAAAAATAAAATGAAAGAGATTGACTAAGAGAACCTCATCTGTATAGTAGCATTGCAGCTTCGGGCGATGCAAATTCGCTCGATGGCTTCATGCTTTACTGCATCAAGTCAAATATAGGCATGTAAGTATTTCAAAGAACACCAATTAATCTAATAATAACCTTATTTGATCTTATTGGATAAAAAACTTTAAACCTTACATATGATTTAAAGTTCATAGGAAGAGATAAGCATATGCACAAAATAGAAGAATTATCAGCTAACTCAAAACTTAATTTAACCTAAAAATAGAAAATTGAAACCAAGTCAGTTCATTCAGAACTTGTAAAAAGATAATAATTTATGGACAGAGTCTTATGAAAATCCCCATATAAACAGCAAAAGAAGACATGAAAACATAAATGTAGACATAAAGTGGTGAATTCTCGCCTAAGGTCAAATTTTTAGGGCTTCCAATGGGATCTGTTGTAGGCTGCAAACAACAAAGAAAAACTTCAAAATTTCCAATATAATCTAAAAAATAACATCAGCATTCATATACAATTTTTTATATTTACATCAAATGCACATACAGAAGGGGGGAGATAGTGTGTAAGAGTACATGATGTAAATGTTGGGTAAATGTTGAAGATGAGGATTTTAACTCATGGGTAAATGTTGGGGTTTCAAGACCCCAATAATTATTATTAATGGAAATTAACTATTGGTTCATGAAGTTTCATTAGTCGGGAGAGGAGACGAAGATATGTGTTTGGCAAACAATGGGGAAGAGAGAAAGAAAAGAAGCATGATATCACAAAAATCAAATGTAAGAAAATATTTGAGTACCTTTCTCAGTGATAGCAGAAAAGATCACTCTTAAGATGCTAGTAGGAAATACTTTGGAACGCCTATCAACCTTTTAGTGCATCTTAATATGAGATTAGTTCGGAAGGTAACTTGTCTTCAAGTTTGCAAGTGCAATAGATTCTTGGTATTAGGGTATGTGTCATCGAACATTTCTCATAATTGAGGAGGTAAGAAATAATTGGGAGAAAGCAAATGGATATGTAAAAAATAAAAGATAATGCAGAAATAGTGAGAAATTTTGCAAGGGAAAAGAGGGAGTACTAACCAATGTATTCTTCGCCTTCTCGTGGCTGAATTCAACCTAATAGAATCTGCAATTTCAAGCATCTTTTATCACAAGTATTTTCTAGTCATCGTTATAGCCTTGATCTCACAATTATTCTACAATAGAATCTTAAGCTCTTACTTAAAGCGCAGGAAGAGAGGGAAAAAAATCTTGTATAATTTGCTCATTTTGAAGCTGCAATCTTTACCAATAGTCCTAAGGAAAATAAATAAATGAGTGGTTTCAAATGAATTGTGATATGAAATAGAAAAACTTACCCATGAGAATCATTTATTGATTTTGGATGAGAAAAAATTTATTGGGAAAAAAAAATAAAAAAATTAAGAGTCTTAAAATCAATTGTAGGGATTTTTTTATTAATTCTTCAAGACTGGATAGAGAGATTGTTAGATAAAGAGAGAGGTTAGAAGATCAAACATACCTAATGCCTATATCTTCTTTTTGTTCTCACTTGTTTTAAAAAGTTGAGCGTTGAAATTCATGGGTAAATAAACTGAGAGCAACAAAGATATGAATGAAAGTGGACAACTATGATATGAGTTTTTCCATGATAATAGATACTAATTTGTTAGAAATGAATTTTCTAATATTTTCAATACAAAAAGTAGATACTAATTTGAAGGAACAAAGAGAAATTTCTAGACCCTTCATAGTTTTAGTACCAAAGGCACCTTTACATGTATGGTGAGGAACATTGAAAACATGATGAGGAACACATATTCAAGAGTCAAGAACATTCATAAAAATGTTTGCAGGGAAGTACTACTTGAAATCATAAAGCATACTATGGATAAGAAGAAAGTAGAAAAATTCTTCCCCAATAACTATTAACTACAACTCTACTCTACTGGTTTAGAAGCATAGCAAACTAAAATAAAAATTCTCATTATCTCAATACCTATGGTGAATAAAGACATAGAGGGATGGGTATGGGAAAGTTAGCACATACAGATAAACTGAATACCACCTAATACAAACTAATATGTAAAAGATATTGATGTGTGATGCAAGCAAATCGTGGTTATTAAGCAACCCACTCAATGCCTCCAATCACTTGCAACAACAACATATTCAGGTGAGACTCTTAGGATCCTAACAAAGATCCTACGAAAAAAATACCTCGAACTCCGGTTGAATTGTGAAAAATGAAAAACTATGCTTACCGATGATCTTGAGCACCAGTGCCCTAAAAGGAAACATACATCCCATACATCATAAATAAATTAAAAATAATTGTTAAACCTGACGATAATATCACTCTACGGTATAAGCAAGAAAATCAAACATTTTTTGACGGCATAAGTAGAAATTGAGTGATAAATTTGTGGAAGCTAAAGATAGGCATCTATGGGAATCTGTATGAATAAGAAAGAAGAGATTGACTAATAGAACATCATATTCAAAGTACCTCATAACTCAGGCGGTGTATACTTGCTAGTTTTTTTATGGGTGAATTACGGGACCCCAAGCTAATAACTATTTACAAAATATAAAAAAAAGGTTAGTTCGTATCCCAATTTCTCAATGTATCATCCTTTCCATGAGTATAATAGAACCATAGAGTGATAGAAACATCCTGTTCATTATCTTTATATAAGTGAACTTGGATTTGCACTAATCAAACCATGGTTTTGGTACCATTATTTGTTAGGAAAAGTTAGTTTCTATAGCTAACCATTTTTACTATACCTAGGTTTAGGACTAAAGATTTGGTTCACTCAATGCGTGAAGACTAATTCGAAAATTATTGCAACTATTCAAGCTGCAAATTTTGTGCTTCATGTCATGACCCAAAAAATTTGGGCATCATGAAAAAGCAAATATGACACCTAAATCAACACGGACTCTTATTAACTAAATATCAACAACGATTGCAAGAAATGAGGAAGATTATCATCTCGAACACAATTGTTAAGAATCATCAAGGAAAATTCTTAATATGCATTACAACGTTATCCACTAAATCAACATTTACATATATAATTTTTTGGGGAACAAAAGTTTATTCAGTTTTGTAGCAACACAAACATATCGACTGAACAAAATAACTTTAAGCAAGCAAGAGTGTAAAATAATGAAATTTACCCTAACAACAATCAGAGAAAGAGAATAAGTAGTATGTCCAAAGATAAATGCAAACTTGATTAGGTTCAGATTCGAAACTGGATATAGTTGTTTCATTTGTAAGCAGGTTAACCATTTCAAATACATTAGTTTGATTTTAGTTGCATTTCATCAAAACTACATTGAAATTAGACATAAGCGTCTATTTATCATATGAGAAGTAATGATAGAATAAGAAAACATTTCACATATCAAACAAAACTAAAGGAATCCTAATTAGGTAGAAAATTTTAAAACATAAATAATATGATAAGTGATAAATAACTTACACAAATGATGAGAAGTTCCTTGCAGTCATCCAACTCCAACAACTCAATAAATACTGCAAAACTGCAAACAAAAAGAACAATTTCCAACCAAAGATGGAATAGATGAACTTCATTTCAATTAACCCTCAGATTTGCACCGCCACGTAGGACAAACATCGCCACACGGGACAATCGCCGCCACATAGGACAAAAGTACTAACTGATTACCATACCTTGAATTTAGAAAGAAGAATGCAAAATCCAGAATCATGCATCCCACAATTATGCAACAATCTGAAAGAAATATTCGATTGAGAATGCCGAATTTAAGATGAAACGAAGGTGAACTGATGATAGAAATGAATAACTGATGGAGATTAAGACGCTACATTTTTTTAATGAGTCTGTAGAGACTAATAGATACATCCATTAACAATCATTGAAAATATCATAATCATAAAATGCATCAAAGGATATAAGCAAATACCACTAAAAAACATTTACATACATTAACAATTACACAATTAAAATCTGACTTCTCTGCTTCAAAGGAATCAATTCTTTTAATTCCAAATTAATCCCCAATTCAAGAGCTTAAGTTCTACATCTGAAATCCTCTAATCGGGTAAGTATTCAATCTCTAATAGACCCAAACTTCTAAAGTTCTTAAGTTTTATAAAATAGTTAAACATAAAAATAAATCCTGTAAATTGTAATCAAACAAACGAAATTGAAATTGAAACCTTAATTGATTCCTCTTCCTCCACGAAACCTTAATTGGATAAAATTTCGTCTCCATTGACAATTCTTGGGTCTGGAGAGAGAGATAGAGATGTCGTACTTAAGTATTGCAGAGAGAGAGAGACAGAGAGAACTCAGTTGCTTGTCGGAGTTAGATTTTTAGTTTGAACAAAGAGAGGGTTTCAGTTCAGACAGATAGTGAAATTTTGTTTTATTTTTGGAGAAGAAAGTGTTTTTTTTTTCGGGGAAGGAGAAATTTAGTTTTGAGTCGGGGTTGGTGTTTTTTGTTTTTGGCCTTTAAACCTGAAGTACCAAAACTGTCCCCACTATATGCGATTTTTGAGGCGTTAACAGCGCATCGCAGCCCTCTTTATCTCTGGAGATAAGGACAGACTTGTCCAAAGCGGCAAAAACACCGCCCCGTTATTATAAAGAGACTAGGTTATGAGCCCGTGTACGCACAGTTGTTTAAGTTCATAATTGTAGATAAATGCTTATCTAAGAAAATGTTAATAGTTTTTGAGTGTCCCTTAGCCAAAATTTGGGCCTTGATTCATTTTTTTTTTCCCAAACACGTATAGTCACTAAATTAAATGTTGAGCTAAACGTAACAAAAAAATTGGGTACTAAATACTAGTCACTATATATATCTACATATTTCATATTTGTGAATTATTTTTATAGAAAAAACTACTTGGGGAACTTTTGAAAGAATGTCCAAACCAACATCTATTTTCTAAACATAACCTATACACCTCTTAAGAAGCAGAACTATTTTGTGGATTCACAGAATGCAAAGTCGTGCAGGCACTTAAAATGTGTAATAGTTTTGAATATGGTTGTGATGATGTACGTTTTGGGGATCTTAGGTTATTTGGATTTGGTTTAAAGCTTTCTATAGTAACAAAGAGCAGCAATATTAGAATAGTATGTGAAAAAGACTTAAGATGGGTGCAGTAAACGTCACAACTACTATCTCCCCATTGCAACAAAAACGATCTAAAGACTCAAACTAGCGCAAGCAAGTAGTCAATCTAAAGATATTCACCCCCTTTGCCTTTCAGATTGCAGTTCCCTGCCATTCAATCAAAATCAAAATCAAAACTCATAAGAACCCGTAATAATGCAGAGTACAGACCCCACTCCCTCGACCACTAATAAGTAAATAACCCCAACACAGATATATTATTATCTAATTCGCAAAGACCATTTAAGTGACTTCCTAATAAGACGTTTGCAAGTGTGATTATACAAAGTTTCCATTTTCTATTACGGTTTTTAATCTTTATAGATAGAGATTTTTGGGTCATACTCAAATGGAAAAATTATGCCTCCCTTTAATTTATACTGCTCCGCTGCAATAATGAATTCAGAAGAACTTCAGAGACAGATATTCACCTGATCATCAAATTAACCTACAAAAATCACCTAACAGACAAATCACAATCTATAGTTTACAAAAACACTTACACTGGACAACCTTGTTGTTTGGGTGGTTCTCCTTGTTACGTCTTACGGAACTCCTCCCTGTTTAATCAAACCCCTAAATCACACCTC